>OU452231.1:9650577-9735577 GCA_911728455.2 Marthasterias glacialis
GCAAGGCTTACCCCTTGTAATTGTGGCTAAAATGAAGTGAACATGTCAAAGGAACGACCAGCAAAGCTAACCCCTTGTAATTGTGGCTAAAATGACATGAAAATGTCACAGGAATGAACAGCAAGGCTTACCACTTGTAGATGTGGCTAAAATGACATGAAAATGTCAAAGGAATGACCAGCAAGGCTTACCCCTTGTAATTGTGGCAAAAATGACATGAAAATGTCAAAGGAATGAACAGCAAGGCTTACCCCATGTAGATGTGGCTATAATGACATAAAAATGTCAAAGGAATGACCAGCAAGGCTTACCCCTTGTAATTGTGGCTAAAATGACAAGAAAATGTCACAGGAATGAACAGCAAGTCTAACCCCTTGTAATTGTGGCTAAAATGACATGAAAATGTCAAAGGAACAACCAGCAAGGCTAACCCCTTGTAATTGTGGCTAAAATGACATGAAAATGTCACAGGAATGAACAGCAAGGCTTACCCCTTGTAATTGTGGCTAAAATGACATGAAAATGTCACAGGAATGAACAGCAAGGCTTACCCCTTGTAATTGTGGCTAAAATGACATGAAAATGTCACAGGAATGAACAGTAAGGCTAACCTTTTGTAATTGTGGCTAAAATGACATGAAAATGTCAAAGGAATGACCAGCAAGGCTTACCCCTTGTAATTGTAGCTAAAATGACATGAAAATGCTACAGCAATGACCAGCAAGGATAACCCCTTGTAATTGTGGCTAAAATGACATGAAAATGTCACATGAATGAACAACAAGGCTTACCCCTTGTAATTGTAGCTAAAATGACATGAAAATGTCACAAGAATGACCAGCAAGTCTTACCCCTTGTAATTGTGGCTAAAATGACATGAAAATGCCTAAGGAACGCCCAGCAAGGCTTACCCCTTGTAATTGTGGCTAAAATGACATGAAAATGTCAAAGGAATGAACAGCAACGCTTACCCCTTGTAATTGTGGCTAAAATGACATGAAAATGTCACAGGAATCCCCAGCAAGGCTTATCCCTTGTAATTGTAGCTAAAATGACATGAAAATGTCACAGGAATGAACACCAAGGCTTACCCCTTGTAATTGTGGCTAAAATGACATGAAAATGTCAAAGGAACGACCGGCAAGATGATCAGCAAGGCTTACCCCTTGTAATTGTGGCTAAAATGACATGAAAATTCCTAAGGAACGCCAAGCAAGGCTTACCCCTTGTAATTGTGGCTAAAATGACATGAAAATGTCAAAGGAATGAACAGCAAGGCTTACCCCTTGTAATTGTGGCTAAAATGACATGAAAATGTCACAGGAATGAACAGCAAGGCTTACCCCTTGTAGATGTGGCTAGAATGACATAAAAATGTCAAAGGAATGACCAACAAGGCTTACCCCTTGTAATTGTGGCTAAAAGGACAAGAAAATGTCAAAGGAACGTCCAGCAAGGCTAACCCCTTGTAATTGTGGCTAAAATGACATGAAAATGTCACAAGAATGACCAGCAAGGCTTACCCCTTGTAATTATGGCTAAAATGACATGAAAATGGCAAAAGAATGCCCAGCAAGGCTTACCCCTTGTGATTGTGGCTAAAATGACATGAAAATGCCTAAGGAACGCCCAGCAAGGCTTACCCCTTGTAATTGTGGCTAAAATGACATGAAAATGTCAAAGGAATGACCAGCAAGGCTTACCCCTTGTAATTGTGGCTAAAATGACATGAAAATGTCAAAAGGAATGACCAGCAAGGCTCATCCCTTGTAATTGTAGCTAAAAGGACATGAAAATGTCACAAGAATGAACAGCAAGGCTTACCCCTTGTAATTGTGGATATAATGACATACAAATGTCAAAGGAATGACCAGCAAGGCTTACCCCTTGTATCTGTGGCTAAAATGACAAGAAAATGTCAAAGGAATGACCAGCAAGGCTAACCCCTTGTAATTGTGGCTAAAATGACATGAAAATGTCACAAGAATGAACAGCAAAGCTTACCCCTTGTAATTGTGGCTAAAATGACATGAAAATATCAAAGGAATGCCCAGCAAGGCTTACCCCTTGTAGATGTGGCTAAAATGACATCAAAATGTCACAGGAATGAACAGCAAGGCTTACCCCTTGTAATTGTTGGTAAAATGACATCAAAATGTTAAAGGAATGAACAGCAAGGCTTACCCCTTGTAATTGTAGCTAAAAGGACATGAAAATGTCACTGGAATGAACACCAAGGCTTACCCCTTGTAATTGTGGCTAAAATGACAAGAAAATGTCAAAGGAACATCCAGCAAGGCTAACCCCTTGTAATTGTGGCTAAAATGACATGAAAATGTCACAAGAATGACCAGCAAGGCTTACCCCTTGTAATTATGGCTAAAATGACATGAAAATGTCACAGGAATGACCAGCAAGGCTTACCCCTTGTAATTGTGGCTAAAATGACATGAAAATGTCAAAGGAACGACCAGCAAGGCTAACCCCTTGTAATTGTGGCTAAAATGACATGAAAATGTCACAGGAATGAACAGCAAGGCTTACCCCTTGTAATTGTTTCTAAAATGACATGAAAATGTCACAGGAATGACCAGCAAGGCTTACCCCTTGTAGATGTGGCTATAATGACATAAAAATGTCAAAGGAATGACCAACAAGGCTTACCCCTTGTAATTGTGGCTAAAATGACAAGAAAATGTCAAAGGAACGTCCAGCAAGGCTAACCCCTTGTAATTGTAGCTAAAATGACATGAAAATGTCACAAGAATGACCAGCAAGGTTTACCCCTTGTAATTATGGCTAAAATGACATGAAAATGGCAAAAGAACGCCCAGCAAGGCTTACCCCTTGTGATTGTGGCTAAAATGACATGAAAATGTCACAAGAATGACCAGCAAGGCTTACCCCTTGTGATTGTGGCTAAAATGACATGAAAATGTCACAAGAATGACCAGCAAGGCTTACCCCTTGTAATTGTGGCTAAAATGACATGAAAATGGCAAAAGAACGCCCAGAAAGGCTTACCCCTTGTGATTGTGGCTAAAATGACATGAAAATGTCAAAGGAATGACCAGCAACACTTACCCATTGTAATTGTGGCTAAAATGACATGAAAATGTCACAGGAATGACCAGCAAGGCTTACTCCTTGTAATTGTGGCTAGAATGACATGAAAATGTCACAAGAATAAACAGCAAGGCTTACCCCTTGTAATTGTGGCTAGAATGACATGAAATTGCTTAAGGAACGCCCAGCAAGGCTTACCCCTTGTAATTGTGGCTAAAATGACACGAAAATGTCAAAGGAATGACCAGTAAAGCTTACCCCCTGTAATTGTGGCTAAAATGACATGAAAATGTCACAGGAATGACCAGCAAGGCTTACCCATTGTAATTATGGCTAAAATGACATGAAAATGGTAAAAGAACGCCCAGCAAGGCTTACCCCTTGTGATTGTGGCTAAAATGACATGAAAATGTCACAAGAATGACTAGCAAGGCTTACCCCTTGTAATTGTGGCTAAAATGACATGATAATGGCAAAAGAACGCCCAAAAAGGCTTACCCCTTGTGATTGTGGCTAAAATGACATGAAAATGTCAAAGGAATGACCAGCAACACTTACCCATTGTAATTGTGGCTAAAATGACATGAAAATGTCACAGGAATGAACAGCAAGGCTTACTTCTTGTAATTGTGGCTAGAATGACATGAAAATGTCACAAGAATGAACAGCAAGGCTTACCCCTTGTAATTGTGGCTAGAATGACATGAAAATGCCTAAGGAACGCCCAGCAAGGCTTACCAATTGTAATTGTGGGTAAAATGACATGAAAATGTCAAAGGAATGACCAGCAAGGCTTACCCCTTGTAATTGTGGCTAAAATGACATGAAAATGTCAAAGGAATGACCAGCAAGGCTCATCCGTTGTAATTGTAGCTAAAAGGACATGAAAATGTCACAGGAATGAACAGCAAGGCTTACCCCTTGTAATTGTGGATATAATGACATACAAATGTCAAAGGAATGACCAGCAAGGCTTACCCCTTGTATCTGTGGCTAAAATGACAAGAAAATGTCAAAGGAATGACCAGCAAGGCTAACCCCTTGTAATTGTGGCTAAAATGACATGAAAATGTCAAAGGAACGACCAGCAAGGCGTACCCCTTGTAATTGTGGCTAAAATGAAGTGAACATGTCAAAGGAACGACCAGCAAGGCTAACCCCTTGTAATTGTGGCTAAAATGACATGAAAATGTCACAGGAATGAACAGCCAGGCTTACCCCTTGTAGATGTGGCTAAAATGACATGAAAATGTCAAAGGAACGACCAGCAAGGCTTACCCCTTGTAATTGTGGCTAAAATGACAAGAAAATGTCACAGGAATGAACAGCAAGGCTTACCCCTTGTAGATGTGGCTATAATGACATAAAAATGTCAAAGGAATGACAAGCAATGCTTACCCCTTGTAATTGTGGCTAAAATGACAAGAAAATGTCAAAGGAACGTCCAGCAAGGCTAACCCCTTGTAATTGTGGCTAAAATGACATGAAAATGTCAAAGGAACGACCAGCAAGGCTAACCCCTTGTAATTGTGGCTAAAATGACATGAAAATGTCACAGGAATGAACAGCAAGGCTTACCCCTTCTAATTGTGGCTAAAATGACATGAAAATGTCAAAGAAATGACCAGCAAGACTTACCCCTTGTAATTGTGGCTAAAATGACAAGAAAATGTCAAAGGAACGACCAGCAAGGCTAACCCCTTGTAATTGTGGCTAAAATGACATGAAAATGTCACAAGAATGACCAGCAAGGCTTACCCATTGTAATTATGGCTAAAATGACATGAAAATGGTAAAAGAACGCCCAGCAAGGCTTACCCCTTGTGATTGTGGCTAAAATGACATGAAAATGTCACAAGAATGACTAGCAAGGCTTACCCCTTGTAATTGTGGCTAAAATGACATGATAATGGCAAAAGAACGCCCAGAAAGGCTTACCCCTTGTGATTGTGGCTAAAATGACATGAAAATGTCAAAGGAATGACCAGCAACACTTACCCATTGTAATTGTGGCTAAAATGACATGAAAATGTCACAGGAATGAACAGCAAGGCTTACTTCTTGTAATTGTGGCTAGAATGACATGAAAATGTCACAAGAATGAACAGCAAGGCTTACCCCTTGTAATTGTGGCTAGAATGACATGAAAATGCCTAAGGAACGCCCAGCAAGGCTTACCAATTGTAATTGTGGGTAAAATGACATGAAAATGTCAAAGGAATGACCAGCAAGGCTTACCCCTTGTAATTGTGGCTAAAATGACATGAAAATGTCAAAGGAATGACCAGCAAGGCTCATCCGTTGTAATTGTAGCTAAAAGGACATGAAAATGTCACAGGAATGAACAGCAAGGCTTACCCCTTGTAATTGTGGATATAATGACATACAAATGTCAAAGGAATGACCAGCAAGGCTTACCCCTTGTATCTGTGGCTAAAATGACAAGAAAATGTCAAAGGAATGACCAGCAAGGCTAACCCCTTGTAATTGTGGCTAAAATGACATGAAAATGTCACAAGAATGAACAGCAAAGCTTACCCCTTGTAATTGTGGCTAAAATGACATGAAAATATCAAAGGAATGCCCAGCCGGGCTTACCCCTTGTAATTGTGGCTAAAATGACATAAAAATGTCACAGGAATGAACAGCAAGGCTTACCCCTTGTTATTGTAGCTAAAAGGACATGAAAATGTCACTGGAATGAACACCAAGGCTTACCCCTTGTAATTGTGGCTAAAATGACAAGAAAATGTCAAAGGAACGTCCAGCAAGGCTAACCCCTTGTAATTGTGGCTAAAATGACATGAAAATGTCAAAGGAACGACCAGCAAGGCTTACCCCTTGTAATTGTGGCTAAAAGGACATGAAAATGTCACTGGAATGAACACCAAGGCTTACCCCTTGTAATTGTGGCTAAAATGAAGTGAACATGTCAAAGGACTGACCAGCAAGGCTAACCCCTTGTAATTGTGGCTAAAATGACATGAAAATGTCACAGGAATGAACAGCAAGGCTTACCCCTTGTAGATGTGGCTAAAATGACATGAAAATGTCAAAGGAACGACCAGCAAGGCTTACCCCTTGTAATTGTGGCTAAAATGACATGAAAATGTCATAGGAATGAACAGCAAGGCTTACCCCTTGTAGATGTGGCTATAATGACATAAAAATGTCAAAGGAATGACCAACAAGGCTTACCCTTTGTAATTGTGGCTAAAATGACATGAAAATGTCACAAGAATGACCAGCAAGGCTTACCCCTTGTAATTATGGCTAAAATGACATGAAAATGGCAAAAGAACGCCCAGCAAGGCTTACCCCTTGTGATTGTGGCTAAAATGACATGAAAATGTCACAAGAATGACCAGCAAGGTTTACCCCTTGTAATTGTGGCTAAAATGACATGAAACTGGCAAAAGAACGCCCAGAAAGGCTTACCCCTTGTGATTGTGGCTAAAATGACATGAAAATGTCAAAGAAATGACCAGCAAGACTTACCCCTTGTAATTGTGGCTAAAATGACAAGAAAATGTCAAAGGAACGACCAGCAAGGCTAACCCCTTGTAATTGTGGCTAAAATGACATGAAAATGTCACAAGAATGACCAGCAAGGCTTACCCCTTGTAATTATGGCTAAAATGACATGAAAATGGCAAAAGAACGCCCAGCAAGGCTTACCCCTTGTGATTGTGGCTAAAATGACATGAAAATGTCACAAGAATGACCAGCAAGGTTTACCCCTTGTAATTGTGGCTAAAATGACATGAAAATGGCAAAAGAACGCCCAGAAAGGCTTACCCCTTGTGATTGTGGATAAAATGACATGAAAATGTCAAAGGAATGACCAGCAAGACTTACCCCTTGTAATTGTGGCTAAAATGACATAAAAATGTCAAAGGAACGACCAGCAAGGCTAACCCCTTATAATTGTGGCTAAAATGACATGAAAATGTCACAAGAATGACCAGCAAGGCTTACCCATTGTAATTATGGCTAAAATGACATGAAAATGGCAAAAAAATGCTAGCAAGGCTTACCCCTTGTGATTGTGGCTAAAATGCCATGAAAATGTCACAAGAATGACCAGCAAGGCTTACCCCTTGTAATTGTGGCTAAAATGACATGAAAATGGCAAAAGAACGCCTAGAAAGGCTTACCCCTTGTGATTGTGGCTAAAATGACATGAAAATGTCAAAGGAATGACCAGCAACACTTACCCATTGTAATTGTGGCTAAAATGACATGAAAATGTCACAGGAATGAACAGCAAGGCTTACTTCTTGTAATTGTGGCTAGAATGACATGAAAATGTCACAAGAATGAACAGCAAGGCTTACCCCTTGTAATTGTGGCTAGAATGACATGAAAATGCCTAAGGAACGCCCAGCAAGGCTTACCCCTTGTAATTGTGGCTAAAATGACATGAAAATGTCAAAGGAATGACCAGCAAGGCTTACCCCTTGTAATTGTGGCTAAAATGACATGAAAATGTCAAAGGAATGACCAGCAAGGCTCATCCTTTGTAATTGTAGCTAAACGGACATGAAAATGTCACAGGAATGAACAGCAAGGCTTACCCCTTGTAATTGTGGATATAATGACATACAAATGTCAAAGGAATGACCAGTAAGGCTTACCCCTTGTATCTGTGGCTAAAATGACAAGAAAATGTCAAAGGAATGACCAGCAAGGCTAACCCCTTGTAATTGTAGCTAAAATGACATGAAAATGTCACAAGAATGAACAGCAAAGCTTACCCCTTGTAATTGTGGCTAAAATGACATGAAAATATCAAAGGAATGCCCAGCAAGGCTTACCCCTTGTAATTGTGGCTAAAATGACATCAAAATGTCACAGGAAAGAACAGCAAGGCTTACCCCTTGTAATTGTTGGTAAAATGACATGAAAATGTTACAGGAATGAACAGCAAGGCTTACCCATTGTAATTGTAGCTAAAAGGACATGAAAATGTCACTGGAATGAACACCAAGGCTTACCCCTTGTAATTGTGGCTAAAATGACATCAAAATGTCACAGGAATGAACAGCAAGGCTTACCCCTTGTAATTGTTGGTAAAATGACATGAAAATGTTACAGGAATGAACAGCAAGGCTTACCCCTTGTAATTGTAGCCAAAAGGACATGAAAATGTCACTGGAATGAACACCAAGGCTTACCCCTTGTAATTGTGGCTAAAATGACAAGAAAATGTCACAGGAACGACCAGCAAGGCTTACCCCTTGTAATTGTGGCTAAAATGAAGTGAACATGTCAAAGGAACGACCAGCAAGGCTAACCCCTTGTAATTGTGGCTAAAATGACATGAAAATGTCACAGGAATGAACAGCAAGGCTTACCCCTTGTAATTGTGGCTAAAATGACATGAAAATGTCACAGGAATGAACAGCAAGGCTTACCCCTTGTAGATGTGGCTAAAATGACATGAAAATGTCAAAGGAACGACCAGCAAGGCTTACCCCTTGTAATTGTGGCTAAAATGACATGAAAATGTCACAGGAATGAACAGCAAGGCTTACCCCTTGTAGATGTGGCTATAATGACATAAAAATGTCAAAGGAATGACCAGCAAGGCTTACCCCTTGTAATTGTGGCTAAAATGACATGAAAATGTCACAGGAATGAACAGCAAGGCTTACCCCTTGTAGATGTGGCTAAAATGACATGAAAATGTCAAAGGAACGACCAGCAAGGCTTACCCCTTGTAATTGTGGCTAAAATGACATGAAAATGTCACAGGAATGAACAGCAAGGCTTACCCCTTGTAGATGTGGCTATAATGACAGAAAAATGTCAAAGGAATGACCAGCAAGGCTTACCCCTTGTAATTGTGGCTAAAATGACAAGAAAATGTCAAAGGAACGTCCAGCAAGGCTAACCCCTTGTAATTGTGGCTAAAATGACATGAAAATGTCAAAGGAACGACCAGCAAGGCTAACCCCTTGTAATTGTGGCTAAAATGACATCAAAATGTCACAGGAATGAACAGCAAGGCTTACCCCTTGTAATTGTGGCTAAAATGACATGAAAATGTCAAAGGAATGACCAGCAAGACTTACCCCTCGTAATTGTGGCTAAAATGACAAGAAAATGTCAAATGAACGACCAGCAAGGCTAACCCCTTGTAATTGTGGCTAAAATGACATGAAAATGGCAAAAGAACGCCCAGCAAGGCTTACCCCTTGTGATTGTGGCTAAAATGACATGAAAATGTCACAAGAATGACCAGCAAGGCTTACCCCTTGTAATTGTGGCTAAAATGACATGAAAAAGGCAAAAGAACGCCCAGAAAGGCTTACCCCTTGTGATTGTGGCTAAAATGACATGAAAATGTCAAAGGAATGACCAGCAACACTTACCCATTGTAATTGTGGCTAAAATGACATGAAAATGTCACAGGAATGAACAGCAAGGCTTACCCCTTGTAGATGTGGCTATAATGACATAAAAATGTCAAAGGAATGACCAGCAAGGCTTACCCCTTGTAATTGTGGCTAAAATGACAAGAAAATGTCACAGGAATGAACAGCAAGGCTTACCCCTTGTAGATGTGGCTATAATGACATAAAAATGTCAAAGGGATGACCAGCAAGGCTTACCCCTTGTAATTGTGGCTAAAATGACAAGAAAATGTCAAAGGAACGTCCAGCAAGGCTAACCCCTTGTAATTGTGGCTAAAATGACATGAAAATGTCAAAGGAACGACCAACAAGGCTAACCCCTTGTAATTGTGGCTAAAATGACATGAAAATGTCACAGGAATGAACAGCAAGGCTTACCCCTTGTAATTGTGGCTAAAATGACATGAAAATGTCAAAGGAATGACCAGCAAGACTTACCCCTCGTAATTGTGGCTAAAATGACAAGAAAATGTCAAAGGAACGACCAGCAAGGCTAACCCCTTGTAATTGTGGCTAAAATGACATGAAAATGTCACAAGAATGACCAGCAAGGCTTACCCCTTGTAATTGTGGCTAAAATGACATGAAAATGGCAAAAGAACGCCCAGAAAGGCTTACCCCTTGTGATTGTGGCTAAAATGACATGAAAATGTCAAAGGAATGACCAGCAACACTAACCCATTGTAATTGTGGCTAAAATGACATGAAAATGTCACAGGAATGAACAGCAAGGCTTACTTCTTGTAATTGTGGCTAGAATGACATGAAAATGTCACAAGAATGAACAGCAAGGCTTACCCCTTGTAACGGTGGCTAGAATGACATGAAAATGTCAAAGGAATGACCAGCAAGGCTTACCCCTTGTAATTGTGGCTAAAATGACATGAAAATGTCAAAGGAATGACCAGCAAGGCTCATCCCTTGTAATTGTAGCTAAAAGGACATGAAAATGTCACAGGAATGAACAGCAAGGCTTACCCATTGTAATTGTGGATATAATGACATACAAATGTCAAAGGAATGACCAGCAAGGCTTACCCCTTGTATCTGTGGCTAAAATGACAAGAAAATGTCAAAGGAATGACCAGCAAGGCTAACCCCTTGTAATTGTGGCTAAAATGACATGAAAATGTCACAAGAAGGAACAGCAAAGCTTACCCCTTGTAATTGTGGCTAAAATGACATGAAAATATCAAAGGAATGCCCAGCAAGGCTTACCCCTTGTAATTGTGGCTAAAATGACATCAAAATGTCACAGGAATGAACAGCAAGGCTTACCCCTTGTAATTGTTGGTAAAATGACATGAAAATGTTACAGGAATGAACAGCAAGGCTTACCCCTTGTAATTGTAGCTAAAAGGACATGAAAATGTCACTGGAATGAACACCAAGGCTTACCCCTTGTAATTGTGGCTAAAATGACATGAAAATGTCAAAGGAACGACCAGCAAGGCTTACCCATTGTAATTGTGGCTAAAATGAAGTGAACATGTCAAAGGAACGACCAGCAAGGCTAACCCCTTGTAATTGTGGCTAAAATGACATGAAAATGTCACAGGAATGAACAGCAAGGCTTACCCCTTGTAGATGTGGCTAAAATGACATGAAAATGTCAAAGGAACGACCAGCAAGGCTTACCCCTTGTAATTGTGGCTAAAATGACATGAAAATGTCACAGGAATGAACAGCAAGGCTTACCCCTTGTAGATGTGGCTATAATGACATAAAAATGTCAAAGGAATGACCAGCAAGGCTTACCCCTTGTAATTGTGGCTAAAATGACAAGAAAATGTCAAAGGAACGTCCAGCAAGGCTAACCCCTTGTAATTGTGGTTAAAATGACATGAAAATGTCAAAGGAACGACCAGCAAGGCTAACCCCTTGTAATTGTGGCTAAAATGACATGAAAATGTCACAGGAATGAACAGCAAGGCTTACCCCTTGTAATTGTGGCTAAAATGACATGAAAATGTCAAAGGAACGACCAGCAAGGCTAACCCCTTGTAATTGTGGCTAAAATGACATGAAAATGTCACAGGAATGAACAGCAAGGCTTACCCCTTGTAGATGTGGCTATAATGACATAAAAATGTCAAAGGAATGACCAGCAAGGCTTACCCCTTGTAATTGTGGCTAAAATGACAAGAAAATGTCACAGGAATGAACAGCAAGGCTTACCCCTTGTAGATGTGGCTATAATGACATAAAAATGTCAAAGGGATGACCAGCAAGGCTTACCCCTTGTAATTGTGGCTAAAATGACAAGAAAATGTCAAAGGAACGTCCAGCAAGGCTAACCCCTTGTAATTGTGGCTAAAATGACATGAAAATGTCAAAGGAACGACCAACAAGGCTAACCCCTTGTAAATGTGGCTAAAATGACATGAAAATGTCACAGGAATGAACAGCAAGGCTTACCCCTTGTAATTGTGGCTAAAATGACATGAAAATGTCAAAGGAATGACCAGCAAGACTTACCCCTCGTAATTGTGGCTAAAATGACAAGAAAATGTCAAAGGAACGACCAGCAAGGCTAACCCCTTGTAATTGTGGCTAAAATGACATGAAAATGTCACAAGAATGACCAGCAAGGCTTACCCCTTGTAATTGTGGCTAAAATGACATGAAAATGGCAAAAGAACGCCCAGAAAGGCTTACCCCTTGTGATTGTGGCTAAAATGACATGAAAATGTCAAAGGAATGACCAGCAACACTTACCCATTGTAATTGTGGCTAAAATGACATGAAAATGTCACAGGAATGAACAGCAAGGCTTACTTCTTGTAATTGTGGCTAGAATGACATGAAAATGTCACAAGAATGAACAGCAAGGCTTACCCCTTGTAACGGTGGCTAGAATGACATGAAAATGCCTAAGGAACGCCCAGCAAGGCTTACCCCTTGTAATTGTGGCTAAAATGACATAAAAATGTCAAAGGAATGACCAGCAAGGCTTACCCCTTGTAATTGTGGCTAAAATGACATGAAAATGTCAAAGGAATGACCAGCAAGGCTCATCCCTTGTAATTGTAGCTAAAAGGACATGAAAATGTCACAGGAATGAACAGCAAGGCTTACCCATTGTAATTGTGGATATAATGACATACAAATGTCAAAGGAATGACCAGCAAGGCTTACCCCTTGTATCTGTGGCTAAAATGACAAGAAAATGTCAAAGGAATGACCAGCAAGGCTAACCCCTTGTAATTGTGGCTAAAATGACATGAAAATGTCACAAGAATGAACAGCAAAGCTTACCCCTTGTAATTGTGGCTAAAATGACATGAAAATATCAAAGGAATGCCCAGCAAGGCTTACCCCTTGTAATTGTGGCTAAAATGACATCAAAATGTCACAGGAATGAACAGCAAGGCTTACCCCTTGTAATTGTTGGTAAAATGACATGAAAATGTTACAGGAATGAACAGCAAGGCTTACCCCTTGTAATTGTAGCTAAAAGGACATGAAAATGTCACTGGAATGAACACCAAGGCTTACCCCTTGTAATTGTGGCTAAAATGACATGAAAATGTCAAAGGAACGACCAGCAAGGCTTACCCCTTGTAATTGTGGCTAAAATGAAGTGAACATGTCAAAGGAACGACCAGCAAGGCTAACCCCTTGTAATTGTGGCTAAAATGACATGAAAATGTCACAGGAATGAACAGCAAGGCTTACCCCTTGTAGATGTGGCTAAAATGACATGAAAATGTCAAAGGAACGACCAGCAAGGCTTACCCCTTGTAATTGTGGCTAAAATGACATGAAAATGTCACAGGAATGAACAGCAAGGCTTACCCCTTGTAGATGTGGCTATAATGACATAAAAATGTCAAAGGAATGACCAGCAAGGCTTACCCCTTGTAATTGTGGCTAAAATGACAAGAAAATGTCAAAGGAACGTCCAGCAAGGCTAACCCCTTGTAATTGTGGTTAAAATGACATGAAAATGTCAAAGGAACGACCAGCAAGTCTAACCCCTTGTAATTGTGGCTAAAATGACATGAAAATGTCACAGGAATGAACAGCAAGGCTTACCCCTTGTAATTGTCGCTAAAATGACATGAAAATGTCAAAGGAACGACCAGCAAGGCTAACCCCTTGTAATTGTGGCTAAAATGACATGAAAATGTCACAGGAATGAACAGCAAGGCTTACCCCTTGTAATTGTGGCTAAAATGACATGAAAATGTCAAACGATGAACAGCAAGACTTACCCCTTGTAATTGTGGCTAAAATGACAAGAAAATGTCAAAGGAACGACCAGCAAGGCTAACCCCTTGTAATTGTGGCTAAAATGACATGAAAATGTCAAAGGAACGACCAGCAAGGCTAACCCCTTGTAATTGTGGCTAAAATGACATGAAAATGTCACAGGAATGAACAGCAAGGCTTACCCCTTGTAATTGTGGCTAAAATGACATGAAAATGTCAAAGGAATGAACAGCAAGACTTACCCCTTGTAATTGTGGCTAAAATGACAAGAAAATGTCAAAGGAACGACCAACAAGGCTAACCCCTTGTAATTGTGGCTAAAATGACATGAAAATGTCACAAGAATGACCAGCAAGGCTTACCCCTTGTAATTATGGCTAAAATGACATGAAAATGGCAAAAGAACGCCCAGCAAGGCTTACCCCTTGTGATTGTGGCTAAAATGACATGAAAATGTCAAAGGAATGAACAGCAAGGTTTACCCCTTGTAATTGTGGCTAAAATTACATGAAAATGTTAAAGGAATGACCAGCAAGACTTACCCCTGGTATCTGTGGCTAAAATGACATGAAAATGTCAAAGGAATGAACAGCAAGGCTTACCCGTTGTAATTGTGGCTAAAATGACATGAAACATCAAAGGAATGAACAGCTAGACTCACCCCTTGTAATTGAGGCTGGTTCCAAATGGTCGACCACAGCAGTCAACCAATGGTCGACCAACCTGGGTTCGGGTCAAGATGGTCGACCTTTAGTTAACCATAGTGTGCACTCAAACTTGCTCACAGGAAGTCCAAATACATGTAAAGATATGGTGAGTGTGTAAATGCATGCACATCACCTTTACATGCACAATACACAGTATAACACTTAGGAAAACCGACTTCCAAAATGAACAATGTTGGTCAAAATATAGGGCAAGTGTGGGCCTTATGATTTGAATGAGCTAAAGAAAAGTAAACTTACATGGATGTTTAACTCTGAAGAGAAACTCACCAACTGAAAAGTGGTGATTCATTTAATATATATGCTTTACTTGCATACAAAAAATGTACCATGTATGTAGACACACATGGTTTGATATAATGTTACACGAGGCATGCATTAACGTCACTCATAAATGATGTAAAATATAAGTGATTTTAAATAAACAATTTGAATTGACAACGATACCAAGTGTGTTGTATATATACAAAGATATGTCCATAGCAGCAGCAAACAACCACAAACTTTGAAATTATGCACTTTAACTTAAAAGGTAAACTCAAAGATACAATAAAGGAATGGAGGAGAAAGAATATTACTTAAGTTTTACGATTACACTGATATGAGAAGCATTGTATCCTGTTGGTAAGTGATGACGTTTTGGAGCTGGAAGAGCCGGACTCAAGCTCTGGTGTTCCTGATCAGCAGAGTGTGGATTTGAGTCCAGGTCTTGACACTTGTGTCCTTAAAAGCAAGACACTTAACCATTATTGCTTCGTCCTGATGGGACGTAAAGCCGTAGGTCCTGTGTGTTGTGTAATGCACGTAAAGGAACCCAGTGCACTTATCGTGAAGAGAAGGGGTTTGCCCCAATGTTTCTGGCATGGTCTGGCAGCAATATGCGCCACCTCACCTTATATCCCTTTCAAGGTGTTATACTATGGTCGCTTCGTCTCACAAAATCATTCGTAACAATCTCTACTCCACCAGAATTGATAATTCGGCACCAGGAGTGTCATTTATGACAGACATGCCGCATTGTAAATGTACACTATTGTCAACAAGATACACAAACAGCATACACAGTGCTTTCTGAGTCCTGTTTAAAATTAAGCCCACAGGCATACTACTCGAGTGGGATTCGAACCCTCGACCCCCCTATTCGAGAGCAAATGGCTTTCCCCTAGACTACCGAGCATACCTAGTGAAAATACTATCTATATTTTGAAAACGAAACAAAAATTTAGTATCAAGTTATATTTCTAGACATTTTTACTGGGGAAAAGAAGTTAAAAATTTGCAAAAACCATCTTTCCTGAGCATGTTTCTGGCATGGTCTGGCAGCAATATGCGCCACCTCACCTTGTATCCCTTTCAAGGTGTTATACTATGGTCGCTTCGTCTCACAAAATCATTCGTAACAATCTCTACTCCACCAGAATTGATAATTCGGCACCAGGAGTGTCATTTATGACAGACATGCCGCATTGTAAATGTACACTATTGTCAACAAGATACACAAACAGCATACACAGTGCTTTCTGAGTCCTGTTTAAAATTAAGCCCACAGGCATACTACTCGAGTGGGATTCGAACCCTCGACCCCCCTATTCGAGAGCAAATGGCTTTCCCCTAGACTACCAAGCATACCTAGTGAAAATACTATCTATATTTTGAAAACGAAACAAAAATTTAGTATCAAGTTATATTTCTAGACATTTTTACTGGGGAAAAGAAGTTAAAAATCTGCAAAAACCATCTTTCCTGAGCATTTAGTGAAACATGGTCTCCAAATGGTTAATAATGCATGCTAGAGCCAAGGCTTTTGGCACGGAATTTGTATGCAGACTTTCATACTGGTCAGGAAATCACAAAATGTCCATAATATTCTGCAGAACCTCATGTTTACACATGAGAACAAAAGTGTTTACAAAATAAAGTAAGCATTTAGCACTATTTCGAAACGTGTTTAATGCACTATTGTTAACCTGGCTTTATAAAGTCAAATTTAGAAACTCCCAAAACCAATGTTTGAAGAAAAAACCTGAAAAAAACACTGCTTACTTGCTTTCCTGACCCTATATAAGAAGACTAAATAACGTCTTTTGATTTCCTTGTATCATATGATGATCCCGATAGATAAGGATTGTTTCTAAGCATGCTGCATTAGAGAGGCTAAACAACTGAGATATCTGTTTTAGTGGGCGATCATTTCTTGGTGGCCGCTTTGCCTGATGAGTTGTCAGTCTTACTAAGCTTGGAAGGCGGCTGACTTTCATGGTCTGACGAGCTTTCCTGAAAAGAAAAACAAAGCATCATTTGAACAGGACTCAAGAAACTATTGAGTATACACTGCTTAATACACACATCATGTGTTGGTGAAACGCAAATAATATTATTTATCCCCGATGCAAATTTGACATCTGTTAAAAATCGCTGTGGTACCTGCTGCTAACACAAAGAACTTGAACTGCCTGTAGTTACAGCGATAGGGTTACTCAAAACAAAAATAAAACCCCAAAACAAAACCCTCACAGGAATATTCCTTGAAATGACTCATGGAAGATTTTCATCTAAATTACAATTGGACTTTTCCCACAAGACAAACATTGGTTTCAAAACATTCAGTTTCACAACTTAAAAATTTTTCCTGAAGATAAAAATATTGTTTCAGTGGAGGGCTTGTTTTTTTTTGAGTGGTTTCTATCCTTGTTTTGATCACAATCCAAGTAAATCATTTCCTTGACACCTAATATTGACAAAATTTTACTATGCAGATGGAAACCCACTCTTGTTTGTATGACTTATGACTCAGATTTAACCTTTTGGTACTGCACTTTTATTCCGTGATCGGTTGAGAGTTTTGTGTTTTGTTTGGTCAGATAAACATAGCCTCTCCCGATTAAGCAACCGAAACTTGGCAGTCTTGTGAAGTAACAGAAACTTCAAAAGATTGCAGTTGTTTTTTAAAATATGACATCAGGATTCCTACATACCAAAAAAACTATGAGGGACTAAAAGTTTCATTTATTAACAATATATGGTTAATGTATATGTGGTTCAGCATTTTGGTACAAGTCGCTTGCGGCCAATATGGTTTCTTTATAAGGGTTTAAGTAGCTTACTTCATCAGAGCTTGCAGATGCCTTCCCTTGTAGTACTTGCTGATTGATGCGGAAATCTCGGGATGTACTGAGCTTGATATGTTCCATTAAATCCACCTAGAAAAATAAAACCACTGAAGATATTTACTTGTGTAGTTCATACCAGGGACCAAAGGCATAAAGCAGTTATGCTTACCAGAAAAAGGTTACCAGCCAAAATACCATTTCATATGTATCGTTTACACTGGTTTTCTGCTTATTTACTGCTAAGCAAATTGGGTCTCGCTACTAAGCTCAATGTGAAAACCATTTTTCTCAATGTCAAAACCTAGAAGATTTAGTTGCCATCTAGCGGAAATTTCACGAATCTCAAGAGTTAATGAAAATGCCTTAGTGCTCTTGCCCTTTTCAAGAATGAAGTAATCAGACCTGATGTACTGCGTTAAGGCTTTACAAGGGCCTGAATGTATATCAATCAAAAAAACAAAAACAAAAAGATATATATATATTGTTTTTTTAAGTAAACAAATTCCATAACAATCCCATAAAGTTGGCTCACTCTACACTGAGAAATCTCATCCCTAATTTACACCTTGTGCAACAAAAAAAAATCCCATAAAGTTGGCCCACTCTACACTGTGTGGCATCAAGTGGGAACTATCTATTTTTGTAGCTTGTTTGGTTTCCTTGACAACATACTGACCTTTGACTTTTTACCCAGTTGAATGAGGAACTTTTCACATTGTTCAATGGCATAGATTAGACCTGGGATGGGCCGGGTCTCTCTCATTACACCTTTGGCTTTTCCTGATGTCCCACTACCTTCTCCCTCCCCTCTCTTCTCCTTAGCTTTACCCGACCTTGCTGCAGCAAGATTACGCCTCTCGCTCTGTGATGTCTGAAAAACATATCAATGTACGTCTTTAACTGAAATGATAGTATGTATCAGGGTTTTGGAGTAAAATCATTTCCAAGCATGGCGCTTGGCCCCTGGGGAAAAAAGTAGGAAATGTAATGAGTACAAGGGCTAACCTACATGTACTACTTGTATAGGCTTTAATAGACTTTTCAGGCTATTTAATAACAATTTTGCTAATTTTTTTGAGGGCCAAAAATCGGAATTCAGAATGAAGTGGGTAGGTAATACTGTCAGGTGAAGTGGCATTTGCTGTAGACCTGAAAGGTTTTTGCAAATTGTGCGAAAAAACCACTCATGTCTTCGTTTGAAGGTATTTCATATGACACAAATTGGCAATCAAGAAAGACCTTGAATCTTTGCAAAACATACATGAAAGGCAACTCCAAATAAAAAATGTTCTTACGTAAATCCTTAAAATGAAAGCTAGCTCAATGCATTTCCAGTGCTTCTGATAATCGTTGGAGCCACTTTGTGTGAAGTGGGCAGGGTTTACAAGGGAAGTAAGTTACATTACAACAAGATAGGCCAAGTCAGTAATTACATCGCATGTTTAAAAAACGGCCACAGAGTCGGAGCATCCTGCAAGCCTGATTTAAACACAACTCAATGGAAGTCTCCCACTTCATGGAGATTGCAGCAACTTTTCATATGAAGAAAGAGGGCACATCTCAAAACTTGTTCAGCTGTTATTTTTTATGATACTTGATTTTACGAGAAAATTAGGATACAAAATGTAAAACTTCCCACATCAACAGTGCAGTGTCTTGCCTACCAGGAAATGCCCTGGAATGTACAAGGTCACACTTTTTTTGTAAACAAGATGACATCGGCTACAAAACCAATCAGAACTGTCCAGAAACCACTGCATGAGCAATTAGTCCGATGACAGAAGACGTAACTAGTTTGTGGGTCGGTGACAACTATGTGAAAGTAAGAATATACTATTAACTAGTAAACTTGCGGGTACAACCATGTGTTTGAATCCCTTTTGGGAGGAGTGTTGGCTCTGAAAAGAGCCGAAGTGGTCTCGACACTTTGATTCATATACTCTAATCGTCTTCTTAGTTTCCTACACCATGCAAAGCTTCAAACATCACTTGTGTGAAAGTAATCTCTTCTAGGAAGAAGTTGTGGTTTCTTCTCAGAAAAAGTTTTGCTTCTGATACGAACCATAGTTGTAAAAGAAAAGTTGCATGCCTGGCGCCTCTGCTGTGGTGTTATTGTCAAGAGTGAAAGTAAAGCCACCCACCCATCAGTCAAAACCAGATACTCAGTATTGGGTGTTATGAATGACAACACAACACATCAGAAAAACATAATAAACTGTACAAAACTAAGTGTTTTAAATAAGGGGAAAAAAAAGTGGTGACTGCGGTCTTAAACAGCCGTTTAAAAATGGCAGGGTCGTGGCCATGTGATAAAGGACCGACCCAAAGGCGAGGTCCTTTTTTATCAAATGGCCACGACCCTGCAAGGCTTTAAATGGCCATTTAAGGCCGAGTCACTACTCTTTTATTCCCATTCGAAAATGCCCTTTTTGTTAAAAATCATAATAATGTAGAAAAATCAGTGAAACTTTTTTTTTTTTTCAATTTATTTTTTAATTCTTGCCATGTTCTCAGGCTCCATTTTGCTAAGTGTAGATGCTCAATGGTTGCACGTAACTACTTATGCGTAATAACAGACTTTACATTGAGTACCGCTATGTATTGATTGCCTTATGCGTAAAATTAGCACCAGCTAAAGCTAGTGCGCCAACACGTGTGTGGCTATAATGAGCGCAGAACGCGCCTTCACAGCTCCAGCTATGTCTTTATCATCCGTTTAAAACTGGTCTTAAACAGTTGTGACCACCTTTCAACCAATAGGAATGCCCAAATTGTCCCAAACTGACTGGGGCATTTATGAATACCATACAACCTTACTAGAAATATTCTAATGTTCCCACTTCATAGCGATTGCAGCAGCTTTTCATATGAAGAAAGAGGGCACATCTCAAAACTTGTTCAGCTGTTATTTTTTATATTTGATTTTACGAGAAAATTAGGATACAAAATGTAAAACTTCCCACATCAACAGTGCAGTGTCTTGCCTACCAGGAAATGCCCTGGAATGCACAAGGTCACACTTTTTTTGTAAACAAGATGACATCGGCTACAAAACCAATCAGAACTGTCCATAAACCACTGCATGAGCAATTAGTCCGATGACAGAAGACGTAACTAGTTTGTGGGTCGGTGACAACTATGTGAAAGTAAGAATATACTATTAACTAGTAAACTTGCGGGTACAACCATGTGTTTGAATCTCTTTTGGGAGGAGTGTTGGCTCTGAAAAGAGCCGAAGTGGTCTCGACACTTTGATTCATATACTCTGATCGTCTTCTTAGTTTCCTACACCATGCAAAGCTTCAAACATCACTTATGTGAAAGTAATCTCTTCTAGGAAGAAGTTGTGGTTTCTTCTCAGAAAAAGTTTTGCTTCTGATACGAACCATAGTTGTAAAAGAAAAGTTGCATGCCTGGCGCCTCTGCTGTGGTGTTATTGTCAAGAGTGAAAGTAAAGCCACCCACCCATCAGTCAAAACCAGATACTCAATATTGGGTGTTATGAATAACAACACAACACATCAGAAAAAACATAATAAACTGTACAAAACTAAGTGTTTTAAATAAGGGAAAAAAAGAGTGGTGACTGCGGTCTTAAACAGCCGTTTAAAACTGGCAGGGTCGTGGCCATGTGATAAAGGACCGACCCAAAGGCGAGGTCCTTTTTTATCAAATGGCCACGACCCTGCAAGGCTTTAAATGGCCATTTAAGACCGAGTCACTACTCTTTTATTCCCATTCGAAAATGCCCTTTTTGTTAAAAATCATAATAATGTAGAAAAATCAGTGAAACTTTTTTTTTTTTTCAATTTATTTTTTAATTCTTGCCACGTTCTCAGGCTCCATTTTGCTAAGGGTAGACGCTCAACGGTTGCATGTATGCGCGCATATTAATAGACTTTACATTGAATACCGCTATGTATTGATTGCCTTATGCGTAAAATTAGCACCCGCGTAAGCTAGTGCGCCAACACGTGTGTGGCTATAATGAGCGCAGAACGCGACTTCACAGCTCCAGCTATGTCTTTATCATCCGTTTAAAACTTGTCTTAAACAGTTATGTGACCACCTTTCAACCAATAGGAATGCCCAAATTGTCCCATACTGACTGGGGCATTTATGAATACCATATAACCTTACTAGAAATATTCTAATGTTTGAGGACAAAAAGGGCACCTAGTATAGGACTGCACTTTGAAAATGTTACATATTTATAAATGTTGATATATCTTTCAATGAATTCAAAATTAAGTTTATTTGGTATACTTGTTAAACTTCAAGTTACATTAACTGGAATGAGAAAGTTGCATTTTACACAAAGTATTGAAGAGGGTCACCATGTTCAAATTCAGTATTGTGACGCACTCATTTCAATAGATGGAGTCCTTACAAAAAGTGCAACCAAAATTACAGGTCTCTAGCCTCACGTTAAAACGGTGTAAAGTGTAATTTTATTTGTTACTCTTTCAGAGCGAAATTTGAAACGTGACATCATGGGATACATAAGGTCACATTCATTGACTTTTTGATTGAATATCATCAAAATTTAGGAATCATCGAAAAAATTCCTGTATAAAAAAAGTACAGACACATATACTTCAAATGTGGTATCATTGGATGTCTTTGGATGTTAACAAAATTTTAACTAGAAGGGTATCAAACACAATGGTTTTTAACACTGTTTTAACATGAGGTTAGAGACGTGTAATTTTATCCTCCACTTTCTTAAGGACTCTATCTTTGGAAAATGATTGTCTCACAAAACTGAACTTGACCCTGGAGCCCCTCTTTAAGAATATAACCATGTGGTCATGTACTACGAAACATAATAGCGTTCCCACCCGACCGGCTAAAAACACTCCAGACCTTTTTATAATATTCAAGAGAAAAACTTTTAATCCGAAAATACTATGCCACATCTATGTTGCTCCCGGATCGGCAACAACAACTTCGACTAACCTTACCTGAATGAAGTTGATCATGCTGTATACATTCTGAGTAAGACGAGTTGCTAGGAGCTTGATCAGCTTCTCAAACCTTGCCGAGAGTTGACCAGCTTGCTGGGTGTACAAAGCCAGATACTGGAAAAATACATAAACACAATAAGTTATTTATTTATTGATTTTATTACACATCCAACAGTGCAACCGCCAGTAACAGGATGGTGAATAGGAAACAAGATGTTCAGTTTCAGATGTAGGAGGAAAATCCCAAATGTAGAAAACCCACACATTCAGGTAGGGATCGAAAACCCGATCCACATGCAAGGCTCCAGGTCTGAGCTGGGACTTGAACCAGGGTCCACAGAGGTGAAAGGCTGGGAAAAGGCTGGGAAAGAAACCACTGAGGCAACCTGATTAATATATACTGTTTAAAGCTTTGCATGGTGTGGATATAGGAAGCAACTATAACTAGTAAACTTGCAGACACAACCATGTGTAAATCTCTTTTGGAAAGAGGGTTGGCTCTGAAAAGAGCCGTAGACTTCACAACGGCTCTTTCCAGAGCCAATACTCCTTCCAAAAGAGATATACACATGGTTGTATCCACAAGTGTACTGGTAAAGTTACTACTACCTACAATAAGTTATTACCGTGCAACATGAAACTAAGATGATAGTATATATAAAAAGGTTATGTAGAAAATCATACAACTGTTGATCTACTACAACAAATGGAATAGTAAAACTACTGCCTTTAGTTGACGCGGGAGTGTTCTGTTTTCCTGAGGTGTCAGTCGAGGTAATACAGAACGAAAATAGAGACGATAGTTTGACTAGCTCACCAGTGATAAGTAGTCACTTAAAAGAACCCACTTGAATTCACTTAGGGGTCTGCATCAGCATGGTTGGCTGCAGATTGCATCGCATCGCCTTACAAACCCTTTTACAAGAAGCTACATAAATGGGCCTCATAATTCAAACATAGCTCTGCTATTATGAGCACTATGAGATGCATAATCAAAGTGCTATATAGGAACTGTATAACATCGTTGTCGTTCCCCCAAATTTTTTTTGTTCTAAAAATAGGGCCATTTGATAGGATTACCCTGTGTGTGGGTGTGTGAGCGTATCTACCCACTGAAACTGAGGACTTAAAAAAAAAACGGACCCAGGTGTTTTGATAGAGTTCGGATGCCCTTGTTTCGCTTTCGAGTACAAAACCAACAGGGACTTTGCTAAAAAATAAACTCCAAAGAAAAGGAGAACAAAGAGAAGTCCTGGTTATACAGTTCTACAAACATGTACAATGTGTGTGTGTGTGTGTTTGTGATGCCAAAATTCATCAAATTCATTGACAATGACAGGATTCATAACTCACGTATTTACAGAGTAGAGCTACAGCTCCAAATAGTCTGGTGACCGCTTTGAGGGTTGCGTCTACACACGGACCCACAGGTATAGCCGATTGCACCAACTCATGAAATGCATTGACTAGCATACCCAATCGGTTGCAAATGACTTTCTCACCATCTTCACGTTGGGTTGACACATTCCCTTCTGTCTCTAAAAAAATATAGAAAAAAACAAAACATAACTATAATAACAACAGTGAATTTTAAAACACAGGTAAAGTACTGAAAACCCAGGCAAAGTACTGAAAATCCGGGTAAAGTACTAAAAACCCAGGTTAAGTACTGAAAACCCAGGTTAAGTACTGAAAACCCAGGTTAAGGACTGAAAACCCAGGTTAAGGACTGAAAACCCAGGTTAAGTACTGAAAACCCAGGTTAAGTACTGAAAACCCAGGTTAAGGACTGAAAACCCAGGTTAAGTACTGAAAACCCAGGTTAAGTACTGAAAACCCAGGTTAAAGGGCCATGAAATGTAATTTTTTAAAGCAATCGTTTGAAATGTACCTTTGTGTCCCATTATTAACCTTATTTTCAATTTTCATTTTGCCATTTTTACAGGTATTTTGGTATTTTTCACAGGTATTTAATGAAAGTCTGACTGGCAAAAGGTCTTAAGCAACTGCAGTCCAAAATTGTGTGAAAGTCTGGTCTTTTTATGTGCCATCAAATCATTGCAGGGGCCTACTGTAGTGATTACTCAAAAAAAAAATCAGTTAACTTCCTGAATGAGATTTTGAAGGATTTGGGACCGTTAGGGTTTACTTTGAATGTACCTTCTTTTGATTCATTGCCAATGTCTGCTTTCATTCTCATCAAGACCCACTCCGTCTCCTCCAGGAACTTGTCAATCTGGCTCATAAGCAGCAGCTACAATGAAGAAACAAACATAAAGAATTAAAAATCTTAGGCTTGTGTAGCAAATACTGACTGATCAATCGATTCATCAATCCATCAATCAATCAATCAATCAATCAATTAATCAAATACACCTTTATTGTCTTGCTCATAGTAACCAGTAGGCACCAGATGCCATGTATCAACGCAAATATTTTCCAGTGCGTGAGTATGATATTTTCTCGAAAGAAAAACAACAAACCCTGGTGCTCTAAAGAGAATCTTTGTTCTCTTGGCTTTGTCAAGTCAAGGTTTCTTTGTGCCAGCGGTACATTCAAAGATAAAATGATTTTTGCAATTCCAACAAAATAATAACGCCGGGGGGACTGGAACAAATGGAAGAATTCCGGCGGCAACTGGTTAAAACAACGCATATGTACATCGCTTTACCGTGTGAAGGAAACAGAACTGCACACTCTCTATAGGGTCTAAACATTTTGAATACATTGTGTGCCTTACGCAGTTGACTGTATGGTCATAACTGGGTGACACTTGTGTAAAACTTGAAACTCACCATTTAGAGCAATTCATTGGTTGTGTCACCCAATTTCATAGAGCTGCTTAAGCAAAAAACAGTGTTTTCTGCTGAGCAAAAATAAGCAGGATACTAGTCACAGATTGTACATGTGACATGCTCTTTTGGCTGGTAACCCTATTCTGGTAAGCATAATTTTATTTGTGCTGAGCCACTTTTTGTGCTTAAGCAGCTCTATGAAATTGGGCCCAGGGAACCAGTCACCAACAATATAAATTAAATGGTGTTTTCAACTGGAAACCGCTTTCTGCTGAATAAGTTTTTTCTGCGCTAAGGATTTTGTTTGTGCTTTATGAAATTGAGCATGGGCCCAATTTCATAGAATGGTTCAGCACAAATAAAATGATGCTTACCAGAATAGGGTTACCAGCCAAAAGAGCATGTCACATGTACAATCTGTGACTGGTATCCTGCTTATTTTTGCTCAGCAGAAAACTTTTAAGCACTATTTTCTGCTTAAGCAGCTCTCTGAAATTGGGCCCTGGTTGCTATGGTTCTCTGATCCTTTGATCTTACAAACTTCCATATGGAATGAAGAGAAAAACTTCCATACGGAAAGAAGAGAAAACCTTCCACATAGAATGAAGAGAAAAACTTCCATATGGAATGAAGAGAAAAACTTCTATATGGAATGAAGAAAAAAACCTTCATATGGAATTAAGAGAAAAACTTCCATATGGAATAAAGAGAAAAACTTCCATAAGGAATGAAGAGAAAAACTGAAGTGTCATACCAGAACTGTTGGTGCAGCCGTCTTTGCGTTGACGATGGAATAATTTGAGCTAGGTTCCACTTCAACATCCTAAAAAATTTACAGGTAATGAAAAGGGTTAAATAGAATAATCCTGTGATTATCAAACGACAAATAATAAACCCTAAGGAAAACTAACTGGGTAAATTTTAATTCAATTTTGGGGTGAACAAACAAAAATTAACTAGAATGGGAATTGAACCTATGACCTCTGGATTAACGTGCTGCGCTCTACCGACTAGACTCTAGCCCTAATGCTGGGGGTCTCCTTATTTTGTCCATATCTTTGTTTGGGGATGCCAGTCAGACATTCAACCTTCAACTGCCGTATAACCAGGGACCACACCCAAGTTTAGGATACAACCTGGGAAGCGGCAGTACGGGGATCACCTGAAGGGGATGCAACTTTTATTTTGAATATCAAGTAATAAACCACAAAGGAAACTAACTTGGTACATTTTAACTCAAAATAGTGTCATAAGAAATCTTTCACTTGTAGAATCACACAACCATGATGATGAAACACAAAATTTCTTCACTTTTCTGAGGTCTTTTTCAAGAGCTTTTATTTCCAACTTCAATAACAAACAATGCGAGAAGAAGGAAAAGGAAACGTCTCTCTGTGACGGATTTCCAAATCATCCAGGAGGGGCGCCCTCGAAGGGGCTCCACTGCGGGGCCGTGCTGGTGCCCTCTGCTGGTGGATTGACCCAGTTGTTACACTAGGGAGACTGCCAACAGTAGGGCTTAGATAGCTCAATTGGTATAGAGCTGGCAAGTTAATCCGGAGGTCGCTGGTTCAAGTTTCATTCTAGTCTTTGTTCACCCCAAAATTGAATATCAAATGAATGAAAAAAAAAAAAGGGATCTGCCATTTTTTTTAAAAATTATTTATTACTAAAGAGAGAGAAAAGAGAAAAAAAGAAGCACTGTCACCTAAAGAAGCAGCTAAAGTGGTGTTTGAGAAGAGGAGAATGAAAAGGCCAGAGGACAGGGTCAACTTAACCCCCAACAGCCAACATACATCAGGCTCCCCATAAACTCTCCCCAAGCATGTCATGACACTATCTTCTTTCTGCCATATATAAATCCTGGATGAGCCACTGCTCTCGATGTCTATTTTGTTGTTTACTGTAAACCTAAACCTGAAATTGCTTCTGACTGGCACCCCAACAAAACATATTGGCAAAATAGGGAGACCGCCAACATTAGGGCTAGATAGCTCAGTTGGTAGTGCACCTGGTAAGCTAATCCAGTTTTTACTTGTTTGTTAGTTTGTTTGGTTTAAAAAGAGCGATGGAACTTTTTCCACCCTGTAAACTCAAACCTGGATAGCAAAATGTTACCTCATCGATGTCTCCTATCTGACTGTGTATATCCTGAGCCACATCACGTATCAAAGTACCTGTACTTTGGAATTGCTGAGTCAAGGTGAACAGCAAGCCCAGCAACACCTTGGCAAGACCTGTATCTTCTGCAAAAACAAATCAAATCTCTCTGAGTCAGTAAAAATAAAAAATCGTAATAGCAAGCCCAGTTATACCTTAGCAAGACCTGTATCTTCTGCAAAAACAAATCAAACATCGGTAAGTCAGTGAAAAAACATCATAACTTGAGTTTTTTTATAGCAAGCCCAATTACATGAACAGCTTAGCATGAACTGATCTTCTAAAGAAAAACTGCTGCGTCAGTGAAAATACATTGTCACTTGAGTTTGTCACAGCAAGACCTGTGTCTAGTATTAGAAAAAACATACAAATCAGCACAACAAATATCTTAAAGTCAGTGCAAAAACGTCCCAATGCAATATTGTTTTGTATCTTGCAACAGCAGCTCTTGCTTTGTAAGAGCTCCATGCAATGTCAGTGTTGTATGATAGTGCACTTGGGTTTGTGTGTTCCTCAAGGACACTTTTAGTAAGATAAAATGTTGTTGTGGATTAAAACACACGTGTTGAGCCAATTTGTTTTCTGATATTATGTTGATATTATCCAGAAAATTTCATCCAATTTCATATCAGTCCGCTAGTGTAGTACAGGCTAAGATGTTCATGATTACCATTTAACGGACTGTTCAATTCTTTCCGTATTCAAACTTTTGGGACACGTTAAAGCGCACGATTATTCTTTCCTTCAAACTTTAAAGCAATGTATTTGGGAACCCAAGGTTCAAGAAACCGTTTGAATACGTGCGTAACCGATTTTGCGACCATGTTGAACCCATGAGATGAAACAGAAGGTCTTAGTACAGTTTGTATGAATCTGGAAAAAAAACTCTGTCGACAATTCAGACTTTGAGACTTGTGGGAAATTTGATTATGACTGATTATTGAGCTCACTCACGATTCTGAAAAAAACCCACCAAAAAACAAGTACAAAATTACATTATTCATTTCATTTTTATCAATATGCAAAATGGCAGTAGTTTAAGTGGAAATATTTCTAAGTGTAAATATTCATGCAGCAGTTTCCCTCAAAGCCCCAGCTCAACATTGGTAAACTGACTGTAAAGGCTTTCATTCTTTGCACAAATCAAGATATTTGTAATAAAACTAACCTGCGAAAGTCAGCTCGTTTCACTGTTTCCTTTGCGAGAAAACTGTAAAAATGCATTCAGCAATTTCTGTTCGCATTCCTGTAGGCAGAATTTTCGTCTCACTGAGATGAAAACTAATTTTGGATCTTATTTCGTTTATTATTTAAAAACGTTAACACTTCAGGCAGAAATATTTCAAGGAAATTTTTCTTCCATCATTATCTTCATACCATGTAAGGTATATGTACATCTGTGAACATTTATGTTTTTCTTCTTACCAATGTCTAGCTGGGGCTTTAAGGGTGATATGCAGAATTAAACAAGCAGTAACTTGAGGTGACAAAAAGATGAAACCCGGATAACCCCGAATAACCTAAAAAAAACCTTGAGGCTAACCTCAAGCAACCGCCTGTTTAATTTTGCATTCCTCCCAAACAGTGGTCTGCTGGCCAAATGTTAGTTAAAACACCTGAGGACCAGTCAAAATTCTTTCAAAGTGGTCCAGCTGGTTCGTTCAGTGTTGAAATGCATCCCCATATGATACGAGTAAATAAGCTGGGTGACTAGTGAAATGACAAGTTAACTGATTCCACTGGATTGTCACTGAAAAAGTTGAGGGCAAACCCTGTTATGGTCCATTATTAAGATACAAACAAACTCACCAATATTTTGTTCGGCACATACTCTGGACAACCAGGCTTGCAACTGTACAAACTGACCAAACAAACGCAAACACATCATGAAAATTAATAAAGAAAAGACCAGGGGAATATCTTTTCACAATCTCCATTTTTATAGTCAATAAAATATGTATTTCGTCTAAAATTACATCTCCCCAAATTAGCTTATTTGCCTAAAATCTCACTTTACGATTAATCTTTTGGCTCTATTATCAATTGAATCCCTCAATCAATAGTTCCAAAGTTCAAATGTATACTTCTATCCAGTAAAGTCCTCAATTATCAAATACTAAAACTGTTACGAATTTCAAGCCAACTACATGTATAAAAATATCAGGATATAAGAAAAAATATGCATCTTAAAGATAATAGCTCAACTGTTTAAGTAAGGCATGAAATACTTGAGATTTACCTGAGCTCCATGTGGACCCAGTTGTTTTGCCAGCAGAGTAATAATGTGGCAGAGATGTACAGCATCCTTCGTTGATGAGCCATCGTCTGATGTTAACATATCCATGACGAGGCGCTGAAATTAAACCAAGTACAATCGCCTATCTTTATTAGCGGTCATTATAACTAATTCCATCGATCACCCAAAAGGTGTGGAGCAATCTCAAACCAAGAGTATTCAAGCAGTATTTTACCAATTATTACATGTATTAAATTGTCTGCAGTAACCGCTGCTAATTACAGGATTCGAACTATGGCCTCTTGTTACTGGGTATGCTCAGTGGTCTAGTGGTTAAAGACGCCCGCTCGTCACTATTACCCGACGATTATTTCTGTGGCACAAAACGATTGAGTAACCGTACATAGGTTACGTACAATGCGTGCGCCGGTCAAAGGTGATCTATCGTGGCACGAATTTGTTTGTCGCGCATTGACGAGTGGGCACCTTTAAGATATCCGCTCTGGAATGCGGGGGTCATGGGTTCGAATCCCATGTCGGATACGTATGCATAGTACCATCCCAGCACTGTGGTTCATAGCACATGTTCCTGTAGTTCTAGTTACATGTTTACATGACAAGGATGTGTAAGTACTCCAGCATGGTGGCTGATAAAATAGTGGCGTCATCTGAGAAGGGTCTATACAGTAACTCCAGTCAATATCGAACTGTAGTTAATGTAGTGTGTCGTGGCCGAGCGGTTTAGTGCACCGGACTCAATTTCTGGTGGTTTAGTCATCGGAGTGTGGGCTCGAATCCTGGTCATGACACTTGTGTCCTTGAGCAAGATGCTTTACTATAATTGCTTCTCTTCACCCAGGGGTATAAATGGGTACCTGCGAGGGTAGAGGTTGATATTATGTTAGAAAAAGCCTTCGGAGCGCCACGGCAGCTCGGGGCTGTATACTCCCCAGGGAGCTGAGAAAAATTACAAGAATGTAATTGGCCCAATGACCAGGGCACTAATGTAAAGTGCATTGAGACGTTATTGTGAAATGCGCTATATAAGAACTGGTTTTTATTATTATTATTTTTATTATTATGATCATGTCAAGCATAGTCAGTTCTCACTGTAATAATATCAACCAAAAAAGAAGCTGTTCACACTTTATTTACAACGATGTGTGTTAAACACTGAATATTTAGTACTTTCCCCGAATCCTGTAAAAAAAACTCACGGGCATATTCCTCGGGTGGGATTCAAACCCATGACCCCCACCATTGTAGAGCAGATGTCTTACCAACTAGACTACTGAGATTGCCCGGCAGCTAGAGGCAGTTCGAATCCTATTAGCAGCGAGTACTGGAACCATTTTAATAGATGTTAGTTTTGCATTGGGGATAAGAATATTATTTGTGTTTTTTCCAATACACCGAGTACTTTCCCGAGCCCTGTAAAAAAAACAAAAAAACACAGGCATATTCCTCGGGTGGGATTTGAACCCACAACCCCTGCCATTGTAGAACAGATGTCTTACCAACTAGACTACCGAGATCGCCCGACAGCTAGAGGCAGTTTGAATGCTATAAGCAGCAGGTACAGCAACCATTTTAATAGATATTAATTTTGCATTGGGGATAAGAATATTATTTGTGTTTTTGCCCATACACCGATGTGCGTTAAGCACTGTATCCTCAGTACTTTCCCCAGCCCTGTGAAAAGAGTCCTGTTGAAATTTGAGTCTGGGGGTGGTATAAGTGTTTAAAAGCACATGCAACACAACAGCCCTGGGATTATACCTGGAATTTCTTGATGTGTAGATGAACTCTCTCTTCTTCTTCTAGCGTGTCTGTGTGATTATCCTCCAACTCTAGATCAGGGTCAATCAACCTCAGATAACCAGCTACACGGTCAGGGAACCGGCTACAGATCACATTGACGGATGTAGACAAGCCTTCCAGACATAATGAGGAAACAGCCTTTTTCTAGAGAAAAATCAGTCAATAATGAGTAACGATTTGAACTTAAGAATGTTGGTATTAAAACATGTGCTATCTACTTTCTGTAAATAGAATATTGTTCTGATAAGAACATGTCCTGCAAGTTATCTATTGCTGTGGGTCTGGGGAGTTCTCGTAGCTATTTTCACTGTCTCTGAGATAAAGCCATTCTAAAAAGCGTTTCCTGCTAATTCTTATCTACTGCTGCAGAGTAGAACTTGTGGAGGGGGTGGGGGGCTTTTTGTAATTATCTTCACTTTCTCTGAGTGAGATAAGTTTAGTCCGAAAGAAGAAGATTAGCAATGAGTGATTAAACTAGAATGGAACTTTGACCGATAACCTCATTCATGAGATAGCTAGCTTACTACCTAATCACATTTGAAAGTGTGAACTGGTCATTATGGTGTCAGACTTTTTGTTCCACTTGCAGGGCATCTTTGGTTGTTTTAAGCGAACATCAAAAAGAAAAACCTGACTCTCAAATGACGTTAACTTACCCTCTCATTTCGTCCAGTGTCTTCTGGTGATAAGGCATCTGCAGTAAACTTGTGAAGAAAAACTCTGATGGATTAAAACAGATAAAATAGAATAAATACCAAAGCAAGAGAAACCTTTTCTAATTGAATAATTGCACTGAGGATACAGGACCCTTACACTGATGTGCAGAGATGCCAACATTGAATTCCGAAAAAGAGTAGCACCGGGTCAGGGGAAGCTTATGTACCGGTAACTGTAAGGGCATAGGCTTCCTAAGACCATTATTTCACTCAGTTACTTTCTGTGATGCTATTTTATCTAGCGCATTTTCAGGCACTGTTGTGATGAAAAAAACTTACAAATTATTTGTGTATAATGCACAACAGTGAAACTAGACTTTTTTGAAAGTTTTGTAGTTTGATGATTTAATGGCCATGTTCACTAGGAGCCAGGCAGCTGGGCATAGCAGCCACGACTCAAATTTACGCTGGACTGTAGTAGTAAAATCACCTAACAACTTGACAAGTCTGGTGATGTTTTTCAGTTGAATAATTATATTCTTCTCTCAGTCTCTGTGCTCTCCGCCTGCTGCCCCGCAAAGTAGTTTAAATTTTTTTTAAATGTTCAACTAGTGACTTTGATTCTGAGTCTGTGCCAGTTCTGTTGAGTATCAAACTATTTATGGCTGTACGAAATTGAACATCAACTTATAGTAAGACCATGGTAGGCCTACTGAGTTTGCCGTGGCGCGTTGTCAGTTCAGGCCGATGACACCCTCAATTTCACGGGTGCTAGACTCGGCCTGCTTTGGATACAACATTTTTAAAAATCACTATACTGACCGTGTATTTCCGACGCTTCTGTTGCTCAAACTACACCAAGAATTTGGCCATGCTTAAAACAAAACAACCTCTGGATGTATGTCCATGCTCTTAATTTCATTTTTTGATATCGAGAAATACATTTTCTAAGAGAATTTTTATGCGAAATCACCTTTCGATGTTTCAATCCAAGAACACAGAGCAGGCAAACATGTGCAGTTGTTTGTGTACACGAGGAGATACCACACACACCACCCCTATCAATAGCAGTCACTTGGCCAGCTTACACAGCACGTAATGTGTGGAGTTGGTCGATTCCATTATTGATAGGTGAGCCAAACACGGCCAAAAAATGCAGTTGAGTGACAACCTCTTCCCAATGTATACGGATCACTATTTCCAATAAATTATAATGGAGATCAATGGCAATGGGGAAAATGGGTACGATCATTCAGTGTGATCTTCAGGCAGTTAAAAATCCCTGTGCGCGAAAATGTAATACGCGTGTATGTGTGGATTCGGTGCTCCTCTATCACTTTTATTTTATTTTACCACAACGGCAGTCGACATTTGAAGTTTTTTTGGTGTTATGTTTGAGTTAAATTTGATTGTTTTTACTACCAACTCATATTTAATACAGTTATTAATTGTTATTAAAGTTGAACTATTATTACTAGGGCGGCTTGTAAAAGTATTATCGTAGAGTCGTATTCAAGGCTCAAAATCGTAATTGCTACGCCCAAATCGTGTATGTTGGCATCTCTGGATGTGTGATAAGCACTGTATACTCAGTGCTCCAAGTCCTGTGGGGAAAACAATCCAGTCTACTCAGGTGGTATTCGAACCCACGACCCCCGAATTACAGAGCAGATGTTTTAACCACTGGACAAACAGACATGTCTAGTAAAGAGAGGCTAGGTCTTGCCTTTCACTGAAATATGACAATGTTTACTCAGTGCTAATCCTTATCCATGTAAGGCAAAACTAAATCATATATCGTGGTATAGCTTATTGGAATAGTCTTAATGTGAAACTGTGTCAAACTGTAAAATTATATTTAGCAACTTGTTTGCAAAACTCTACTTTAATTTCATTAACTGATTATGTGGTTCTCAGCTCTCAACCTGTCCCTTGTCTATCATTTTTCTCTTTGTCTGTCTCTCCAATAGGAAAAAGTACAAAAGTGTTTTGCTTCACTATAACCTACAAACTGACCTTTAATTTTAATGTACATCTGCCCCTTTTCATAAGCCATGCTTTATTGTATGAAGATTGTTGAGTATTTCTATACTACAATGTTGATATGGCTTGATGTCAGTGTGGAAAGACATGTTTCTTCTATCTATATCATTCCTTATCTCTGATGTAATAATTCCATCAACTATGTGTGATCTAGATACTGACTTACTGAAGCCTGTCCTGGATACAGAGGTACTAAAAACTGACCTGGATACTGGGTTCCAAAGACTGACCTGGAGACTGAGTTACTATCATTATTTATCTCTGATGTAATCATTTCGTCAGCTATGTGTGATCTGACCTACTAACGACTGACCTGCATACTGAGTTACTAAAGGCTAACCTGGATACCAAGTTACTAAAACCTGTCCTGGATACTGCATTGTAGAAGACTGACCTGCATACTGAGTTACTAAAGACTGACCTGCATACTGAGTTACTAAAGACTGACCTGCATACTGAGTTACTAAGGACTGACCTGGATACCAAGTTACTAAAACCTGTCCTGGATACTGCGTTGTTGAAGACTGACCTGCATACTGAGTTACTAAAGACTGACCTGGATACTGAGTTACTAAAGACTTCCCCTGATACTGAGCTACTAAATACTGACCTGGATACTGACTTACTAAAGACTGACCTAGATACTGAGTTACTAAAGACTTACCCTTATACTGAGCTACTAAATACTGACCTGGATACTGACTTACTAAAGACTGACCTGGATACTGATTTACTAAAGACTGATCTGGATACTGAGTTACTAATGACTGACCTGGATACTGAGCTACTAAATACTGACCTGGATACTGACTTATTAATAGACTGACCTAGATACTGAGTTACTAAAGACCAACCCTGATACTGAGCTACTAAATACTGACCTGGATACTGACTTACTAAAGACTGACCTGGATATTGAGTTACTAAAGACTGATCTGGATACTGAGTTACTAAAGACTGACCTGGATACTAAGCTACTAAATACTGACCTGGATACTGAGCAGCAGAATTGATAGAGTTTTTCCATATTGTTGCCAGCTGGACCGTCACATTGCCCCTTGTCGTTCAGTTGCTGTATCTTTTGCAATGCTACGTTGACAAAGAAGCGCACAAAATCAGATTCCTCACGCAGCATGATCAGACATTCCTGTCGATCTGGACTTTCGTCACTACATACATAAAACAAAACATTTTCGCGTCACTTCACTGATTTTGTACATACATCCAAGGATAATTTGAAATGATATGACCTTGGTCCTTTTCAAAACAAAGGCTTCAGCTTGGGCTTCAGCTTGGGTTCCAGCTTGGGCTTCAGCTTGGGTTCCAGCTTGGGCTTCAGCTTGGGCTTCAGCTTGGGCTTCAGCTTGGGCTTCAGCTTGGGCTTCAGCTTGAGCTTCAGCTTGGGCTTCAGCATGGGTTCCAGCTTGGGCTTCAGCTTGGGCTTCAGCTTGGGCTTCAGCTTGGGTTCCAGCTTGGGCTTCAGCTTGGGCTTCAGCTTGGGCTTCAGCTTGGGCTTCAGCTTGGGCTTCAGCTTGGGCTTCAGCTTGGGCTTCAGCTTGAGCTTCAGCTTGGGCTTCAGCATGGGTTCCAGCTTGGGCTTCAGCTTGGGCTTCAGCATCGGCTTTAGCTTGGGCTTCAGCTTGGGCTTCAGCTTTGGCCCTGTGGGACAACATGTTAAAGTGCATGTTTTTTTCTTTTCTTCACACGTTAACGCAACATAAGTCGGAACCAAATGTTCCCAAAAATATTTGAATACATTACAAAAAATGCTTTCCAGTGCACTAGGTTCACATGTTGGTAGCGGAGTCATTGAAACGATGGATTGTTTTGCCAGTCAAGGCACTCATGTTTTTTTAGCAAGGCATTATGAACAAAACCTATACACAGTTAAAAGCAAAACTGGAACTCACAAAAAATAATAAATGAATCTGTAAACCAAAATTACAATTATAAAAACGACAGAAATCGGTAAAAAGGCGTCTAAATGAACAAACCAACAGACAAGCCTAAAAAATTACATTCTAAGGGAAAAAGAAGGAAAAAAGCAAACCTGAAAAGCAACCTCAAAGTCTTTGAGACAAACTTGATGGATAGTAGACTGCGAGCTGCCTTTTGACCAGCTTTATTCTTCTGGTTGCTTTTATCACGCAGTATCTCGGACAGTTTGTGGTAACTGCTGAACAGTTGCAACAATTGCTCTGCACTTGCCGCACTATTATAAAGAAGACAGATCAAATCAATAGCATTCTATGCAGAAACCCAAATCAATATTTTGTGTTGTAGTTAAAAAATTAAGTTGTAATTTGTGTAATGAATGAAAAAACAAAACTAACTAGGGCTTATGTGTTTGTCACAAGACAAACACAAGATTTTCGAGATATTTATGCTAATTATGCTATCTTTTTGCATTTTTATGACGGAGGCTTTTAAAAAAAATAACTGTTAAATTTTGAAGCACTGTAATTTGACACATGATGACGTCATCATGATGTCATAAAGTGAACTTCAAGTTATCGTCTAACTACATGTAAAGTTTCCACTTGATACAAACTTTGCAGCTGCTCACAGACAAAGTTCACTGGGAAGAATAAGAAGAAAAACTAATAACGATTTTCTAAAAACGAACAATAACAATAGTTGTCCAGGCTATTGCCCGCACACCTCAAAAAAGTGTGGTGTTTTGAAACATTTTTGTCTGTCTACTCTCTAGGTATTTGTAATTTTAACGCAGTAATGTCAAACGATCAATGTCACCATTTTCACATAGTGATGTATAGTGCCCCACGGCCAAAATAACATGTTCGGAGAAAATTGCGGTTGAAGTTGAACTATCTTTCATTCTACTGTTTGGGAGACTGCTGACTATTTAAAAAAGAATGTAATACCAAAATAAAGCCAACTTCTTCATTCGAACAAAACTGTCAATGTGTTTTCAATCTTGGAACTGTTTTGATTGGTTATTACTTTCTAAACACATGCCTCACTTTGTGAAAAAAACACCAAAAAAAAAACAGAGACGTGCCCAAAGACCGCTCTGTACAAACCAATACATAACGAGATACGCCATTTTATGAAAACGTTAAATTTAAATAGGTCAACAGTAACGTCACTTTGGAAAAACGCAGAAGTTCTATTATGCATGTTTGGCTCCGTGCAAGCACTACGCATTTCAATGCACAAAGTGGTGAATAATGACAAGTCACAAGATTGATCCTTTGGCTAACTTATCTAAGATGGATCTTTGCTCCTTATTTTTTATATTTCATCCTGTATTGCCATCAGTTGTCCCATCAGTTGTCTAAGACCAGTTCTCCCTTTGGTGAAATCAAGCCCAGGGCCAAATTTCATAGAGCTGCTTAAGCACAAAAAGTAGCTAAGCACAAAACAAATTATGCTTACCAGAATATGGTTACCAGCCAAAATACCACGTCACACGTGCTATATGGGATTGGTATCCTGCTCACTTTTGCAAAGAAGAAAGTTAAATTGAGCCAAGGAACTATTTAACAATTCTTACCTGTAGTCTGTGTTCGTAAAGTTGTATTCCATCAACACCTCATACATTCCCAATACCAAGATAGCAAAGATGTTATTCTTCACTCCAACGCTGCTAGTCACCGAGAAATCAGCCGATTTATCCTGTTGGTTTCATTTACGGACAATTTACAGGGTTGGCAATCATCAGAAACAAAATTAATTAGTTTCAATCTGATTATAAGGTTCACACCATTAACATTCCTCCTGAAATACTGTCAAAGTCAAAAAAGTAGCTTTTCAAGATTCTGAAAAACAGTGCTGCCCTATTTCAATTGCAGCAATTGAAATAAGCCGGGCCCAGATGTGAATGTCACAACCTAAATTGTACAATACTTCTACAGCTAACTTTACTTCTTACAAACAATAGATTTATAGTTAACTTTACTTCTTACAACCAATAGATCTGTGACTAATTTAACCAAGCTATTTATAGATAAGCACATTTTGTGTTTGCTAGAGCAGTAAATATGCCTAAGTGTACTTCATACACATTCAAGATTTCACAGCGTGTTGTGTGTGCGTTCACAATGGATTCGCATTGTTGCGTCACTCATCTGCTTGCAAGAGCCGCCAGCAAGTTAGTGTACTCTTTGCTTTGCATACAATAAGCAGTTGTTACCTGATGAAAATTCTGCTACCGGGTGCTATGTAAGTAGAAAATGTCTGCTTAAATGTTTTATGAAATTGGGCCGCTGTGTACCAGTAAGCAGTACTTTTGTGCTTACTATAGCAGAAACACATGCAAAGGCAAAAGTGTATTTCAAAAACAATCGAGAAGATTTGTCAGCGCGTGTGCCAGTTCACAATGGATTTGCATTATTGCGTCATTCCTTGCCTGACAGAAACCCCCCGGCAAGTTAGCGCTTTGCTAAATGGTTGGCAGTGTTTATGAAATAGAAATTCTAATAATGGCCACTCCGTAAGCAGAAAGTGTCTGCTTACAGGCTTTATAAAATTAGACTCTGGCGACAATAAAGCAAGCATACCAACTCAAAATCTTCCAGGTCACTTTTGATCATTCTTCTTGTAAGAGAAGCAAGGACCAACTCCAAGTGCTGAAGGAGTTCTCTCATGTGCATCTCAGCTCCTTCATCCTCATCATCCTCATCATTGGATTGCTCCATTATCTTCTTACATTGCATGACACAATGACAGATACACTGCAGTAGATGGGACTGCATGAGGAAAAAACACACACGCACAGTGTTTAAAAGTACGACACATTTGGTTTCCTGCTTCGATACTCTTACATTAGAAAATGTATATGAAGAGGTACGATACAGACCCATAGTGCAACGCTGGGCTCCTGAACGTAACTCACAGCAAAAATCATTGCAAAGCCAGCTTTGTTGTGTATTTGTGAATTGGAATAAAAGATTGGTGATTCGGTCTTAATCGGCCGTTTAAAAACCTTACAGCGTTGCGGCCATGCGATAAAGGCCCTCACCTTTAGCTCGGGCCTTTATATCACACGGGCTGTGACACTTCTGGTTTGAAAAGTTAGATTAGGACCTCATCGCCACTCTTTCACTCCCTCATTAAAAAATACACTATAGCCTTTAAGAAAGACTACGGTCAAAATGTAAGAAGATTTTAGCATTTATACCACAAGTCATTTTTGTTGATAAGCAGCTTGCAACAGCTAGTTTATTTTTTCTTCATATTATGAATGTTTTAAATATTTTGTAGTAATGACCATACAGGGTCCCAACAGCACCAGTTTAAAACTTTTCAACGGAAAAGATCTATCAAAATAAAAAAAATATGTAAAACAAAGACAAAGTTTCGACTGACCAGAGGTTCTGAGGTGTAGACTTGATCACCCTGAACCATGACACAACGCTGTAGTTTGATGGGGGGATTGATGTCTGCATCTGCCTCATAGTAGTCCATCCATTGCTTGCTCAACATGTCTACGATAGTATCCTTCAGCTTAGAGTTATTGTACAGCACCTCGTACAGACCCTATCACAAGGCAAATGCAACAAACAAAAGACTTTATAACACCTCTTTCTTCGATTCTATATGTTGATTGGCAGAACATGCGTCACGTGGTGTTGTGTATTTTTACTATTGCAATGCACACCGATAAAAAAGAACTATTAAACGGTACTATCCAATGATAGCCTAGCAACTGATGTACTATCGATTAGATACCCTGGCACCCTGACTGCATTGACTTCAAGCGTTGATTTAAATGAGCTGTGTGACAACCTCGAACTCCGTGAAACGATCAAATAATACGTGCATTTGAAATACGATTATTATGAGAACGAAGGCAATAATATTAGTCTGGTACCCCTCTTTCTTTTTGTCAAGATTTCCTGTCAGATTTTATACAGTTGTTTGAAGATTGATTACTACATACGCACAGTTGTTTAACGAACATTACCACAAAAATGGATGACATTGAGGTGTTGTAAAACCAATATTGACTGCTTTATCTCGTGGCGTAGTAAAACTAGTCACTCTCGGTGATCTCCAGAACCGCCTATCTAGGCTGCTCTGGGAATTACCTCGAGTGACTAGTTTTACTACGCAACTCAAAGCAGTCAATATTTGTGTAATAGACCCCTTGCACTAATGTCTCACGTGGCTAATATCTGCCCATGGTCAGCAATTTTGGGGGTCAATTTGCATGTAAAGATATGGTGCGCATTTAACCGCTCGCAGGTTGCTTAAACTACGCACTGCACGGTAACACAAGGGGAACCTGACTCCCAAAATGGCGCAACCAAAATTTATCATTCTGATGACATCCAGTGAATTGGATCCATTGACCCAATTCACCTGACGCCATCATCAGGATAAGCTTGGTTGCGCCATTTTGGGAGTCAATATCTCCGAGTGTCATACAGTGAAGTGAGCATTTTAGGCAATGCAGCGTTTACACATACACCTATTGACCTCCAAAATGGTGAGCGGGGCATAGTTGCCGCGTGTGACAGCATGCAAAGGGTCAATAGACCAATTTATTAAGCCCCCGACCACAGCAACTCTCTATTAATTGCGCTTACATTAGTAGCGTGTACGAGATTTGCTCTGCCCCGCACCACACTCGAAAGGTTGTGCATATGCATAAGATTTGCGCTACTGTGAACTACACGCGTGTCAAGAAATCGTGCGCGCATAATTTGTGGGAAGTAGTTTGAGAACCAGGCACTGCATGTAACATTTTGACTGGTAACAGTGCTCTCTAATATTGTGAACAGTTAACAGCAACTGAAAAAAACTAAATCTAGGGAATTTAATAGCATTCCTTCAATTGTGGAATTGCTCATGGTTGAGTTGCCCATATGTTAATTGTTGAATTAAAACATATATATATATGTATATATTTTTTTCTTTCTTTTTCATAACTATTATTGACTGAGGTGTGTTATAGAACACATAAAGACTGGTATAATTTGTGCACGTCTATGCACCCCTTGGGCCTGTGAGTGACCAGAAGAGGGTCCTATTTCCCTCGACCTTTGGGAAATAGGACCCTCTCCTGGTCACTCACAGGCCCTCGGGGTGCATGGACGTGCACTATTGCCCTCATTGCCAGTCCATATGTGTATACTAGTGACAGTCTGCCCACCTCATAGAGGATCAATCTAACATCGGCTTGCTGTGTGAAACAACGTCTTAGACTACCAAGGATCTCAAGACATACTACTGCCTCATAGTTGGTTTGTTGGTTTCCTCCTCTATGGACGTCGACCATCGTCTGAAACAGAATCATAAGTGAACATAAAGAATGATACAACAATGATATTAGCACTACTTCCGGTTTACAAATATTGACTGCAATGAGTGGAACCTTAATCATTATAACACCCCTTCCTTTGATTCCACCATTGTTTATTCATTGTATTTCGGCTGAATGGAGGTAAGTCAGAGTGAGCCGGCAATTCAGCCATGGTTCCATGTTTAGTACCACTCCTATGCCGTAGGTAACAGCCGATATTTTGCAATTCACGGTGCGTAAATTTAAAATTTTCTAGGTCGTGAAAAAAAAAACAGACGATCTAAATAAAGAGGTTCTCTTGGCACTGTCAAGTCAGGGTTTCTTTCTGCCAGCGGTAACCTCAAAGAAAAATGATTCCGGCAACTTTGCCAAAAAAATCCCGCCAGCAGGCAAGAAAAAAAAAAAAGAAGGAGAATCCTAGCGGCAAAATGGCTAATTTAAGTATACCATGATGGTGTAGGAAAGGGCTTCGATAATAATTCTACCTCACCTAGTCTTACGTCACTCCGTGATCACGTGAGACTGCGCTGTAGGCTCATTAGAATCAAACTTCACTTCTGTGAAGCTCGTTTAATTTCAGGACTAACTAGGAGTCTCCCTCAGATGATACCATATAGATACAAGCCTATACACCAATCCGAGCAGCGCTCATTTATGGTGTTTTCCATGGAGGATTCACAGTGAGTGTGCGTCAACACGCGCGTACAGTGGTCATAGTTGCGGTGGTGTAACCGCCCATGGACAAGCTGCTCGGATTGGTCTATACACTAATAATACCATGGAGGTACGTAAAGGTTTCTAGATTAGTATACTGTGAATACTACCTGACTGGATGAAGACATGTCAAACTGACTGGATATCTGACTTTCTGGCAGACTCCCATACACTTGAAAGTTTTTCAGTATTTGCAGATATCCTGACACCGCTATTTTTCTGGCATCTCCTTGTCTGGGGTATCAGGCAAAAAAAAAGAAGACAAAACTATTAGTTATCACACAAGTGCGAGTGGAATACAGAAAAATATAGCGCTTCTCCGTCCCATGTTCTCTGTATTCCACGAGCACGACAATGAATTTATCTTCAAACGTGCCACTTTTTGAGTTTACAGCAAATTTACAATGAGTTCTGGAGATGGAATTGGGCGTAACAACAGTGCGTTGGAGAACAGGGTGTGGTATGGGTTGTGCAGTATGACTATATATCACACTCTTTTTGTTATGGATCGACCAATCCGGATTGAGGATTCACGTTTTGCTTGAAGAAAACATTTTTACTCCCCCTTATAACACAGATACATTTTCACTGTAAACTATCAGTCAAATTAAAAGTATTCTGAGGAAGGGACTGTTATGAAAAAAAGAAACATTTCTGAAACTGAATTTAGACTTTGGTCAGTCCAGTAGAAGTTTCTCACCTAGCAAACATTGCTTTCCTCAAGACCAGCAGGAGCGAGTCTTTGAGCGACACATTGAGCTTCATGAGTGGCTGCACAGCTTTGAGTAACCCCTCAGCAGATGAAGGAGGTAGGAAAGCTAAATAGTCAAAGGCTTCTTGCATCTTAGGAAGCGAGTCCAGGAGAATGTGAGGAGCGGAGGTCACAGTGTTGGCCAGGAGACCTAACAGAATGAGTTAAAAACAAGGCTGAAAATGGAGGAACATAGTTGTGACCAAAATTGATTTTCAATTTCGAGGTGAACAAAGAAAATTGACTGGAACGGGATTTGAACCTGTGACCACTGGCTGAACGCACGGACGCTCTACCAACTGAGCTATCCAGGCCTATGTTGGGGGTCTACCTATTAGTCAATATCGTTGTTATGGGTGCCAGTCAGAATCCATTCAACCGGTTACTGCCGTGTAGCCAGGGATCACACCCAAGTTTATGATACACACCATAGAGCTAAAGTATAGCTCTATGGATACAACCTGGGAAGCGGCAGGACAAGGACCACCTTGGGTTTTAACTCAAATATCAAGCAATAAACCACAAGGGAAACTGACTGGGTACATTCTTAATTCAGAACATTAACTTTGGGAAGTCAGCGTGGAACTTGTGTGTGCCTCGACTGCAGTTATCATTTCTATTATTTTTATTTGCAAGTTAAAACAAAAGTGGTAATCCACAGCATAGCACTGCATATCATTTAACCCTTTAACAACTGCACACAACTTCATCGTAAGTCATTTACTCACTGAACCGGCAGGGAAAAGCAACCGATTTTAATGCAGTATCTAGAAATCTTGATACAACTTTTGTTGTGATTAGTTTTTGTGTTTACAAGTTTGGTTTATTTTGTAAAGGATAAAATTATCTTTCAAATGATTTACACATTTGTGTGTTGGCTTTTACTAATTTGAAGCTTTGAGCTTGTAAAGATAAAGACACAACAACTAAATTAGTGAACCTGTAATGTGTATATGGATTGCATTAGCGTAGTACAGAAAGTTGTGCACACAACTTTTTCAACTGTAGCATCGTTTCAAACCAGAACAAAATGTTAAGAAAGTTATTGAAATAAATCAAACCATACCTTTGGAAGTGACCAACAATGTCTTTAGTATTTACAGATAATAATTGTATTCCTTTGGCGTGTAAATTACTTGTAATAATGTGTAAAAACATCACAAAAGCACAACAAAAAGTAAGCATTGTCGCCGTCCACTGTGTACATTATTGTGCGTAAAATGCATTGTACATACAATACGGGTGTACTACACAGAGAAACTAAATCGCTGTGACTTTGATTTTCGACCTTTGAACCTTTTGAAGTGGATCATTCTATTTTTTTCAATGGTGACCATAGGTTATATTTGGACCAACGTGGTCCTCAGATCACGCTCTATCTACGGCTGTTTGGTGTGATCCGCTATAGCATGTGTAAAACCCGAGACACAAAGTGCTTTGTAATCTCAGGCGGTTTCGGGCTGTTCAGTGAGTAAAAGGCCGGGCGGTTTCGGGCGGCATAGTGACTAAAGGGTTAATACAGGGCACTGCTAGGGTTAAACAAAAGAAACCAACCAATGTAATGAGAGACCGGGGCAGATCCTTTCGTGACGATACGATTGAGAAGTTGATCGAGTATCTCCGCACGAACCATCTCATGGCCCTTGAAGGTACTGACTAGGATCTGGCAGCCTAAAGAGCAAGCTCTCTGGTTGGGGGTATTGGTGCATGGCTGATGTTCTGAAACCAAATCATATAAAATTAATAATCCATTCCATGCAGTAGACCTAATTTGCATATAGGGCCTATTTTCATAAAGCTTGGAAGCACAAAAACTTGCTAAGCACAGAAAAATCATGCTTAGCAGAAACTTCTTATAAGCCAAAATGCCATAAATTTTACATTGTTGCAACTGGTGCTCCCCTTACTTTTTGCTTAGCGATGAAAATTTGCTCAGCAGTATTTTCTGCCAAACAGCTTTATGAAATTGAGCCCTGGTGATTATGTCAGTGCTATAAATATCTGCCCACACTGGTAGGAAAATGGCGTCTCGAGCCAGTCATTATCTTCTGACTAGTAGAAAACAAGATACCAAGGTCATTTGACTGGTTGAACCAGTATGAGCGACTTCAGTCATGACGCATATAACCTGTGGAATAGTAATATTGTACAGATTTTTCCTCTAAGATGCAAGAAGAAGAAGGAGTGGTCATGAAAAATTTGTTGTTTTATGAGTGAAAGTTGTCAGCTGTGACGATGTAATCCAATTGGATCCTCAATCATTTATCCTGAATAACTCATTTTCCTACCACACCAACCGCTCATTATTCTTCATGTATCTTGAGGAAAAATCTGTGTTAAAATCATGACCTAACTCTTTCAAGTACTAAAGAAAAACGTGGAAAAGTTGCTAAACCTGCGCTGTGCTTGTGATTCACAAAGACCATGATGCATTGAGAATTTCAACAAGGTTCATTCTATGTACCATGGGTATTCAGTCTTCTCCAGACTGAAGTGTTGAAGTAAGGAAACAAAATGAAAAACGTTTCAAATCAACATTTTATAAAGTGTCTTGCCTGCCAGGAAATGCTGTGGAGTATACAACTCTTTTTGTACACAAGGTGAAATGACCAACAGACTCTGTCCTGTACTTTGTACCCACCTGTTGATTTGCCAATGAAGCCTGGTCTTGGTCCAAACCCATCCATCAGAATGAACCCAAGTTGAACTAATCCTTGAGTTATATGATCCCATCTGTAGGAACTAAAGAGAATAAATATAGCACATCATTAAATCTTATAGGACACTTTTCTAAAAGCTAAGGTGCACTTATTATTGAATCACGTGATAAAGAACATTCATCCAAATCACCATAGTATTAAGCCAAGTTGCATTAATCCCTAAATCGCATGGTTCCATCCATAGAAGCTAAACAAAACCATAACAAAGGATTATCGAACATTCAATTCATCCAAATCACCAGAGTATTAAGACAAGTTGCATTAATCCCTAAATCACATGGTTCCATCCATAGAAGCTAAACAAAACCATAACAAAGGATTATCGAACATTCAATTCATCCAAATCACCAGAGTATTAAGACAAGTTGCATTAATCCCTAAATCACATGGTTCCATCTGTAGAAGCTAAACAAAACCATAACAAAGGATTATCAAACATTCATCCAAATCACCAGAGTATTAAGCCAAGTTGCATTAATCCCTAAATCACATGGTTCCATCCATAGAAGCTAAACAAAACCATAACAAAGGATTATCGAACATTCAATTCATCCAAATCACCAGAGTATTAAGACAAGTTGCATTAATCCCTAAATCACATAGTTCCATCTGTAGAAGCTAAACAAAACCATCACAAAGGATTATCGAACATTCAATTTATCCAAATCGTCAGAGTATTAAGACAAGTTGCATTAATCCCTAAATCACATAGTTCCATCTGTAGAAGCTAAACAAAACCATAACAAAGGATTATCGAACATTCAATTTATCCAAATCACCAGAGTATTAAGACAAGTTGCATTAATCCCTAAATCACATGTTTCCATCTGTAGAAGCTAAACAAAACCATAACAAAGGACTATAGAACATTCATCCAAAATCACCAGAATGAAGCCAGTTGTTCTAATCCCCAAGAGTATCTTTTTAGATGGTCCTTTTATTTTAAAATACAAAGCAATGTGTCCTTGAGCAAGGCACTTAACCATGATTGCTTCGTAAAAGTTGGGGAGGTAGAGCCTTCTGCTCTACCAGCCAGGCTTCTGATGGATGATACCCAAGCCTACATCCTTACGGACTGTAAAGGGGGTAACCCTGTTTCAGCCCCAGAAATAGGTGGCAACGGCCCCTGGACAAAACAGTTGATTTGTAAAAAAAAACCTTGTTGCAACTTGGAATCCTGCCGCCCCCCCCCACCCCCCGCCCAAGATACTGCTGTTTAATTTTGCATTCCTTCCTTGCTGCTATATCATCAGACCAGGGTACCCTCTCATAGAGGTCAAGACAAGTTTGCGCACTGGCCCATCCTCTGCAGCACGCATACCTCCGTGCTTCCAGTTTTTTTAATCAACATTCTACCTCTTAGGACGAAGGGCGGGATGACATCATTGCAAAATCTAGCGTATCCCAAATTCTACATTTAAGGTACTGCTTTTATGGTCAGTGTACAGTACACATGATTCTCAATTTTCATCTGTGATTCTGCTGCAGACGATGATTGAGATTCATACAAGAAGAAACCAACAGATGACTTATGAGGTGAAAGTGCGTCTAGGTCAATCCGTCAATGTTTTTACAAGAAATGGTCAGCTGAAATGCACTTAAATCAATATAGATAGTTCCCACTTAACGCCACACAGCGTGAAGTCTGCCATCTTTACAGGCAATGTTAGATCATTTTTTCACTCACAAATATGCGTTTTGCGTACATCCTGCATGCGGCAAGGGGAAATTTGGTTAAGTTACTTACATTATTGGTCAGTAAATCACGTGGCTGCAGAGAAAAAATAAAACACTTGACGCAGCTCAAAAACCCAACATGCCCCTCAAGATGGCATATATCAGGAACTATTTATAGCCTATAAATTTCAATTTGCCTTACACCGATGTGTGATAAGCACTGTATACTGTCTAGTGGTTAAGACATTTGCTCTAGTCATGCGGGAGTCGTGGGTTCGAATCCCACCCAAGTTGCCTGTGGAATTTTTTCCACAGGACTCGAAAGCACTGAAATTACAGTGCTTATCACATATCGGTGTAAGGCAAATTGAAATTTATATTCATTCCCCCCGATGCAAATATTAGCATCTATCTATTTATAGCCTCTTCTCAGATGACATCACTATTTTATCACTCACCATGCTGGAGTACTCACACGCACACGTCACGCCTACATGTCACTAGAACTGCAGGAACATGCGCTGTGAAACACAATGCAGGATGGCACTACGCGAGCATAGTACTCCCGCATTTCTATTAAAATGTGACGTCAGTGAGAAGGGTCTATAGACCTTTATCATGCTGCCACCATCTTGGTCATGTTCTCTGTATCCAATAACAGTAATAGATGCTCATATTCATTGTACTAAAAGGAACCAGACTATTTGCCCTTCCAACCTCGGTTTGGTTACATTGGTTTGAATGGGAGAAAATCAAGATGGCCGCACCATGATAATGGTCTATAGCCATAGCAAGCGTTCAGTCTTATCATTGCTATAAATTGATAAGTACATACCTATTCTGCAGTTTTACGGTATCTAAGATCGACTCAGTCACATCTACAGATCCTGGGGCTATTTCTACCAGTATAAGGAAAAAGTAAAACAAACTGACAATTAACTTGTGGTCTGCACAGCTCAGCAAAATTGCAAAAGTGATTTATTTTGTTAACTTCCAAGGGCAGTTAACATTGATTTTCATTTGCGGTCTGGTGCACCGGTTGTGACATTTCGTCACCGTTTTCACGAACAGCCACTCATCTTTAAATCCCAAGTTCAAAGAGGCGATTTTCCGTTTTCACGAACAGCCACTCATCTTTAATTAATATTTAATCATATTTTAGCATTTCTCCATATAAAAAATATGATTCTATAGGTATGATTATGTACTTGAGTATCATTTAACATCGCATTGAGGAAAAATAGTACTTATTTTACCTGTGGAATTACGTTTTAAACGCAAACAAAACTTCAACGTTGATTTTCTCAAAAAAGTTATTCTCGCGCGCATAAAGATAAGTGGCTGTTCGTGAAAACGGTGACATTTGTGTCCTTGCACAAGACATTAATCAGAGTTGCTATGTCCTTCAGATTGGACAAAAAGCCTCGTTGTGTTGCTCAACACACATAAAAGATCCTAGTACACTTATCGGAAAAATGTAAAGGGTTCATCTCAATGTTTCTAGCATGGGTCTGGCAGCAATATGCACCACCTCACCTTGTATCCCTTTCATGATGCTATACCTCCTAATTACATTCTCATGTGGAGGTGTTCTGGAGGGGAAAAAACCAAGTATCAAGTACCAAAAATACATGAAGGAATCTAACCTGAAATCCAGTGAGATGCTGCCTCCCTCTCAGCATCTTTAAAACTCTTCAATATGGCACTCTTCAAGAATTTAAAGATCTGAAACACAATGAATACATGTATGTCATCAGGTCTGAAAGGTAAGTTCTTATACTCTCTCTTTTGGACAAGTTATATCTTTGCAAAGTACATGGATTGATGTAACAAGAGCCAATTTACAGTTTCAGGCAATCTCTAAGAACAAAAACATCCACATTTCAATTTCCACAAAACTTTCCCGGTGTTGCAAGAAATTGTTAGAAAAATAACTCTTAACAAATTGCTGCCGGGATTCCATTTTACATAACAGCGTCTTTATATGGCTTCCGTTTCCAAGCAGGGCAAACATTTGCGTGTGTTCACATCATCTGGTGTCTCTGTTGTCACACAGAGCAATTTTTACAGGCAACTTGGAGGCAACCAACTGCACTATATGCAAAAGGAACACTTCGGTAGTACAACATATATATTGTCTTTTAGTATCTGACTGTCCCCTGAGTCGTTATGTGATGTTTTTTTTCTTTGTGGAGATTGCCTGGAAGTTGTTGCCTGTAAATTGCCCTGTGTGACACAGCCCTTAAGCTACCAGATTGTTTCTTATGCATACAGTGCAGTTCATTGCTTCCAAGTTGTCATTAAAAATTGCCTCGCACGATGTGAGAAGGCCCTCAAGCCCGGTTCATCTTTCTTGAGAATGCGAAGCAAATTTTAAGAACACAACTCTACATTGGCGTAATTCGCAAGCGTTGGGCACATGTCAACTTAAGCGAATTGTTCGTTGCAAATTTGTGACGTCAAATTTCGCTTCGTATTCTCAGTCCCTACAAGTATGAACTGGTCTTAAGGCTGTGAATTGAAAGCATAAAATTAAAATTGAACTTTATAAAATTCAATCCTGTACATATGGACACTTGCCTTGGGACCACTTGTACACACAAACAACTACTTTAGGGATGACATTTGACGAATGTGAAAGTTCCTGAAAAATGGTTTGCAGGCCTGGGTTCTCCCTTTTTCTAGACCTGGAGCCTCCTAGATGTATTTCAGGAGGTTTACAGACTGACTCTATGCATTACCAGAGATACAAAACTACAGGTTTGGACACAAAGTGGACTATTTCTCTCTCCCTTTGATGACTGCCTTACTTCTTTCGAGAAAAACTGAAGGCTCAAGGAGGTTTGAGAAAATCCTGAAATGTGGAAAAATCCCATCTGGTACTTACAGGTTCTTCAAACCGATGCATCTGTGCAATAGAGAGTGCCAAGGCAACATTGAATGGTGATAAAACAGCCGCAGTATCGCTCAGCTGACTTGCCTATAAAAAAGAAAATCATAACAATTTTATGCACTTTTCGCTGCATCAATGCAAAAAAAGGTCATACCTATGTTTTGTTATTGTCTTGTCTCCGTGCAAAAACACTGTATCTGGGCGCCGTTCGGCAGATAGTTTTCGCGAGATAAAAATTCAATTCAATTCATTTAATTAATTTGTTGTCCACTTATAACAAGATAAAAATGGGAAATTTGCTTGTCTAGAATTGATTTAAGCTCCAGAAAAGACAGTGTTCTTTCACTTGCTATCATGCATAGTCGGGTACAGGTTTATATTTGGAGATACAACATACCTGCACTGACCTGACCTGATGACTCTTCACTCAATTTCAGCTTGATTAAGGATACAGCTTGTTTCCCTCTAACATGTTTAAGTTATTTTGGGCCAGCTTAACTTGTCTTTTAAATGAATAACAGCAATAACTGATTGTAAGATATTTCTTCAAAAGCTTCCATCCCAACATGATCACCCCAAATGTAGTTATAGCTATTTCCATTGACCAAAATTACCTCAAAGTTGTCATTTTAAGGAAATATTTGCCAGGGCAACTTTTTAACCAATTTAAATTATATTGACAAAATAGTGCAACTGCCAAAAAACGGCTAGTTAGATCAGTGGGTAGAGCACCAGGACGTAAACCTGAAGGTCGCAGGTTCAAATCCCACTAAAGTCAATTTTTTCTTTGTCTACCCCAAAATTTATATTATATCTTACATTGACCTTTGCTAAAGACATCCCTGAATCCTCCATTCTGTGGTAACTCAACACCAAGATGTTTGGACACTGATAAGATTGGTATACCTGGCACCAGGCAAGAAGTGGACAGTTTGGAGGTACTGGACCGTAATTCTTCAAAATCAAGAAAAACCATGAGGACTTTTAGAAGACTTGGGACTGTTGGGGGTTAAAGAGCGATGAATGGGGTCTTTACCTTCAGAAACTTGATGAACTCTCTGCCTAGTTCCTGGTCTTGTTTAATAGCAAATGTAATGTGAAGGATGACGTTACCTTCCATGCGACACAAAGCCTCCTGGGATATGGTTGATAAGGCTTCATCATTTCTGGTTAAAATGAAAATGGAATAAATAGTCAGCCTGACTGAACAGACACGCCGTCACTCCTCAATGTCTGGGCCCAATTCGCGTTGTGATCGTCCAAAAATGAAAAATGGGATGTGGCATTATCCTTTTGGTCTCGAGATGGAGCTCCCTGAATGCACGACATGTTACAACCAAGAGGTTTACAGACTCTCTCCACGACTAGTAATCTTGAGGTTTGGTCATGATGTGGGCCTGTTTTTTTTCCTGCCTAAACTTCAACTTTACCTCCCTCTAGAAAATCTGATTTAAAACACGATCAATCGGGAAAAATCCGGACAGATCACAGGTCTGCTAATTTCCTACAGCTTATAAGCTTACAAATTTTTTAAGCACAATAATCTTGCTTAGCAGAAACAGGTAGACAGACACATGGATTGCCCTGTCTTTAAATATCAAAAAAACCTTTTATCTGCGATCAGGTTGGGGATCGAATTAGTTATTAGTGGTTTCTTTCCCTGCACTTTCACCTCTGTTGACCCCAGTTTGAATCCTGCCTCGCAACGGAGAGCATGTGGATTGCCTTTTTTTCAGACTACATGCATGCATGGGTGTTCCCTATTTGAGGATTTCCTCCCACATCTTATACTGAAATATGTTACCCTTCATCCTGTTATTGGTCCTTGAGCTGCTGGATGTGTCATAAAATAAAATACAAAGATTATTGGCCCCCTTGCACCAACATCACACACTGCTACTCTCTGCCCAGTTAAAATGCACATTACACTGTATAACACACAGGGACAATGACTCCCAAAATGGTACAACCGAGATTCAGGCATGCAACTTTGAAATAGACCGATTGCGCGACAATCTTGACATGCAGTCACGTGACCCCCTACTGGGTATAACGCCGTACAGCTGATGGCAAAATACGTGTAAAGAGATATGCCAAGACACAGAGTGAGTTCGAAAACACTCGATTTTGCTTTTGTTAAGTGATAAATTAGTTAATCAGCCCCTTTATTTAAAGTAGTATGTTGTGGCATTAATTTAAATCACATCTCTGTTTCACAGTTTAACAGAATTCTACTAAAAAGAGGATTTTTTAGCCATGCACTACCGGCGTCGGACGACTATTATGTAGCCACCCGTCTGTTATTTTGTTTGTAATGTAGGCCTAAATCACTGTAAAAAAAGGATAAACAACGTTGAAAAAGTGAGCATTAATACCTAGCCTTGCAAAATTTCAAATAGGCAAAGGAATCATACAGTTTTGGAAAGCAATTTCTTTAGATGATTTCAGCTTTGAAACTTTCGTGTTGAAAAGTGTGGTGATCGCGGTCGTCTGGCCTAACGTTCCGTCGTGCACTGTACACATCGTGCACATTTATACGTTACTTGTACAATTTTCAAGACTTGCTGGAACTGTCCTTACTGGCTTTATTCAGCCACTCGAAGGTCTCTGGTACAAACTCTGGAATATTTTTCACAGATTTCGAGCAAGAAAAGCCTCGATCGAATAAACTAAATGCATTAGTCATCGTGTACCGTACCGCACTTTCCTATGGAGGACGTCGTGTGTGTTTACATTTTATACCAAGTGGTCACGTGACGCGGGTCCCGCAATCGGTCTATTAAAAAAGGAAAACGAGGAAACAGCCAAACACATGCGACTTTGTACAGTGTTTTTCAGTTTTCTATGGCACTAAAAGTGAAGAAAAAGAGGAAATCAGCTGTTCTGCTGAAAACTTGCATGCCTGCAGGATTGATGTGATGTCAAGTGAATCAGGGTCAGTGGACCATATTTTTGACAGCAAGAGGGCGCAATACTAATTCCATTTTGAAAGTACAAAAATATTTAAAAACATTAAAAATACAAATTTTCCAAGCAAATATTTCACACTGATTACAAATAACACTGATTTCAATAAAAAAACCCTCCAAAGTTGTGTATTAACTGCTTTTTTAGAAGTCTAATTGCATCTTGTTCACCACACTATTTCTATGGTTTGACCCCCAATCTACCACAAAGGGTGCCCTCTTGCAGTCAAAAATAAGGCCTATAATTCAAAGTGGGTGACACTTACTGGTTCTGTTCTTGATGCTGAGCCTTGCAGACTTTGTCTTGCTCTGTGAGAAATGAAGTCAGTCCAGTGAGCACCAGTCTCCTATGACCCTACATGCATTCAAAATAAACAAGAATCAAATCACTCTTTTTAAACCATAACATTCAGGGATGAGATTGTATGAAAATGGAAAATCCTAAAAATTAGATAAAAGTTCCCTCTTTGTGTGGAGATAAAGCCAATAGAATTGACCTTATGCACATGACGTCATTTGAGTAGGGCGCCCTCGTCTAGAGGTCAAAATGAGGTTGTTCATTGGCCAATCCTGTGCGCCGCGCATACAAATCTCTGCGTTTCCATTGTTACATCATTGATTTACCTCTAAGATGGAGGCGTGATGACGTCAATGCATAAGGTCTATTGTAAAATGTTAAACTGGAGAGGTTTACAGTTCTGTATATCATTTCAAATAGATATTTGAAGGTTTGGTCCCTGTGACGGCAATTTCGCCACTGTCAACAAAATCTGATGGTGCAGGGAGACTATTTATGAAAAATCCTGAAATCAGGAATGCGTAGAACCACCTGACCTTTCCCTTATTCTACAGGCTGTTGGCCCTAAACATTGTAGCTCATTCTATCGGTGGGGGATTTTAGGCTCTGTGTAATAAGGGATGGATTTCACAAAAATAGTCCTAACTTAGGACTAGTCCTAGCTGTTGACTAGTCCTAAAAGTCCTACTCGAGATAAGACTAGTCCTAGCTTTTTGTGAAATCCACACCAGGTCTTGTACAAAGATAGCTACAGTGTTAAGCATCCACGTTAAATTTCCCAAAAGTTTCAACGGAAATTGTGACTTCCCTTTAAACAGTTAACTGTTTCTAGTAATTCCAATCCAAAGTTTAGGATCGGAATTACGGTGCAGGGTACCAATAATTCATCGGTAGCTGGCTGGCTATTTTCCGTGTGCATCGAGACGCCCAGTAAAGGAGGAGCAGCCGCCAACACAATTTCCAGGAATTAAAAATAAATTGATATACCCAGTCTCGATACTCATAAACCCACAGTGTGGTGGCATATCCTTTGTGTGTTTGGTGCCTTAGTGTTTTTGGCGTACAGAGCAAAATATGTGATAAATATTATAGGGCCAGGATTAAGATAAGCCAATTCCGAGCCAACAAAAGGAAACTAATTCTCTACAGATATGCTAAAAAGGAAGGTCATATTCTTTTTGCTGTCGGTTTTGTTTGGGATATTTTGAAAAGATTTCACAGTTTCTGCGTTACCCAACCTTAGACAGCTATTTGCTGTGGTTGTGCATGGTTTATACCTTAGTTGCTAGGAGCAGTAGCTGATAGACCAATGGAGGCAGTTCCTGAATATCAATGTCTTTACACAGCCTTAGGATCTTCGTCATGATCAACTTCAATTGGTCACTGGTTAATGAAACATCCCTGGGAATAAAGGTTTGGCAAGAATTATCGGTAACATGTAGAAAATAAAAGTAAATGAATAAATACAATAATATAAACAAATGTGGCAGCCCATGGCAAGATCAGTCACTTCTCAGAAACAGTGAAATGGCATTCATAAATACATGAGACAGTTTATCTATTCTGATTGGCCGAGAGGGCATCACGTGGCCATGTTTAAACGGGCGATATAAACACGGTAAAAAGTGTTTAAAACCGGCTAGCTTGCGAACGAAAAATATAGCCCCTGTTTCAGAATAAAGAAGTATACGTGCTTCCAGCTGTTGGGTTTCTGATTGGCCGAGAGGGCATCAAGTGCCTATAACAGCTGCAGAAACATGAAGATTGACATTCCGTTCAAGGAATTGGCCCGTAAATATGGATGAAATTTAACGCAGAGTCGAGCTGAGAAACTGTCAGATTTGTTCCCAATTTTTGAAGGTTTTTGCATGTTTTTGACAGAAAGGCATTTATGAATGGGAATAAAGGTGTGCTGAATCGGTTTTTAACTATTGTTTAAAACCTCTGAGGGGCCTGGTGGCCGATAATTGCCCTCGCCTTCGGCTCGGGCAATTATCAGCCACCAGGCCCCTCATAGGTTTTAAACAATAGTTAAAAACCTCTTCATCACACCTTTATTCCCTTATTAAAAGTAAAGTCAAAACATCACCCATGATATCAATGTGATGTGAAAACATTCTATACATGTATATTGAGAAATACTTACCTTAAAAGGCGTTATTTAGAAGTTCTTAACTCTTATTCTCAGCTATTTTACGAGCAAAATCGGGCATCACAAATTAATAAATAAAAAAATACTAATGCTCTGTCCCTCATTACAACAGTCAATCCTCCTAATACTATGGCAGGTTGATTAATATTAGTTCATGTATGCTTCTAAAACAATGCTTTCTACGAAGTGCTTCAAACTGTGACTTAGCGATACTCTTATCGTAAGCTCTGCAAAAAGTGTTAATATAATAATAGTTTATTTTCAATATTGCGTTTTACACTAAAATCTCAAAACACTGTACACAACAAATTCACCCTATACAAATTTTAAAATTACATTAAAGTTCCAAGAAATTCACATTAAAGTCACAAAGCGCTGTACATAGTAATACTTAATTAATTAAGTAATTAATTAACTAATTAATCAATTAATTAATTAATTACAACATGTTCATTAATTAAGTCAAAAAAATTCACATACAAACTCTCTATTAAAAAAGATTAGCAGTTAAAAAAGGATTTAGGATTAGTACCTTTTAAAAAGAAAAATCTTAAGCTGCGATTTTAAACTCCAAATTTGGTTACATCCCTCAGATAAGCAGGAAAACTGCTCCACAGAGTGGGTTCATAAACTGAAAAAGCACGGTCACCATATGCCTTACTAGGCATTGGACATAATTTAGGATGGTTAAGCCTAACTCCATTACAACTTCTAAGCTTTCCAAAGAACATTGCAATTTGAATGGAAGCTTTGTCCCCTTTTTTTGAAACCAGCTTGGGCTCCGTCCACCTGCTTGAAAGCCTCGTATCGACAGCACACTTTTCTGAAGGAGCCTAAGCCCAAGCCAAAGCCGCAGTCATAGTTTTAGAAAAAGGCCTTTGAAAGACTTTTTGAAGTGAATCAATTACATATTGATGTATACAAACCTAAACATGGCAGCTAGGTGAATGATACAATGTGGATCCCATCTGCTTGAAGACAGTGTATTTAAGACATGATTCTTGTAATCCACACCGGTCATGGTGTTGTTGCCATAAGACACCGTTTCCTTTGCGGCAAGTGATGAGATGATTTTGGGCAGGAGTTCAAAAGCTCTGTGAGGAGGGCAGAAAGCAAATTCTCAATCAGACTCAACTGAGTAATAAGAAAATACTCGATACCTCAGTTTGCAAGTGATTCAAAACAGACCTGAGTTACAATGACAAGATGATTTTGGCCAGGAGTTCATAAGCTCTATGAGGAGGGCAAGAAACAAATAATTAATCAAACTCAACTGAGTAGTAAAAGAACACTCGATAGCTCAGTTTGCAATGACTCAAAACCGATCCCAAGTTACAATGATGAGATGATTCTGGGAAGGAGTTCAAAAGCTCTGTGAGCAGGGCAGGTAGAAAATGAATACTCAATAAGAGCATGTTTTGTGCACACTGAATGCTAGTACCAAAAACGTATGATTTTTGAGTAGCAAATGATACATTTTGAGTAGCGTTCGGCTCCGCTATACACTAATCCGAGCAGGTCTTCCATGGTGGCTTGTACCACCACAGCTGTGGCTGCCAGCGTCGACGCACACGCACTGTGAATCCTACGTGCTGATTGGTACATATGCTCAACTGACACGTAAGGCTATGTTGCATGGCGCGCGCATGCGGCAGCCATAGCTGCAGTGATGTAAGCCACCATGAACATGTGTATACGAGTTCATTCGCTTGCTAAATCAGTCTATTGTTATTGCATAGTTCTACCTCAGTGTACTGAGGACTGAGATCTAAAGCGTGGAAGAAGACATCACTGCTGATTTAGGAATACAAATTACAAGAATGAAAAATGTACATGTTTACAGATTTACATGGTAAAACTTTCCTTGAAATATTTTTGCCTGAAGTGTTATTGTTTTTGAATAATAAAGGAAACAAGATCCAAAATTTATTTTCGTCTCATGTAAAACCAAAACTCTGCCTAAGAATTGCATACAAAAATGCAGAATGCATTTTTACCGTTTTCTCACAAATGAAACAACACAATGAGCTATAATTTTTACAGGTTAGTTTTATTACATACATCTTGATGTGTTCAAAGAATGAAGGCATTTAAAGACACTTTACCAATGTTGAGCTGGGGCTTTAAGCATTGACAATGTTCAAGAATGAAGTAAGGACTCACTTTCCGTTGGTTGTTTCTTTCTTTTTGACAGCATCAGTAAAGACATCAGCCAGCTCAGCTAAATGACTGGCTTCAAGATTATCTGTCTGAAAGGTAAATAACATCAAACACATTGTAGTCAAAGTAATCAACAGACCTAACCTAACCTCGTCCTAGAAAAATGTCCCTTGTGCTGCTGATTTCCCAATTCATTCATTGCAGTTGGTTGGTTGCTTCCAAGTTGGCTCGAGAAATTGTCTCACATGACAAGAAAGACAGGCTTGATAATAACACACACAAAATATTACTCCTAATCTGTAATCTCATTGATCGTACCAGTACCAATCCCCTAGAGAAATAGAGAAAGAGAGAATCTAAAATCGAAAATGTAACACTTTGTACATTTGTTGCTGTAGAACAATCTGTTCAAGATAATAGAGTTTGTAAAATTAGCCTTTGAACAAGAGCTTTCTGTTGTGTAAGAATGTGTGTCTTGGCCGAGCCGTTAAGAACACCGGACTCAAGCTCTGGTGTTTCTGATCAGCAGAGTGTGGGTTTGAGTCCCGGCTGTGACACTTGTGTCCTTAAGCAACTTGTGTCCTTAAGCAAGAACCTTAACCATTATTGCTGGCTCTTTTCGATGGGACGTAAAGCCGTAGGTCCTGTGTGTTGTGTAATGCACGTAAAAGAACCCAGCGCACTTATCAAAAAAGAGAAGGGGTTCGCCCTGATGTTCCTGGTTTGATTGGCTGCAGATTGCGCCACAGCACCTTGTAAACCGTAACATGGTAAAGGAACAGGTCTCATACTTCAACACGTAACTCTGCATACCGGCGCCCAATCTGCAAATAGGCACAACACTTGCACATTCTATTTAACACCTTAAAGACGCCCGCTTGTTACCATTACCCGACAGCTACATTACTTCTGTGACACAAAACGATCATGTACCCGTGCCTAGTTTACATACAACGCATGCGCCAGTCAAAGGTGATCTTTCGTGGCACGAATTTGTTTGTCGCGTGTTGACGAGTGGGCATCTTTAAAGTCGTCGATCATACCTCCATGAGTAGAAACCCGGCAATTTCTGATGCTGCTCTGTTGGTGATGTCCTGATCCTGTAAGAGGTTGATGGCTACCTTGTACACATTAAGTCGTCTGCTCGCACCAGCCGAGTCTGTAGAATTCTGGAAGATGATTCGGACTAAGACTGCGATACTCCCCTCTTTGAATTGCCTCAGCTGTTGATGAAGTGCCTCAGAGATCTAAACAACAAGAACATTTCTAATAAAACATTGTCTTTTTTTATGTGTTAGTGTAGCAAGGACATGACTCAGGTAGCTTACACATTATTTTGTGAATTATACACCATTTGCTCAACACAAGATCTTATCTTTCTTATCTTACTTCCCTGGGTTTTTTTTCTTCAGGGATGAGACTGTATGAAAATAAAAAATCCTGAAAATTGGATATTAATTTCCTCTTTGTTTGGAACCGAAGTTCCCTGAATGTACAGAATGCTACATTGATAGGTTTACAGACTCTCTACATGTAGGTCATTTCCAATAGGTATCTGAAGGTCTGGTCATAACAAAGGCCAAATCTTTTCATCTCTGTGACGGCAAGTTTGCCTCTTTCAAGAAAATCTGAAGATGCAGAGAGATCAATGAAAAAGCCTGAAATCAGGAAAAATACTGACAAATCATAAGTCTGTTTCTTACTGTGTAACAGGTGAAAGGTCACAGGGTTTTGTTTTCTTTGCTTTTGCTATGTTCATGCTTGATTTCACTTTTTTTTCATTATTACTTTTAATTTTTTTTGTATTCTTGCCATTATAATTCAATAGTTTTTAATAGTAGTACATTGTGGGAAAATAGAGAACAAACATGCATCCTTTGATCATCATTGTGCTGTTAATTCCGACTTTATGTATCTAAACCTCTCTACTCGGCAGGATCCTCAAGTTAGGACACAAACACCAAGGAGCAATCATAGTTAAGTGTCTTGCTCAGGGACACAAGTGCCAGGACCGAGACTCGAATTCACATTGTGATGACTCAGCCACCAGAACTTGAATTCGGTGTACTAGACCACTCCGCCATGACACGCTACACTATATCCAGGAAATTTTAGTTGTATCTTGCACCTGTTCATTTGTTGATGATCTAAGAAGCTTCACTAATTCTTCTGTCTTCCCCTTTTCATTGAGGTTCAGTAGTCTCCCCCGAAGACTCGTCATATTGAAGATGGAGTTGGTTTCTTTCTTCTCGTAAGACACAGCAGTCTTGTACACTCAGTTTAAATGCAATTACACCTGTGCATAAAACAAATCATCGCATTTTGAATTTCTGAATTAAACCTGAAGTAATGGAAGTACAGTGTCGTGGCCAAGCAGTCTCGTCCGCCGAACTTAAGTTCTGTAGTTTACAGAATGTGGGTTAGAATCCCCGCCTGGCCAGTCGCGACACTTGTGTCCTTGAGCAAGATACTTTACCATAACTGCTATGTCCTTCCCATGGGACAGTAAGCCATAGGTCCCATGTACTAGGATGGGTAGTGCCCATAAAAGAACCCAGAACACTTATCGTGAAAGATTAGGGGTTTACCCCTGTGTTTGTGGTTCAGATAGCAAGCATACTTTTCTACAGGTTTCCTAAGGCTTCCGGGCTACATTGATTAAGTTCGCTTTTGGGGCATCCTTTGTTTCATTACTAGAAACCAATAATAAATATGAGCAGCCAACTTCAACTTGCACTTGCCCTCCTCTTATGAAGATCATTTACAATCTTGCACACAACACTGGTCAATTGCATTAATTCAGTACAGTAGGCTAACTAATTAGCAGTTGTGTAACCACTTATTTTACTTTTCCCGCTTATTGACAACATGCTGTACATCTGACCACCACTTTATCACTTCATGTTTTAAACTTTTTAACAAAAACAGTATCTTATTTGGGTAGGTCTATAAATACAAACACTGTTTTCAGGAAAAGATGCCGAATCTGACAGCCACTTTTGATTCAAGTTGCATGTCAATAATTAATTGTTTATGACCACAAATGTCATCTTAAACATTTAACGTTATCCAGAAAACAGAGATAACAATGATTTTGGATGTCCATAAAAAGTGAAAGAGTGGCAGTCATACAGCTCTGGATACGGATACATCAATCTTCCCTGTTCTGCTGTGTTTTTTTTTTGGTTTTTTTTGTTGTTTTTTGGTCAATAATTGTGGATTGAAATAAATTGTCTAATCATGATCATGCCATGCACACAACACAAGTTTAGTTTTTCAAGATCTGTCAGTGTCAGTGTCAGTGCATGGTTGGCCCTCCGCTCCAGCTCCATGGTCAGCCACGTAAAACAGTGTCAACGATCATTGCATATTGCTGGTCACCACTTCACTGAACACAAAACTAATAATATTTCACTATTAATATACTACTTTACCTGGTTCCTAACAGCACCAGTATAAGAGAAAGAATGCCACTATCTGCTCCGTATGACGGCCTAATCTGTGTTTTTCTCTTTTTTTTTACACAATTATCGATAGAACTAGAATATATCGATAAGTAAAGTAAGACAATTCGCACTTCGCGCGGGGAATACCCCCAGATCGTTTCTGGGCGCAACGCAACTACCAGAGCCGTATATTGGGATGGCAACTACTACTAGAGGGCGCCACCAATGATTGGACTTCGGTCACTTGTTCGTCAGTTTCGCTCGTCCCCTCCCGCCCGCCGGCGTATTTTTTTTTCCCAGGACGAACGTGGGCAATTTACATAAATGGGCGTGCGTAAATCCCAAATACCCCCGCACATGCGTACTTGGACCTAGTACATGTAGTTTTGAGTTGTTCATGTACATGTACATGTATGTACATGTACATGTACATGTACATGTACTACGAGGACAACAATGCATGTTGACTCGGTCTCCGTAGCACAGCTTAGTTTTACCATCGGAGCCTTTTGGGTTATGGTGTATCTTACGCGTGCTTGGACTTAAATAGTTGTGAGTTGATAGCGCTATTCACGGATCTTAAACAATCGCGGACAAAATAAACAAAGAAACCTACAAAGCCCCAAAACAAAACGATTCTACATCATCAGGTACAAGATGACACCAACAAAATCGTATTTTTCCACATGATTTTGAAAACACCCCTAAGATCACAATGAGACAGTGGAGTACTTTAGGAATGGCCATTAGCCTTGATGGTGTAACGATGTCTACACAAGAGGGGTTGTGGGTGATGATTGTGGGCAACATACAAATACTCGAGGGTAGACTGTGCATTACAAATAGTCACTAGAAGGACCTTGGGCTAACGTGGTGGTTTGATAGGGGTAAGTCTTAATGGGGACCAGCTGTTCCATTGCTGTGTACAATATTATTGTATTTGTGAGGCACCCAAACTAACCAAAATGTAATGTTTTACTGTAGTGTACTTTTTGAGTCGCTTCCTCCTATGCTGTATTTACATGTATGTTTCTTCTATAGTATCAATCGCATCCCCCCCCAAAAAAAAAAACTGTTAAAGAAATGCTTAATACTTATAAATTTGTATCAATACTTTTAAATTTGTATCTACATTTTGTTATCTATCTGTATCTGTCTGTCGGTCGCTGGGCTTACGAGAGCGCAGCATGAGTTGTATACTACAGTAACTGTGGGTTTTTCTTTACATTGTGGGGTGATGCTCACAATGTTTATTTATCTATTTATTTTGAAGTATAACAAAAGGTTAAAGACAAGGGACATGGATGTATTTATCTATAAAATAAGTCTCACTGCCAAAATAAAAATAAGCTTTCCTCAAATAAAGTGAAGAATTGCCAAAATAAATTGCAGTACTACGTTCATAACGATCGTAACAAGTGGGGAACCAATACAAATTGATCAACCACAGACAGATCAACCACAAACAGAACTTTGAAGTGGGTGATGAATTAAATATCGTTTTTTTAGCTTACATGTTTCTAGGATAAGATACACCATAAACCAAACGGCTCCGATGGTAACACTAAATTCAAGCTGTGCTTATATTATGTACATTGTTGTCCTCGTAGTACATGTATGAACAACAACTCAAAACTACATTATTAGGTCCAAGTACGCATGTGCGAGTGTATTTGGGGTTTACGCACGCCCACTTTATGTTAATTGCCCACGTTCGTCCTGGAAAAAAAAAATACGCCGCCCGCCCCCAGTGCAGTAACTAGTAGGGTGGGCACCATAATTTTCCTAGGAGGCACGTTTGGCCAATTAATACTGTAGTTTCCGTTTGTATGTTTCCTAAAAACAGCCCCTTTTCAGTGATCTTCTGACATGTTTATGTAAATCAAAACACATTCTGTGTGTAAAAAATAAACAAAAGTTTTAAAAATATTGAAATTACTACGTAAAAGCTAATACAATGTTACGTTTTATTCTGGTAATTTTTAATTAAAAGTCCAGATTTCAAATGGGGGCACCGGGGGGGGGGCATGGACATCATTTGGGGGTACGTGCCCCCTTATACGCCACTGCTGTCCCCGCACCCCTTACTTTCGCCGACTAAAAAAAACAGCAAATAGACAAAAAAAAAAAAAAAAAAAAAAAAGAAAGAAAGAAAGAAAGAAAGAAAGAAAGAAAGAAACAAAAACTTAACAAAACAATGTTTCTTCCCCGGGCTTCACAATTGGGCACCACCCAAAAAGTGTAATCAGTCGCCTCACGACACAATTTCCAGAATCTCTCTTCTTGATTTTACAGACTTGGGTAGCATCGACGAATTATTTTCCAATTGATGGGGAAAAGCAAATTCCTCTCTTCAAAATGGGTAAAACTGAACATAATGTGTAAAACGCTCCTGAAACGCCCTAGATTGCACAAGAGACCGTCAGTGTGTTTAAAATAAAATTTCCAGGTACCTTTTAGAAGAAATAAAATCTGCCTCAAAATAATAATTATAATCAAATAGGACGACCATCAGTGCACCAACCAATTTTCCTGGGTTCCTGCTGTGGGCCCGCTGGACCCTCACTCCACACTTCAAAATACTTGCCTGTTGCGTTGGTTCCCCAACCCCGTTAAGTTGATAAGCATCTCTTACTCATTGATTGGGCCCACAAAAACCCTGAAGTTAAAAGTGACTGATGTGGTTTTTATAAGAATAGCTGGAAAATTTCACAATACAGTAACATATTATGTTCTTGGCTTCAACGAATGTCAGTTAGCCTTAAGTCTCACACAAAAGGGAAAGGTATAATGTCTATTTTAACAATCTGATTTACCTATTGCTTATTAATATTGTAGCAACTCAGCGTGACCCACTGAAAAAAAAGTGCGCCTCTTGCAACCGATTTCAGTGATGTCATTTTTTGAGCGCCGCATAGGCTAAAATGCCGTATCCGGCTCTCAAGAATTCTTTGGGATATTTTAGGGGGAAGGGGTACTTCTGTACAAGAGGGGAAGAGTGTGTGAGAAGGAGAGTATGGAAACATTTTGTTTTGTTTGTTTGTTTGTTTGTTTGTTTGTTTTTTTTTTTTTGGGGGGGGACTCCCTTTGCCACATATCGGGCATGGTAAACAGAGGATCGACAGGTCAGAGGGTTCTGTATGTACAGTGCACAACAAAAGAAAACTCAAAATTAACACTTTCATTAGAAGCAAAGCTACACATAAACATAATGCCGTGTTTATTTGAAGGAATAATGAAGAGCACAAAAGCATATTAAAGATACCTATGAAAAAGAAATACAATCATACAGAGTAAAGATTTGCAAAAATAAACTGAAAGTACCCTAGTGTCCTGTATAGAGGACTCTGTATCAAAATGGAAAAAAATAATAAATTTCAACTCTGACAATTATTTCTTAATAGTTCACTGTTTCCCTAACAAGATAAATGGGAAAGTCATGCATATTAATTGTGAAAGCAGACCTTGCCCACATTTGTAAATTGAGATAATATTATAAGAAAATAAGACTTGAGATCTAAAAGGGAAAATAAAGAGATTTATGTGAAATATAAAAATGAAAGCAAGAAAAACATTTTTAAAGACAGATCACATTGGCAGATCTGGGGGGTGCTAAGGGGGCTTTAGCCTTCCCCCTTAAATCGTAAAAATAATAATAATATAAATGATTATGTTCTTTGTTTTTCTCTCCCTTCGATTATTTCATTAAAATTTTGAAGATTTGTCACCGTTGCCCCACTAAAAAAATTTATTCTGGATCCGTCCATGGATCATGACATTTTAATTTAGAGTACTATGCAGTACTTGAAGAGGGATTTCAATCTTTCCCAACTTATTATTCGTCCATGCATTTATTCCAAGTGAACATAAAATACAGACCGTGTTTATTATTTCAACAAATGCTGGGCTCGCTCGGTGGTCTAGTAGTTACAATATCTGCTCTAGAATGCGGAGGACGTGTGGTTCAAATCCAGTCCAAGTAGTAAGCCTACGGTTTTCCCCGCAGTACTGAGTTATACTGGTTTATTACACATTGGTCTATTGTAAAAACCATATATAAAAACCAACTATACTTATCCTCGATGCAAATTATTATATTAAAATACAAGATGCTTTACAAATATTTAACCATGTTGAACAAGCTGGCATAACTAACCAAAAAGATACATGAATACCAAGGTTACCCCTTTCAAACCCACACACTCAGGTTTGATAAAAAGACAAAATATATACGGAAAAAACTATAACTGTGAGAAAAAAATATATAGCTTACCCTTTCAAACCCACACACTCAGGTTTGATAAAAAGACAAAATATGTACGGAAAAAAAACTATAACTGTGAGAAAAAAATATATAGCCTATCCCCAAAATATAGTCTCTTTCTATGCTACAAAAAGCAAATCAAAACCTACATTTTTGAATGTATATACATTTGTTGTGTTTTATAGCACTATGTCGTTCTGATGTAAAACCATGAAGTACAATACACTCACACTCACATGTCCCTATTTAATAGAGCTGCATAAGCGCAAAAAACTAGCTAAGCACAACAAAATTATGCTTACCAGAATAAGGTTACCAGACAAAATACCAACCATATTGTCTGTCGATGGTGTCTTGCATATTTTTCGCTAGGCAAATGGCTTGCAAGCAATATTTTCTGCTTAAGCAGCTATATGAATTTAGGCCCTGGTTCAAACCGATGTTAAATTCCATCTTTTACAATCTACTTCTTTGTTTTGTATAGTTTACTTATACAGTGTAATAAATTCCTTGATAAGTATTATAGGGAAACACCAACAAAAAATGATTTCCTTGTGTTTTGGCCTACACTAAATATTGAAGACGTTCTTTAGCTTTATATGGATAACATGAGTAAAACAAACCCAAGAAAATTTTTATGAAGTTTTGGATGATGGAAAAAGTAAACAAATAGGATTAATTTTGATTTGGTGTTTTTGCATCCAATCAGAACAACACACATGTACATAAATATATCTTTAAAAATGTATTATTGGTTTTGACCCCTTGCACAAAAAAAATATGCGGCTGATGTCTGCAACACGCACCATTTGGGGAGTCAAATTGGAGAAAAAAATATGGTAAACAAGTAAATGTGCACTACACTGTATAAGATAGGGACATTGACTCCCAAAATGGCGCAACCAAGATTATTGTCATGATGACGTTCGGAGGTGAATGGTGTCAATATATATACATTACAACCATTAAAGCCATGATTTCTAACAGTCACGTAGAAAACCGAGAAGTAAACAACTTGACCAACCATCAACGGCAGTAAATTGAATTTAAAGCACGCATCCAACATTGGTAAAGGTCAAAGACCAGCATCTGCACTTTGTGTGACCCAACATATACATGAAATAACAAACCTGTGAAAGTTTAAGCTCAATCGGTCATCAAAGTCACAAGAAAGTTGTGAAAAACCCCATCACCGTTTTCATACATCGGTATTCGGACATGCGAAATCAAAGCTAATTGTTTGACTAATTTGTTTGACTAATAAATCAAGAAGGAACTATAACTAGTTAACTTGTGGGTAAAACCATGTGTAAACCTCTTTAGGAAGGAGTGGTGGCTCTGAAATGAGCCGTTGTGGCATGGTCTCGACATTTTGAAAAGTATACTCTACTCGTCTTCAGGAGAATGACAAATATTTCAAGGAAAGCTTTCCCATCATCACTGTCTTTTTACCAGGTTAGGTATGTGTAAATCTGTAAACGTTTATATTTTCAATTTTGCCAATGTTTTGTGCAGGATTTAATGAGACACTTTTATGGTCAAAATTCACCTTATCTCAAAAAATAATATGCTAATGCTTTGACCGGAAGACGTGTATGCAAGCATAACTTTTTGGGACAAAAATTGAAGTCTGCTAAACCTACTTTTGCATGCAACCCAAATACCAGATTGTTCACAAACCTGGATGCTAAGTGCGTCACGCTAGCGCAGCTTTCTAGTAAAAATAAGACATATATTGCAGCCCGACGTAGTTTATCTACCATTCAAAACCATGTGGATGAGCATGAATGGTCAGAGAGTAGGAGGGTTGATTGTGTAGATGCATTCACCACATAGCATATTGCAGGTCAACATGGTTTATCCACATTCAAAACCATGTGGATAATTACAAATGGTCAGGCAGTAGGAGGGTCAATATAAAAGGATTTTTTATTTTATAAAAACGTTGTAACTTGGAACATGAGAGAATCTTCTCTGTCTTCCCTCAAAATCTTTCCACCTGTTGTGATCAAGTTGATGAATTTAGTAAAGTGAAGATATATTGCATGTTTGCAGTAATGAGGAACAAACCGTCTCTGAAAAATAGACTGTATCTTTCTTTTCCTTTGACCTATGAAAGCAAGTAATACTTACATGATCAGCATTTAAGTTATTACCCTGTGTGATTTTTACTTAAAGGACATGATTGATTTCTTGATGATGTCCAAACACTCATGGAGGTGCTCCTCTGTTAAGACTAACGGTGGAGCGAACCTGATGATGTCGCCGTGAGTCGGTTTGGCAAGAAGTCCATTATCACGCAGCTTCAAGCAAACCTTCCAAGCATCAAAATCTGTCAACAGATCCAAAGATATCGTATCATGACCCTGTAACAGTGTGATGTAGTTTCAGCTTTCCCTAATGTACGTGTATGATAAATGGCGTGTCCTGGCCGAGCGGTCAAGCGTACTGGACTCAAGCTCTGGTGTTCTGATCAGCAGAGTGTGAGTTCGAGTCCCGGTCTTGACACTAAGCAAGACACTTAACCATTATTGCTTTGCCCTTTGGATGGGATTAAAGCCGTTGGTCCTGTGTGTTGTGTAATGCATTCAAAAGAACCCAGTGACACTTTCACTAAGAAAAGGGGGTTTGTCCCGGTGTTTCTGGCAGTGGCTGCTGAATGTGCAGCAGCACCTTGTAAACCATTACAAGGTGTTACATAACTGTCTCTCATAAATAAAAATAACCCAAAAACCTGCCTTCAAAATAATATAACAAGCGCCTGGAGTACCTAATTGTTGGTAGATCAAGCGCTATTTAAGACTCCAGTATTATTATTATACATAATAAAAATATTAGTCATTTATATAGTGCCTTGTTTACAGGATTCAAAGCGCTGTGACAGGTATGACTGGTTTGCGGTGTTTAAATTGTGAGACCTATTTTATAGAGACTTGAAAGGATTTACAAGATGCTGCAGCACAATCTGCAGCCAACCATACCAGGAACACCGGGGTAAACCCCTTCTCTTAAGGATAAGTACACTGGATTCTTTAACGTGCATTACACAATACACAACAGCTTGACATCTCATCGAAAGGACGAAGCAACAACGGTTATGTGGTCTTGCTTAAATAATAATAATAATAATAACTGGATTTATATAGTGCAAAATTGCCAAAGGATACAAGGCGCTTCTCAGTATTTTTCTGCAAGGTATTCGGAGTTATGATTTGAAGTATAAGACCTGTTCCTGTGGCGCAATCTGCTGCCGATCAAACCAGGAACACCAGGGCGAACCCCTTCTCTTTTTGATAAGTGCACTGGGTTCTTTACGTGCATTACACAACACACGGGACCTACGGCTTTACGTCCCATCCGAAGGGCACAGCAATAATGGTTAAGTGTTTTGCTTAAGGACACAAGTGTCACGACCGGGACTCGAACCCACACTCTGGTGATCAGAAACACCAGAGCTTGAGTCCGGTGTTCTTATCCGTTCGGCCACGACACGCCATAAAGACACACCACAAAGACACGCTTAAAGACACAAGAGTCAAGGCCAGGAGTCAAACCCGCGTAACTACTCAGCCATGACACACCACAGTGCTATCTAAGTCCTGGGGGAAAAACATCCAGAAGCACCTTGGGTGTAATAGATGTTGATTTTTTGCACCGGGGATGAAGAATATTAATAGTTTTTTTTTTTTTTTTTTTTACCCATACAAAGATGTGTGTTAAGCACTGTATACTCAGTACTTTCCCTGAGTTCTGTGAAAAAAAAGTACTGAGTATACAGTGCTTAACACACATCGGTGTATGGGTAAACAAAATAAATAAATAAATAAATAAAAAAACTAAAAAACTACAACACTGGGTGTCTTTGCTCAAGGACTTAGTTGATGCTACTGAGATTGAACCCACACTCCAATAACACCAGAGCTTGTATAGTCTCAATAGAGATATCCTAACTGAACCAACAGCATACATTGCTAAGCCGCTTTTGCATTGGACTGATAGGTGCATTGACTTTAAAGAAAATGTTAATCTACCATCGCACCATAGTTGTAATAATAATAATAATAATTTGGGAGGCTAATCATCCTTACTTGCAGCTGAGAAGCTGAATTGCGAAGGGCGCGGCTACACGTGTTCGAGCTGTATGCATTCAAGGGCACCAGCCTGAGATCGAAAGTGTTTGGTTTTTCTAGAGGGAGGAAAACCGGATGGCCTGGAGAAAACCCCTTGTGGCACAGGAGAGAACCAATGCACAACTCTACTCACATATGGCCCTAGTCGGGAATCGAACCAGGGACACATTGGTGAGAGGCGAACTTTTTACGCACATGCCACCTGTTTTCACATGGATTCATTTTCAGTTGCTGTAAACTCAACATGTCTCTGTTCAGCCCATAAATGAATAATAACACTACAGACTTAGGAGTGTTACCGCTTTTCGCACGCAGTGTTAAAATTGTGAAGTTAACAATGAGACACAGTAACTTCGGTGGCATGAGTGGCGTGTGCGTAAAGCGCTTGCCTCTCACCAATGTGTCCCTGGTTCGATTCCGGGCTGGGGCCATATGTGAGTAGAGTTGTGCATTGGTTCTCTCCTGTGCCACAAGGGTTTTTCTCGAGGCCATCCGGTTTTCCCTCCCTCCGGAAAAAAAAACAAACAGTTTCGATCTCAGGCTGTGCTCCGTGTTCATATATGGGTTGATGTGGCTGGCTGCCGAAGGCGCCCTTGAATGCCTGCAGCTCGAACACGTGTAGCCGCGTCCTTCCCAATTCAGCTTCTCAGCTGCCAGTAAGGATGATTAGCCTCCCAAATTATTATTATTATTACTATTATTAACTTCAACATTTTCAGTCGAATACGGATGCATAATACTCATATAGGTATAAAACAAACCTTTTGTCTCTTTGATGACAATGGCATTAAGAAGGCCCTTGCCTCTAACCAACGTCACAATGTCCTTGTCCAACTGACTCAGTTCACTTCTCAATATCTGGCCCAGACGCTCAGCTCGTTCTGACAGCTTCTCTTCTTCAAGGACCTTTAAATTAGAGAATCAATTATATATATTCAGTTTGCGGTAACACCATGTGATAAGATCTAATTTGTTGTGTAGATAGAACTTTTCCTGCTATTTATCTATTGCTGCGGAGTAAATTGGGAAATCAGGAGACTACCTAGTTCAAATGAGAACTTGTCCTGCTTTTAATCTACTGCCACAGAGTAGGTTGGGAATTGAGAGACTACCAGGTTCAAATATGAACTTGTCCTATTTATCTGCGGTCGCACAGTAGATTCACAAAAACAGAAGGCTACATATAGTTCTGATAAGAACTTGTCCTGCTGTTGATCTACTGGCACGGAGTAGATTGGGAATTGAGAGACTACCAAGTTTAAATACGAACTCGTCCTGCTATTTATCTGCTGCCACAAAGTAGATTTGGAAAAACAATAGACTACTTATAGTTCTGATAAGAACTTGTCATGCTGTTGATCTACTGCAATGGAGTAGATTGAAAAGTGGAAGACAACCAAGTTGGTTCAGTGGTTTCTTTCCCTGCCTTTCACCTCTGTGGACCCCGGTTCGAATCCCGGACCAGGGCCCAGCATGTGGTTTGGGTTTTCAGTCCCTACTTGATTCTGTGGGTTTTCCCCCATTTGGGGTTTTCCTCCCACTTCTAAAACTGAACATTTCTTGTCGTTTCCTAATCACCATCCTGTAATTGGCGCTTGCGCTGTTGGATGTGTAATAAAACAAAAATTAGAAGAAAAAAATAAGAACTTGTCCTGCTGTATCTGCTACAGCGGAGTAGATTCAGAAGAACGGAAGACTACTAATTGTTCTGCAATTATACATCAGTTAAAATGGAGTGTGGTACTTTATAACTACCTGGAGTGCTGCAATAGCCACTTTGCATGCTAACGGGTTACCACCGTATGTAGATCCATGCTCTCCTGGTTTGATGGACAGCATCACTTCATCATCAGCTAGAACTGCTGATACCTGAAGCAAAAAAACAAGAATCAGTCAATCACTCCATCAATCAATCGATCAATCGATCAATCAATCAATCATTTAATTTATAAAACACCAATCCAACAGTCATTGCTTATAGCGATCAAAATTGTTTAAAATTAATTATTCAATTCATTTAATAATATAATAGTGGCTTCTAATATAGCGCTCAACTCTGTCACTTAGTGACGCTCATGGCACTCCAACATTATTACCCCTGGTCACTGGGCCATTAATTTCATTCCTTAAACCATCTCAGCTCCCTGGGGAGTGCTGCCAAGTATGAAGTGCACCAAGCTAAATCAATTACAGAAACCATCTCTGCCCTCACAGGTACCCATTTACTCCTGGGTGAAGAGAAGCAATTATAGTTAAGTGTCTTGCTCAAGGACACAAGTGTCATGACCAGGGTTCGAACCCACACTCTAATGACTTAGCCACCAGAACTTGAGTCTAATGCGCCAAACTGCTTGGCCACGACACGCTATTATTTACTGTTTTCTATTCAAACTAAATAATTCTAATTAGTATGATCTTACAAGTAAATGCTATTGGATCAAACGTGTCTTCCACATACTGAAGACTCTAATCCATGTACAGCAGGAAGAGAAAACCAGCCAAAGGGTAGGCTAGTGTTTCTAATCAGGAATCAGCGTTAAGCAACCTTCGGAAAATGAAAGTGAAGTGAGAATAATAACAGGATGTAGCCTTATTGGGGTACACAAAGAATTTTTCATTCTCCAGAGAAAAAGAAAAAAAAAGCACAAATGAAGTGCACTCAATACTTGTACTATATAACTCACACATGGACCCTTGGCATTTGATTTTTTGTTTACAATGAACACAAAACAGAAACTCGTCCACCCCACCTTCTGAAAATTCTAAAAAACCTTTTTAGCAATGTTGGCGACTCTATGTAGACACCAACCTTGTCTGCCGCAATGCAAACTTGCCTCACTTGGACAAATGGCCAGGGAATGATTATTTTGGAAAGGATGTTAAAAAGCGTCCAAAAATTATCCAATTTGGACGGGCCTATATCCAATATTACATTTTGGAGCGTCGCCGAAGTCAATAAATGGTTAACAATGGATGACACATGATGTGTGTTCAACCAATCAAATGACAAGGATCTGTGTGACTGATATACAAAAAGGGTTATGTCTTTCTTGTCTGTAATGTATCTTCACTTCATTCAAGACAAATCTTAGGGCGAAGGGAGATCAATGAAAAATAATAAAATCAGGGAAAATCCTGATGAGTCACCTAATTATCACGGAGGGTGAAGATTTTTTTTAATGTGATGTCAAAATTCTTCATCTTTTGAATTTACCCTTTACTCTTCCTAATGATTAATTTTTTCAGTCAGCACCACAAAAGGTACATGTAAGTGCACATAACCATGAATTTCATTTGCTGAAATGAAAATTTATTCACCTGTTTAGCTAAAAGCACAAGTACAACATTGGTAATTGTCAACGGCCAGCACTTCCACTTTGTGTGACCCAACATATACATGAAATAACAAACCTGTGAAAGTCTAAACTCAGAGTCACAAGAAAATACTAATTACAAAAAAAAAACACCTTGTAAATTTTCACAATTTTCAAACATCAGGTTTTGGTAAAACGAGATCAAAACTAATTATTTTAGTCACTTTTAAAAATTTTGAGCATTTCAAGCAAAAATATCTTGCGTGAAGTTTTCCACCATGACCATCTTTATACCATGTAAATTTATGTGTAAATCTTTGAACATTTGTATTTTTGACCTTACCAATGTTGTGCACGCCCTTTAAAGACAGACTGTGATCAAACTGGGATACGACCTTCCACACGGTGCAAAAACAAACAAATCCCATATCACAGAACCTTTGTCTTTATTGTATTTTACTGTAGTATTAAATTAAATAAGCATTTTTTCTCTGATATTTTTAACAACTGCATATTAAGACGCACCTCAATCCTCTGGTTGTGATCCTGACCACGATCGAGAACAGTGAAAAAAAAAACACAGATGTTAAAATTCACCACTATCCTCTCACTGTGTGAATGAACATCCCGCACAGAGACTAAGGACCAAGGTTTAGCAAGAGCTACCACGCACGTGTGCAAGAAGAACTTTTCCCAACATCCCAACCAGAGACATCACAACCAGAGGATTGAATTGCGTCTTAATATGCAGTTGTTAAAAATATCAGAGAAAAAAATGCTTATTTAATTTAAAATTACAGTAAAATACAATAAAGACAAAGGTTCTGTGATATGGGATTTGTGTGTTTTTGCACCGTGTGGAAGGTCGTATCCCAGTTTGATCACAGTCTGTCTTTAAAGGGCGTGCACAACATTGACCTGTGCTTACCTGATACGGATTTCACAAAGTTGTGTTCTTAGGACCGTGGACCCCTTGCTTATTTCCCTAGTGTGAAAAGAGCTTCAGTCTCCAAAAGCAAACTTTAATGTAAATATCTAAGGTATGAAAGAACAATTCAGCTTATACACTGCAAATTGTTGATAAACAACAAAAATTTGACAATTCTTACCGGGTAAACTCCACCAGACAAGGCCTTGCCAAGCAGCACCATATCTGGACGGACATTGTCATGATCAACACAGAGTCGTTTACCAGTCCTGCACAGTCCAGTTTGTACCTCATCTGCTATGAATAGAACCTAAAAATAAAAATACCATATTCTTTCCTCATCAAAAAACACAAACAAGATTTTTTATCATTGAGGAAAAATGTATTAGTTTTCAGGCCGAAAGCTCACTGATTGTACCACTTCAAGTCCCACACAGAAATATTTCAGTCTAAATTAATGTCACAGCCAAGATAATGACGTCTGAAGACCTCACAATTCACTGTTGCTTAATTTTCTAAATAAACCCAATTCAAACGACCACAGAGCACATCCACAGATTGAAAGTGTTTGTTTTCTTCGGAGTGAAGGGAAGGGAACCGGAAGGCCCAGAGAAGAACCCTTGTGGCACAGGAGAGAACCACTGACCGACACTACTCACATTGGGCCCTAGCCAGGAATCAAACCTGAGCCACAGTGGTGTGAGGCACAAGTTTTACAGACTAGCCACCCATGCCACACAAAAATGTGAGACTAGTACATCATTAGGGAAAATTAGAAGAGTAACTTCACTCCATTTACGTTGTTTTCAAGAAACTAACTTTCTGATTGAGGAAGATAATAAAATAATATGCAGTTCTTATACAGCGCTTTATCACACCCAAGGGCACCTCAAAGCGCTCATTAACTTTACTTAAAAGTATGGTGAGCTTTGGTCAAAATATCAGACCCATTTATTTACATTGACCATGTAACAGTTTACACGGTGCTGTGGTGCAATCCTCAGCCAACCGTACCAGAAACACTGGGGAAGACCCTTCTCTTAATGTTAATTGTACTGGGTTCGTTTCCACGCATTACACAACACACAGGACCTATGCCTTTACATCCCATCCGAAGGACGAAGCAATAATGGTTAAATGTCTTGCCCACACATAGTTTCCTGCTTGGCCACAACACTGTACATATTAAATAATTATTAGGCTGACTTTAGACTACCTACATTGTTCTTGTTGCAGATTTCTTGTACACCACGAAGATAGCCTGAATCTGGCACCACCACACCAGCTTCTCCTTGGATTGGCTCAACCATGAAGGCTACTACATTCGGATCTTGTACTACTTTCTGCAATAACAAACAACGGCCAAATTTCATAGGACTGAAAATATTGCTTAACAATTTCCTGCTAAGCAAAAATTAGCAGGATACTAGTTAGAGGTAGTGCATGTGAGATGGTAATTTGGCTGGTAGCCTTGTTCTGGTAAGCATAATTTTGTTGTGCTTAGCTACTTTTTGTGCTTAAGCAGCTCTATAAAATTGGGCCTCTGTGTTAACAAGTTCTTAGGCCCACAAAACCATATCCTACAAAGTCAGATAACTTCCTGAATAGGATTTTTGAGGACTTAGGTCTGTTAGGGCTTTAAAATCTAGTATCAACCGCTTGCACACACATCACACGCGGCAACTATGTCACGCTCACCATTTTGGAAGTCATTGGGTAAGCATGTTAACGCCGTGTCACCTAAAATGTGCACTACACTGTATAACACAAAGGGACATCGACTTCCAAAATGGCACAAGCGAGATTATTGTGATGATGACGTCAGGTAAAATTGGGTCAATAAATGGCAATGAATTCAAATAAGCACGCTCAATGCCAAAACCAGTCAATTCCTCCTAAAAACCCAAACTTTGTTTATTTGTTCATCAAATAGATAAGAGTTTCCCCTAATTTAGGCTTTTAAGATAAGTATTTCTTAACACATACATGGAGACATTACATCCAGGCCTTGCACTTAAGCTTTTTGTAAAGTATCCCAAGGGGCTAGTAAACTGTGCATTTTACTTGCCCCCAGGAAGTTTCTGTTACCCAAATTTTAAACATGCATTGTCATATTTGTGATACTAATGGTAGCGCTCACAACCAGTTTAACGGTTAAATGAAGTTACACTCAAAAATAAATTAACACATTTCTAAAATGCAACATTCACATCTGAAAAGGAAGAAGCATGAGCATTATAAAAAAGTAAGTTGCACAGTTTTTAGTAGCCCACAGGGCAAGTTGAGAAGTGGTGTTTAGTAGCGCATAGCAGATTTTACCAGACAATGTAGTGTTAAGGGTGATCCCTGACATCACATTGATAAAGTGGTTGATAATTTGTCTTCACTTTCATGCACATGCACAATTTTTGAAAAGTGCCTGATTTCGACACACTTTTTAAAAGTTTTACTGGGGAAAAAAAAAAAATCTGAAATCATATTACAAATTACTTGCCATCATAAGTATCAATTGAATCTAAAACAGACTTACCTCAAGAGCTCCAAGGTCATTGTACGGAATGAGGTCAAACCCAGGCATGTAAGGACCAAAGCCCTCGTAACTGCTAGGATCTGTAGAGCTGGATATGGCAGCCAGGGTGCGGCCCCAGAAGTTACCATCAGCAAACACAATCCTAGCCTTGTTGCTTGGCACACCCTTGACTGTGTAACCCCATTTCCTGGCCAATTTACAAGCTGTCTCACCTGCTTCCACACCTAGATATTAAAGCAATTTTTTTTTACATTAAGTCAAATTTTAGGGTTTCAATATAACATATGATAAGATAATGTTGTGCCTCATGAAGAAGTCGCTAGAAATGTAACCTACTAATTTCTAGAAAATATGAAAAACTTTAAAATATACAGGCTGACAGATACTTCAGACGGGACTTAACCAGTTGCCGCCAGGTAGTGCATAACTCAAAATAAACCTCTTCTGTAGTCTGGTAGTAGAATACTGGTAGTTTATGAAAATTGATTTAATATCAATGTCTCAACATACAACTTTAATAAAATGGCTTAGTAACTTTGTTATTATTACCAAAAGCCGAATTTTGGTGTGTCGGTCACGGCATGTATTTGCACATAGTTTGCCATTAGCTCAGATGACGCAGCACCCACAATATGTCATGTGATGACATGTAAACATTGGTCGTGCAATTGGTCTATTATGAGAAAATAATCCCGTGACTCTGAGCGGGTAAAAATGAAAGATCCCTGGGGCGAACTGGTTAACTGAAACAACTCCATGTACTAACCTGTGTTCATTGGCAGAACCTTGTCATATCCAAACAGCGTTGTGACAAACTGTTCGTATTCACCCAATACATCAGCGTAGAATGCACGCGACGTCAGAGTGAGTACTTCAGCTTGTTCTTGCAGGGCGCCGACAATTTTGGGGTGGCAGTGCCCCTGGTTGACCGCACTGTATGCGCTCAAGAAATCAAAGTAGCGTTTGCCTTCCACATCCCATACAAACACTCCTGCAAATGAATGGAATATCAGTTAAAATATTGTTAAAATTTGCCCATTATCAAGTCCTTAAAAAGTCCACTCACATGTGACAAACTTGAAGTGACCTGAACTGAAATCACTCAAATTCTGAAAACAAGACAGGAAAATACAGAGCTGCACTCGTCAGATAACGAGCATGTGTAACTTTACCTTGCCAAGTCGGCTTACTTGATGGAATAAGTCGACTCACTGATAATTTGTCATGCCAAGAGACTAACTGAAACTAAGAAGACAACTTATCATCTTATAGTTTCTGTAAGTCGTTTTGGCGAGACAAATTATCACAGCAAGTCGAAATCATTAGTTTCATCAAGTCGTCTTGGAAAGGTTATTTATCATGGTAAGACAACTTCTTAGTCTTAATGAGTCAGCTTGGCAAGATAAAATACTTATTTCAACTTGACTGCTTCTGTTACTCCAGTATACTTGTATGTGTGTGTTGTGTTGTCATTAGCCTTTGAGAAAGACTCTGCTAGGGTCGAAACGTGAGGCCATTAAAAAAATTTTTGCATTGATAAAATATCTTGTTAAATTTGGATAAGTGGTTGGACACATCTGGAGCTGTGTTGGAAAAGTAGACAGGAAAATTTTAATAAAACCAGAGCTACAGTGTGACTGATGAACAGAAAGCAATTACAAATTTATTTATTAACAAGAAAACAGTTATAAAAGGTTAACTTTTACAAAAGGCATTTATTATGCCCTTCATTACTCAAACTATCAAAGTACTTTCAACTATTACTATCCTCGTTCATCAAGACTAAGGTATTCCTGAACACATTTTAACTCTGAAGGAGCATGCAGCACTGGCAGCCAATTTGACACCCCTGTTGCTAATCACAGGAATAACTTTTACCCTCACAGGTATTTACTCCTAGGTGATGAGAAGCACTTACAGTTAAACTGTCTTGCTCAAAGACACATGCTTAGACTTGGGTTCAAACTCCCCACTCTCAGTCTCATGATTCAGCCAGTAGAATTGAGTGTAATGGACTAAACTGCTCAGCCACGAGTAGTTGGATTGGCATGGTAGTATCTTTCCTCGCTTTCAACCACTAGGACCCCGGTTCGAATCCTGCCGGGGGCACTATGTGGGTCTGGTTGTTTAGGTCCTGCCGGATTGTGTGGGTTTTCCCAGAGAATAAATCTCTGGGGCTTTCCTCCCACATCTAAAACTGAAACTCCCTTCATTGTCTTCTCTCCGTGGGGTTCTTGGCTAGTATAGTGATGGAGTTCGCTTTTCTGAGAATTCTTGGCTTCACAACCAGAATTAATTAATCAATGAAATGACACACTACATGCTAACTATCACATGTCAACTTAGAAAATTAAAAATACCACCCACAAAGTCTTGAAAGATCGTGTACCCAAATGATACAATATAAAATTAACTTGGGTAGAAATCTTACCTTTGCCTTCTTTCAATGCAACTGGTAAAGGTTGATAATTATGAGCGCCATATTTCTGCTCTCTATCAAACACCTGTTGTGTGCTGACTGCTAGGCCACTCTGAAGCCTGACTGCTGGTGCCACGGCTACTCCCGGTGCCTGAAGCAAGCGTGTACACAATCTGGACAGCATGGTGGTGTGTAGTTTCTGCTGTTCCAAGAAAGACAAAATGAAGCATAACTTTATGCAAAGATTGGATGCATATGACTATGAGTGTATTGTCTCAGAATATAATCGTGAGGTGAAATCTTGGATATTCCATTACGAGGCAGTTTTAATAATATGCCCGGACTTGAATATTGTTTTGCGCAGTCAACGCAGGATACCAGTCAACGAACACCACAAAGTCCCATTGGTCATGATTGCCGAGCGCGTGCTGTACAATGTTGCCATTGTGGGGGGGGGGGGTCGTTGACACAGCTGGTATCCTGCTTTGACTGCGCAAAACAATATTCAAGTCCGGGCATCAGCAAACACGTGATCCCGCAGCGTTAATACAACTTATTTCAAGTCAGAAAACAGTCGTAACATTAGTAATCAAAATGGCGATTGTAACGGCAGGGTTGTCAGAGGCCCTTAAAACATCGATTTGGAGGACAGAAAATGATCGTGAGTACAATTAAATGCATTTTATTACACCATAAACACTTGGAGAAGACAGTAGGCGAATTTTGAGCAATTCTGTTGAGTCTAAAAGGCATTTTTTTTAACAGAGGTGATTTAAATCCTCCTGACCGTCGCAGTTACTACATATTCCTTACTGGGGCGCTAGTACGACAGATAATGTCAAAATCTCAAAAAAGGAGTACAGCGCCCCAGTTACCATGGTTACTGGGTCTAATCCCAACTATAGTTGGGGCGCCCCAACTGTACACTCAAGTTGGGACCATTCCCAACTATAGTTGGGGCAATTGTCAAGTTGGGACGGAACATCGGTGTGTTGTTGGTAATTAGTACGACCCTCAATGACATAATATTAATTATTAATTATATCATATTCAATGCATTGACATGATTCACTCAGTTCATATCATTCAATTCAAGGTTAGTCATTTTCATTGACCAAAATTTACGACTAAATGCATCTTTGCAAAAACAAATGACAAACTAGATCAGTAAAATGAGTTCGTTGTTTAAACCTATATTTGATACTTACGTAGTTACTTGCTGAGTAAGCAATAGTAGAATACTGGAAGTGGAATCAAACGTGTCACGTTTCAATTTTCTTGCTACGACGACGTCTTTTTGATATTTTCTGTCTTGGATAGGAAACTTGCACGTTGAAGCATGATATCATTTAAGTAAGAAGTCAAGGTGCAAGACGCTGCGTTGCACGACGACATTCAGACCAATGAGGGCGCTATTTATTTTGATGGATCTCCGCCACCACGGGTGTGTTTTTCTGCAGTCCAAAATTTCCACTGTCGTAATGATTTCAAAATTGGATTTTGTTTGTTTGTTTGTTTGTTTGTTTGTTTGTTTGTTTGTTTGTTTGTTTGTTTGTTTGTTTGTTTGTTTGTTTGTTTGTTTGTTTGTTTGTTTGTTTGTTTGTTTGTTTGTTTGTTTGTTTGTTTGTTTGTTTGTTTGTTTGTTTGTTTGTTTGTTTGTTTGTTTGTTTGTTTGTTTGTTTGTTTGTTTGTTTGTTTGTTTGTTTGTTTGATTGTTTGTTTGTTTGTTTGTTTGTTTGTTTGTTTGTTTGTTTGTTTGTTTGTTTGTTTGTTTGTTTGTTTGTTTGTTTGTTGGGTTGTTGGGTTGTTGGGTTGTTTGTTTGTTTTTTTGTTTGTTTGTTTGTTTGTTTGTTTGTTTGTTTGTTTGTTTGTTTGTTTGTTTGTTTGTTTGAATCGATACCCAAAAAAGAGAATCCATGAATTTTTTTTCCCAGGATGGCAATTCTGAACTGCAGAAAAAGAATTGCGCCCTGCAAATCAGAACTGGAGTCTCGCCTCATCAACATCAGAAATGTGCCAATGAATTACAAACCATTGGACCCCTCCGCTAAACACTAAAATAAAAAGACCAAAGAGCCCGCGTATTGATTTACAGTATAGGGGACACACACACCGGTACAAAATCACAAGGTATTTCGTACCGGTGCGATTTTCTATGGAGGGTCGGGTCTGTAGTCTGGACCTGAATTCATGCTGACATCATCATCAAATCGTGACGTCATCAGCACATGGGTCTATTAATGAGGTTTAGATGGGATCTGCTTGGTTTGTCACTTAACTCCTTAGTATTACCATTCCTTCCTTGGGTATTACGTCCACCCGCTGCTGAAATTCAATGCATTTGATTGATATTCTGAAAGCACACAGAGGCTTTTCAGAGGCTTATACACTTCTGAAGAACAAGAAGGAGAAAAAGGGAAAGAATATTAGTAGAAAAAGTAGAAGATAAAAACATTGACCAACATTTTAAAATTAAAAAGCTACCCTTAGTCTTGAGAGATAGTATGGCCTCATTTCAAACTTAACGTTGCTAAAATAATATGAAACCCGATGGTGCCATCCTAACTTTAAAATTTGTAATATTTTGTTTTTTCTTTAAAACTGTTGTTGACAAATTTTATACTGACTGCGACTGTTCATTGGCGTAGTCAGCATCTTTTTTTGAAGGTGGCAAGGGGGGCACTGATATTTGTAGACTGGGGGCAACTTCAGTTAGAATTACCTGATTGTAGCAAATTCCACTGTGTCCAGAGGCTGACGGGGGGTCAGCAAGGGGCAGCCGTGGCCCCCTTTGCCTCCTGGATACGTCAATGCAACTGTTCATGCCAAACAATGTTCAAATTTAACAGTAGCAATATGCTTTGCAACAAAATAAATAAACAAAAAATAAACAAACAAACAAACAAACAAACAACCCCTCCCCCAACCCAACCCCCCCCCAAAAAAAAACCCACTAAAACGAGAGGATGTCATGGAATTTTACAGTGCAGGTGAATAATGGTTACTTCCCATTGAATGAGATGTTTTTTGTGCCCAACCATTCATGCGAAAACCAAAAATGAAACTAGTTCATTGGCATGACGGAAGTTCTGCATCGGAAAATGGTGCACGATGTGACCTTCACTAGGAATTTCAACAACTGTTGCACAGAAAAAAAATATTGGTTGGCTAACCCGTTCTCTCCACAGCTTTCCGTATCCGGCTCGGCTTGCCAAACGGTAGTTTAACATCCGCATCTATGGACAATTATTCACCAGTTTATTTTCAGAAAGTGTATGGGCCTAGGTACTAAGGAACCTCAACGACAGTTTTGGAATAATCCCCACTGGTTTTTAAGGAGAGCAGTTGTTTGATTTTATGCAAGCCAATGAAAATTAGAGTGAGCGATAACTTCAAAAGGTAAGTTCAATGCATAGTCTGAATGATGACACAAAGCCCATGGCGGCCATATAAAATGGCGGATATACATTGTGTGTTAAGCCCTACAACATTGGGATGATCAGAGTATAGCTAAGTTCTATGTTACGTTATCAGAAGAACTTTCATTTGAAGATAACACCGACAATCTGTAGGAGTAGAGTTATATGTTTGGATGAATGATACATCTGAGGAAACACGAAAGGAAAAGTAGGCACTATTTGTCAAACTTCGATGCCCATGAATGAAAACATCGTGACTTTTATTTCATGAGGCCTAGCCAGCCCCTGTCTCTGTGAATCGACTCTCGGATATCACGATTGACCAATGTCGCATAACCTATGTTCAAAGTATATAGGGGAGTAATAAAGAGATGTAGAGAACTGATATGACCAGAGAAATTGTGATGATTTTCTACTAACTGAACAAATCAAAAACGCTGAAATCTGGAAACGAATGATTTTATGCCTTATGATTTAGCGGGTAGACCAACACAAAAAATTGTGTGTTGTTTTGTTGTTGTTGTTGTTGTTGTTGTTGTTGTTGTTGTTGTTGTTTTGGTCTGTTACTATTCATTTCTTTATTCATTTATTTGTTTATTTATTTGTTTATTTATTTATTTAGTTATTATTACTATGTAATTGCTTTATAGAGAGTGAGGGCAATACGGGTTGGAATTCAATTAACCAAACTGTAAAATGTTACTCTGCAACGTGTTCAGAAAAACGGCGAATAGTATAAAGGGATGTAATATTAGCTTTTGGACCAAAATGTGGAGCTGATCAAGGGTCACCACGAACACGTGTGTTACGCACCATTATGTTCGACAAGGACCATTATGTCCGACGAAGAAATTTTGAACCATTGTGTCCGACAAACCATTATGTCCGACCATTATGTCCGAGGACACAATGGGTCGGACGTAATCGTTCGTCGGACACAATGTGTTGGACATAATGGTTCAAAATTGTCGTCAGACATAATAGTCCATGTCGGACGTAATGTTCCGCAACACACGTCTAAAAAGCCGTACAGAATTACGAAATATTTAAATAATGCCATACCCGTTAAATTGGAATAACATTCACGTAATGTATCATTGTGATGAACGAAATTGATTGGCTATTAACTAACTGGCTATTAATTTTAAAAAAACTGTTAATGTTAAAATTAGTAACAATCGGACATAAGAATCTGCAATCTCGTCATGCGCGAGAAAAATAGCGTCTGAGCAATTAGTTCTGTTTCTTATAAGAACTGGCAAAATCTCCTTTGTTGAAACGTGATGGCCTGGTTTGATGACAATTTGACATGCTTGGTTGTATGATGTGGTCATTAACAACAAGAGGCAGGGAATGATAATCCATAAATGACATCATATCTGTTGTGGTTTAATAACACTATAGCGAAAAGAACACCACAGGCTTTTATAATTTTGTTGTACTTTTTCGATGTTATTCATCGGCACAACAGAATCGCGAAAAGCCACAATATTACGGGTCATTCTCTTTTGACGCCATTGCAGAGAAACTTGCTTTTGAATTTTAATTTAAAATTCAAGCAGTTAAATTCATCCTAAAGATAAGTTGTGTATTTTGGTTAAGATGGACCTTACTGCACACTGAAATCGAGCCCTGAATTGTCGCGAATGTTGAGCCCCTCACTACCCACTGAACTTTTTCATGATGGTTTGTATGGGAGTTGTTAGTTTGTATTGAAGGCCAAAATGACCAGCAGCTGTAGCTGAAAGAGTCACTTAAAATTGTAAAAAAAAATATAACAACATAAACAAATGCAAGCACAAAACACTGTAAAGTTAAAAAGTAAACATTTTTATGATTATGCACAAAACATTGTTAACTGTACATATACTGTTTCCCCCTTTTTGTAAACACTCATTTGAGTCTTTACGATAGTGCATTTTCCATTCGAAAGCGTTGATAGGCCTATAACTTTTTTTTTATTAGTTTTGACGACATAATTCATTCGTATAATACTCCCATCAATGTGCGCATTGAGGCAGATCTTGGCTCTGTATAGTAGGCTACTGCAGTTTGTTTGTGCGACAACCTAAACGACGACGACGAAAGGTATTTTCCCTTCTTTTCCAACGGTGTGTCAGTTGTATTGTTCGAAGTACAATTCTTATAGTACAGTGGAACATTTGAATAGGCGCATTACTGTACAGTGTGACGATAAGGTCAGGCACTGTCTACTACTAGTAAATTTAATGGTAGGGTCATACTTTGGTAATGACCCGAAAAGAAATTGTGTAATATTTTTATCCCAAAGCCTACTTGTTATAAAGATGGTTATGATAGATAAGATGGTTATGATAGTAAACATCATGTGAAATTTCGCCCGAAGTGCCCCCGTTGATTAGAAATCAATAAAAAATATGTCGAAAATCATTGAATCTTCAGAGATCAACTTTTGGAAATTTCTGTGGTGTTCGTATGAATGCTTCCATCAATACGGTCAGAGATGCGGTTGGTACGCAATGTCACCTTGCTAAATGTGGATGGTTTCGAAGTTTGTGATGAAAATACCGTGAAAGTTTTGTTTTTCTTCATTTATTCTGTTTTCTCAATAAGTGGGCACAGTATTCATTAAACTAAAACTCTCACAGGTGACTTTTATTGCATCTTTCTTGAAAATTGTGCCTATAAATCAGCATTACGCCGTTGACAAATACCAAACGATGTGGTGTTAAATGCATAATTGCTGCACTTCCTATG
>OU452231.1:9740577-9973077 GCA_911728455.2 Marthasterias glacialis
TTAGCTCATTCTTTTTTAGAGCCCTTTTTGTGTTTTTGACTGATAGTAGCCTACTTTTTTATTGCACAGCTTCTGATTCACAGATAGCCTACTGTCTTATTCTATTTGTGCATTGTAGCATAGTCATTATACATTCTATTTTTGATGACTTTTTTATCTTTCCATTGTAATTTTAATGTCTATTTTTAATTATATTTATTGTCTCAAATCGGCCTGTGGCTGCGATGACGTTTTTATTGATAAACCATTTCAAATCAATGCAATTCAGTTCAACCTTATTTTGGTTAATCTATCTATATGGTGATGATGACGATGACGATGATTGTTATTTCAAACTTAAAAACACATCGCAATCAGAAAAATTGTATAGCGTCTAAATTTACATTAAGTCAATTATTAGTTGCATCACAAAACAATGAAGAAAACCAGAGTATATCAAGGACTTTTAGAAAGTTGTTGGTCCAATAGGTATCGTGTCTCGAAACTCATTAATTATATTATCAATACAGGAAGACAAAAACTACAAAATGGGTGGGAACTGGGATGTTTTGCATGTTTTTACGAAGGGATGGATGGCAGCCTTGCGTTAATTTAGTCACCTCTTTTGATGTTCTGTCCAAATGTTACTTAAAGTCACTACACTCATTCCACTCTTCAACACATTGATTCAAAGTTAACCTTAAAGACAAGAAGTGTCATCTTGAACTCAATGTGTTGATGATCCACACAATGATCCTATCCTCCACACGCGTCATTCTTTACCCACCATCCTCCTCGGAGGTATCAAAGTGTTTTAAGACATCATCTTCCATCCTTCATAAAAAGGCTAATGTGTTAGTTCAGAAATCAAGCTTATCGCCACTAGGTGCCCTTGCACCATAAAAATAAGAGCCTTATCATCTCCGTGATTATCATCACCGTTCCCATCATTCTCATCATCATCATCGGCACTCTTTCGTCGTCGAATAAGGTCCGGAGTTAGTTAAAGAGCCCGATCCAAAACGCCAGACGGAATGGATGTCCGAGGTCAAAGATCCAGTCCGCTCAGACGCCTGTTCCGCCTCTCCCCGGCGCCTTTTCATCTCGTCTTCCTTTCGATGAGTCAAAGGGAACAGATCTTTGGGAGCTAAGCTTGATTTTCACATCACATTCCATACCAAACTTGTTTTTTTTTGCAGGGAAGACTTGGACGCCTGGTGTAAAGCATTAAATGATGTTTTCATCAGTCTGGGATGGAAAGAGAACCCTGCTCCATCTCCATTACCTAGTCCTTCTCCTAGGTCTACATCACAAACATCAAGGGATTCACCTGACAGTAATCAGCAACCGTCCATGCTGCGGCCCAACGGGAATATGACCGATCGTGTTGCAGTAAGGTCTGCTGACTTAACCATCGAGTCTCAAGTAAGCTGTTCGTGACAATTGTAACTTTATACAAAACAAAGAAACTGAAAGTTCATCAGACACTACATTGAAATGTCGAAGCCAACGATCAAATATAAGCGAAAGTAGAAGTCCCCAGTTCCCCTTGTCTACTTTGCGGAATGTATCTGTCAGAACAAGCTCTCTCATAACAAATCAGGACGAATTGTTGTCAGAACTAATCAGGACTGTTCTTGTCAGAACTGATTAGAACGAGTTCTTTCAGAAATAATTAGAACGAGTTCTTATCAGAAGTCATCAGGACTATAGTTCTTATCATGACTAAAATCAGGTTGAGATCTTATCAGAACGAAACATAGTTCTTATCAGAACTGAATCTACTTGGCAAAATATAGACACTATTGATATAACCTGGGGTGGATTTCACAAAACTAGTCCTAACTTAGGACCCGTCGTAACTTATGAATAGTCCTAACTCGAGATAAGACTAGTCCTAGCGCTTTGTGAAATCAACACCTGGTACTACTGCAAACAGAAACCAAATTACTATATACTGGTATTTTATATAAATAGCACAATGACAAGTTCGTCTGCCCACTTTTTAATAACGAAAGTTAGCAAACAAAAAGCCAGTACCTTAAAATGTCCAACTTCTTTCTGTTTTTGTTTTCCCTTTTTCCGATTTCACAGACGTTTGAGCTTAGAGAGCGTGCTTTCTCAGACCAGCACGAGCGATCATCGCTAGCTGAAGCAGTTCCCTCGCACTATGAAGAGCCCTCGAGAACGAAAAAAACAAGCAATGACGAGACTGTTGCTTGTTGTGCACGTTCACACGTTACACTGTCTGGGTCGTCCAGTAAGTAAAGCTAAAGCTTATCGTGAATCCAGAATCTTGACAGATCACTGATTTTGAAGGTGTACGGTCGTTCTCATTTAGCTTTGAATAAACACAAACACTGCAATCCTGTGAAAATTTCACTAAAATTATACACAGTGTCGAGAAAACACGGGGGGAAACGGCCTATGTTTTTTTTTTTAAATGAAATAAAATGTGAATCTGTGCACATTCAGTTCGTGCTTAGGCTATTTCGATCTCTACAACGAGACAAGAACTGATTATAGGTACAGCTTTCCCTTACACCAATTATCATGTATTAAGCCAAAAAAAAACTTTCACCTGTTTCGAAGTGCACAACTAAACCAGCGAGACTTTTTATTCCAGATCCAGACCTTTACGTGAATGTCCATAACGTACCAGACAAAACACAGTGGCTACAGGATACCCATCTGCACCACGAGCGCCTGATCAGTATTAGGGACATCTACGCCAATCTCCCGCATGAGTTGCATCACCCGGAACCTCCACCCCAACTGCCACCCAGAAAACTGAATCACAACAGAAGTGGCACCTTCCCAGGCGCTCATACTCCACCGAGCTCCCCCATACAGTCACCTAGGCACTCTTCTGGGGGGTTCTTCGGGAAGAATCATCCGTCAACGTGCCACAATGCCGAGAGTGTCCCCGAAATTAATCTTCCAGATTCACCTGCTCCAACTTTTCCCCGTCAGTTTCCCCATTTGTTCGATGATTCTGAGGCAGCCAGGAGAAAGATTTCATTGCCACAACCGCTCAATCTGAGACGAAGACGCTGCGACAATGGTTTTACAGCAGTAGCGGCTTCGCCTCCTGAATCGCCAGTCATGTTGAGGAAGGCCGGATCACATTCGAATCTGTCCTTGAATCTGACCAACAGACCTCTACCGTCACCAGTAAAAGGAAATACATTTGATTTTAAGTAAGTCCGTAGCTTCATCGTGTTATAACTATACTTTGATATCAAACGGCGACCATCGCTTTATTGTTATCATTGTGCACCAGTAACAAGGAATTGACCTTTATCATAGTGCGACCATCTTGATTTTTCTCCCATTCAAATCAGTGTAACCAAACCGAGCATGGAAGGAGTCTGGTTATATTTTTGTACAATGAATATTATTATTCATTGGTGTTAATGGATACGAGGAACATGGCCAGAATGGTGCGGCAGCATGATAATGGTCTACTGACTCATAACAAAAAGGTATTCGACTATTTCGCCCTTCCAGCCTCCCAGCCTCAGGTTACATTGATTTGAATAGGAACTTACATAAGATGGTTGCAGCATGTACGATGCTCATTGACCATTACCATGTCGCCATATTTAGTCTTATTCCCCGTTTAAAATAACATTATTGAATACTGATTCTCAATCTACTGGAAAGGTACGAGATTATTTTGCCCTTTCTGCCTCGGTTTGGTTTACATTGATTCCAGTGGTAGGAAAAACAAGATGGCGGCGCTATGATAAAGGTCTCTTGCCAAGAACATTAACCCCTGCCATTGGGTCAATTATTCTAATCCTTTAAGACCATAATATGAGCTACTTGGGGGTATGCAGTCTGTCCTGCTAAGTGTCTCTGTTCTCCCAGGTTCCCATTTACCCATGAGCTAAGAGAATCAATTATAGTTAAGTCTCAACAAGTGTCATTACCGGGATTCAACCCACAATCAGAGTAACACAGCAACCAGAACTCAAATCCTGTGCAATAGACCGAACTATGACCAACTTTTAGAACTGCCAATGAAATTAACGAAAATCTAACGTTCAAATAGCTGTCAAATCAAACTTTAGTTTTGAATGGAAATCTATTTCTTGTTTTTTCACAGCACACTCCGTTGGGAAATTGGTCACACAAATGGTTTCCCCGTCGTCTTGCATAAAAAGGATCTCCAGGACATGTTGGCTCTCGTGCGGATTGGAGATTATGTGTGGTAAACAAAACTACCAAATAATATAGTGCCTTGTATTATGCATTTTAGGCTGTAAATTACCACCTTTTAAAAGAAATGCAAATACAAAATTCTAGAAATAATTATTCTACAGTCAAAGCATGAACACGAGTTTAAAGCTGACTACCGAAACTTTATTTTTGTCACAACTTGACTCTTTCACAAAGGTCACGTGGTCTGTTGTGACCACTACAAATGTGTTTGGGCCGATTTAATCGGTCCAGCCAATACACAGTCTGAAAATTGGGCGATTTAATCGGCCCAGGGACACCATGATATTTGGTGAATCGCATCCGTTTATTTTATTATTAAAGATTTCTTTCACAAAGTCACAACATCTACATTACGACAAGGAATAATAACGTATACTAAAGTTAACGTTTTTGTTGAGTCCAGTACTGGTTGAGTGCTAAACTTTCCATTTATCTTTTCCTCCTGCAGTTTTATTCAACTTATCAGGTTTAAAACATTACGTAAAAGTCTTCATGTAATTATCGAAATGAGAGTAACAACACTTTAGTAAACAAATTTGGATTAATTACGGATTGCTGGATTACTTGGCTCTGTTTTAGGATTGCTGGGTGGAAATCAGGAATATCTGAACTGAATAAAAAGCTTCATGTTGGCGATCAACTTCGTCAGATTAACGAGCAGATTGTGGTCGATCCTTTCATTGCACACACACTGTTTACAACATCAGCTACCAGCGAGGTTGGTATAGGCCTTCATGAACTCTTAACGCCATTTTGTATGGACGGCTAGCATAAAAGTTCCCTAGAGTTATATATTTGAACTAGAGGGCGTACAAAACCATCCGACAAGGAACATTTTTGACCATTGGGAAAATGGCGCGGACCATTCATTTACACTGGTCACTCATCAGTTTACGCAGCAAACATTTTTAAGCGGACATTCGTATGCAATTGACCCATAGGGATTTTCCATGGTGGGTCAGCGGAGTTCCGTGGCGTGACATCGCGTATACTCCCTCTAGTTCTTGTATAACTCTATGAATAGTTCCAAACATTTCCAAAATCGCTTGCAGCATTATTTTCCCCGAGTAACAACTAATTGTACATACCCTGCATTTATCAAGTAGGGCCTAGTCGTTTTTCAATGATGCCGTATAATTGGCTTATGAGACCGAACATTTGCCTGACGTCATCACACGCGAAAAATCTTGGTTGCGCCATTTTGAGAAACCTCTGTTTTACTGTGCAGTGCTCATTTTTAGGTGACGCACGTGCAGTTAGATGTTCACCATAATTGTATCTTTACACTCAAGGACAGCACAGTGGCTGCGTTTGATGTCGATGCAAGGGGTCTATTGTACACTGCTTGCAGATTTATTTTGTTTGCCAAAAAAATAAAAAAGGAAAAAATTACTGTCGTAATAATGTTGCCTTCATTCTACAGTCTTGCAATGGCTTTTAATTTGAAAATAAACCTCACATCAATCTGTGATACACACACTTGTTCTCAAAACCACCAGCTTTTCAACTGTGCAAATAGTACAATGTTGGCTGATATATTTTATCTCACCAGAGGTTCTTCAAGGAACGACTACCTTTTCACAGAGAAGATTATTACAATGGTTGACACCTGTAACTTGGATTTCCCTTATACAAAGCCATACTCTTATACCCATTTCTGTGTCAGCAGCATGGCCCGTATTTCGGATCAAATGAATCAGGGTCAATCAGTCAAAAACCATCACTTACCAAATCCCAGTGGTCAGCGCGATCCGGAAAACGGGTCACGCTGACCTGAATAATGGCCCATTGGGATCCACCTCAGGGTCAATTTCGACCGGGGATCTTTTACAGTACATTACCTCAAGTATTTTGATTGATTCATTTCAGATTTTACTAGTCATTCGCCGCTTGCCACACGCTAAAATCCGCCATCTGCACAGGTCGACTGCAGCAGAGAGCTGGGGGTTTGAAGTTGAAGGCAATAGGGTAAGTCCAAGAGTTTTTTTGATTCAGGCCAAACTCTCGTCAAGATTTCAATCGTCACAACTGTCTTGTCGACAGAAAATCAAAGTAAGAGAGAGAAGTGAGTGGGATAAGAATGAACATAACATCTAAGGATGCCTTGATGGTCACTCAATTAACTTTGTACCACTGAATAGCGTATGGGTTAATACATTATCGCGTTTGACATTGATGAGTTTCAATTTAAATTTAAACTGGAGACTTTGAAACAATAGGTGGCGGCAGACTTACCAAGAACAAACAGGTTTACCTGGTAAGTTTGCGAGACATAGCACTTTAGTATGTAATTAATTAATTAATTTTTTGCTTCTGGATCATCCATTCTGACTAACATCTTGACATTGAATTGTGACTGATGTGCCATGGTTGTTTTGTGACCGTGTACAATTCAGGTAGTTCAAGTCTCTACCTGTGGACCCGCATCAGATGCAAAAATGACACCTCGTGCCCAGGGGGCGTTTAGTGAGAGGCTATGCGATTGGATCATCACTGAGATCGATGGAGAACCAGTCTCCCTGATCAGCAAGAAAGATGAGGTAAGTGTTGTTCCCATTCTACATCGTTAAGTCTTAAAGTAAACTTAAAAGTTTTAAATGTCAAAAAGTTCTTAAAAGTTATAGCCGTACATGGAACTATAAGCATTAATTGCCAGTGATCCAAAGGAAATAATAATTAGATCAAATGAAGTAACTATAGCTTTACAGTCATGACGTCAAACACATCTTCAGTTATCTAACTCAATGGTTCACAACACTTAGTTGATAACAGGGTCCATTTCATCTCAAAAGCACACAATACACCGACAAATCTTGCTTAGCAAGTACAATTTTACATCCACTGAAGTCATGTAACATGCATTTCTATGACTGGGTACCCCGCCTATCCTTGCTAAGCAAATTCAATGCAATAAGTTTTACTGCTTGACAGCTTTATGAAACTGGGCACAGACCCCACTCTCCTTTTCTTGCTATTAATAGCATTCTCTGACCACGACTCCATTGGAAAGGCTTCACGTACAGAAGGTGCATCAGACACTTCAGTTTATTCCATACTTGAACACGAAAAAAACTCACTTGACTCAGGAGGCTTGCTGACAAATTCCCTCATCTTTTGCCTCAACATCTGAAAGAAACAATTTATTTTGGCGATTGATTGATTAATGAAGGTCTTCACTAATCGTTTATCTTTAAGAACTGTACTTTCGAGACAGTATCGTGAATTTCCCTTGATTCATAAAGATGTAATGAATGGCATAACATGTCATTGTTTGGTGACACGGTGTACTCTAATGAAAGCTATTGAGAAATAATATGTGTAACTTTCTTACTAGGTAAAGAATCGAATGGCCAGCGCTGGTCTGGAGATGACATTGGTTATTCAACCTGATGACTTCATCAAAAGACTCAAAGCAGAACTCCAGAAAGTGAAGTTTTACCACGAATACTTCGTTGAATCAGGCTATTAAACACAGTATCATGATTCCAACTAGAACTCAGACCAGCTCAGTGGACTCGATGAGTTTCCTATACCAACACATAGGCCTAACATCACCACCACTATCTCCTGTAAAATAGGACGCTCTCAACACACACACCCAAGTGTCTCGTCTCCAATTAAGGACCTTCGATTATCCATCCCTATTGTCCTAACAAACATGGGACCTATTGTTTTTCGATTGGGATTGCAACTGTGGACCAGTCCCTTCGGTTTGAAGTTTTCGACTGGTTGTCACTACAAGCACACAATATTACAGTACACTTCACAAAAACAGTCTAAATATCGAGTTTTTGGATTAATTACATCTTCATCTTATTGCTTATAACATGTTTCATAGCCATTACAGCAGGCACACAATGACTATCATTAGCATTTAGGAGGTGGGCAATCAAATTGTTCATAACCACCATAATTATTTTTCCTATATTAATGTATCTTGCCACGAATTAATAGTTTAGTACCCTGACGTCACGATACATCATCAGTTGTCATGGAATGACAAGTAGATGTAAAAATGAAGCTGGAATGAAAGAAGCAATCAAACACAGGAGCGGATCCAGGAGTTTGACAGGGAGGGGTTCCCACATAAAGAAAAAAAAAAAACAAGGAGAAAAAATCATGATAAGTAATTTGGAGGTCGAGGTGATGGGAGTAGGCACGACGCAAGCGGGCAATAGGAATTTAGGTCATGAATTGAGATCAAGGCTATTATTATGTCAAGGCGCAAGTTTAAAGTTTACAAATGGAAAAAAGATCGTAAAAAGAAGGGAGCAATTATTTTTTAAAGCTTTGAGAACAAGAGGGGTTTGCACCCTCCAGACCCACCCCTGGATCTGCGTCTTACTGCCTAGCATTTCAGTTACATTGTCAAAAAAGAGCAAGTCTAAAGTAAAAGTATGTGCATATTTCACTGTTGGCCGCACTTTGCCATCACGTTCTGAGATGATGTGTTATTTGCTTGATGATCGATACCGCTGTTTTTAAATTCTTTTAGAATGTAGAACTAGGTAGGAAAAGTACAGTCACGACAATAGATGGACATCCTGATGTTGTACAAAGATATTTGCCCGCGACATGTTATTTTCTTGCCAAGCAGGGACATGTTGTATTATTGCCAAGCAGACCGAGTACCAAGATATTTGGCGATCCAGCTCATTGCACACATAACCGTACATCCATAAGGTTAGCTTGCAATCACAGAACATTTTCTTACAGTCGAGCTGGGTATGTTAACTTGGTAAAGGTCTGTGGGTATTCGTTCAAACTCTTATCGTTTATTACCTCCATGTTTTGATACATAAGTCTTCAAGTTTATTATCAACAGGAAGCTATACATTTCCGATTATTTCACTCAGCTTCTCTCTGGACTCGTGCTATTTATTATGCAACTTCGAGACCATTGAATAGGCCTGATTTTTTTTTACTGCAAGAGGGCGCCTTTAGGGAAATATTGGCGGTCAAACCATCGAAATGGTGTGGTAAACCAGATGCGATTAGACTTCTAATAAAGCAGTTAATATACAAATTTTGAGTTATTTTTTTATTGACAGGTTTACAATGTAACCAGTGTAAGGAATTTGCTTGGCAAATTTGTATTTTTAATATGTTGAAATATTGTACTTTCAAAATGGAATTAGTATTTCGCCCTCTTGCTGTCAAAAATACGGCTAATTAAGCCTACACCAAGCATTTATTGATGCAAAAAGTATGTTTATTTTGATTACATTATTTGTGTATACTGGCACTTATTGTAAGCATCATTCACAAAATAAAAATGCAAGCCTATGTTAATTTTAGAAACTAATTTAACTGTAATTTCAATTTTACCGCGACGAGCACAGTTACTGATTCAGAAGTTGTAAAACCGACGACAGTTACTGATTCGGAAATTGTTCTAACAATTTCCGAACCAGTAACTCTGCGGCAGTACACGGGATTCTATATTAAGAAAAGTTCGTAGTTAGAACAATTTAAGATTAAAAGCAGGTTAACTACGCTCCCAAAATTCCATGTAATGTTTTGGCATTTTTGTCATATTCTTTTATGTTAAGCTTATTTATGCCCTCATAGGTTTCAAATATTCCAATTACTGAAATGGAAATAAATGAAAAATCTTAGACATACGTCATCAAACAGTCACGTGTCAGTTTTCCCCTCCAATTTCGGCATGAACATGCAGTAGATATATACGAATCACAAAATACCTTCAGGGCCACATACAGGCGAGAGGACAGACAACATGAGGTAAAAAACCGCAATTTTTTTTTAAAGATATAATATACGATTCGTGCTTAAGCCGATTTCACCTTGAAAATGAATCCAAATGTTGAATTGCTATTTTTGTAGGATGACCAAAGCTATTACATTTCAAATGAGGTATTGGATGAAACAATCCATCAACGAATAATAGAGTAACTAATTAGGGGGGAAAAGTTGTGTGGATAATAAATAAACACAACAAATAAACTCCGCGCGCTGCCTGCTCAATTTCAGCCGGGCGCCTTGCCATCACAGAGACAACATGCACGCGAAATGACGCTGTAATAATATAGCTGACTTCTGGGTACCAGTAGCGGGCATGGCCGTCGTACACATTTTCACGCATGGTGGTTGGCCGGGACAATCGTTTCAAAAATAACATTTTATATAGCCATCTGCAAGGTTAAAACGTGATTTATTAATTTTATTCGTTCCAAAATAACATGCTCTTTAAATTTCGAAATTTCGTTCGCCGGAATCACTAATTTCGAGCACAAATCATACATTTTTAAGATACGTTTTTTAAAGAAAATGCTGCTTTTCAAGTTTTACAAACCAGCAACCTCCCTGAATCAAGCAATACAATTTACCGAGGGTAGGCCTGGTGACACTGTTTCACTTGAAACTCGATTTTTTTCTTAGGTGAACCGTCATAAAAATATCACTGTTTCCGCACCGCACAAGCCCAAACAGGCTTGCGGCCGACATGAAATAAGATTTATATTTATTTCGTTGTGAATGGATGCAGTTGGTGTAGGTAAAAGAAACATATACTTTGAAAGCTTGGTTCGTAACTGTTTAAAAATCATGCATGGTTAGGTTGTTTATGTCAGATTCCAACTCAATCTACTCTACATTTTTATCATAATATAGAGTACCATTGTAACCCTGTAGAGTGCAAACCTCTGCCAACCAGAACTTTAAAGACATTTCTAAAAGTTGTGATTTACCCTATTTTATTATGCTGTAGGCCTACTCATAGGTTTGTAAACAATAAAGGAAAATCAAAGAAACTGAAATCAGACGGAAGCGTCTCTCAGTTTGTCCATTGTTTGTACAGATGACACAGGTAGTGGTACAAGTCGAGTACCCATGTCTAAAATATGGATCGATTGCTTCAAACATTTCTGCTAAGTAAAATTTTGCACGGAACCAGTCACAAATAATATCAATATTACTGCAGGCTTATATAGCGCACGTATCAACCAACAGTCAGCAGGTACTCAGAGCGCTTATATTTTCATAAGACGGGTTTGTAAAGTTTTTTTTGAATATGAGACCCATCTACATAGCACCGTACAAAGCGCTGCGGCGCATTCAGCTGCCACCGCCAGAAACACCGGGGCAAACCCCTTCTCTTAGTGACAAGTCTAATTGGGTTGTTTTATTAGCATCACACAACACACGGGACATACGGCTTTACGTCCCATCCCGAAGGACGAAGCAACAATGGTCAAGTGTCTCGCTTAAAGCCCCGGCTCAACATTGGTAAGAAGAAAAACATAACTTTTCACAGATTTACTTATACAATAATACAGATAATGATGGTAGAAAACTTTCCTTGAAATACTTGTGTCTGAAGTATTATCGTTTTTAAATGAGAAATGAAATAAAATCCAAAATTAGTTTTCGTCTCAGTGAGACGAAAACTCTGCCTATTATAGGAATACAGTTTTCTCGCAAACGAAACGACGAATTGAGCTGGCATTTTCACAGGTTGGTTTTGTTACAAATATCTTGATTTGTGCAAAGAATGAAATAATTTACAGCCAGTTTACCAATTTTGACTTAGGGCTATATGGACACAAAGACCGGGACTCAAACCCACACTCTGCTTATCAGAACACCTGAGCGTGAATCCAGTGCACTCGACCGCTCGGCCACGACACGCAACAAATGGTCCATATGACATGCCATTTTGACTTGTGACAGTATTTCTGGTAATGGAGTTGTTTCGTGTTTTGCTGAAGCTCTATGAAATTGGGCCCTGGATGCTGAGCGATTTATATGTAAAAACCGCTTAGGACCTGTACGTGTCCAAGCTTTCTCAAAGACGTTCATAATAGCCGTGGAAGGACAGCAATTAGTAAAATTATGAAGTGTTAGAAACCAGTTAGAAATCATGGTATGCAATCTTCACGGTAGTCAACAAAAAATGTCATAAATCAAACAATAATCACTATAATCATTGTGAAAAATTCACCACATTGAGCAGGTTGTATTCTAATCTATGAAGAAACCTTGTTTCTTAAAGAAAAAATAACAAAATGTTATACGCACATGCAGCCCGTCGAGCCCTCCATCTCAACTGGTAGACACTTTCAGATGTCAATGGAACACTCTGACACGCTCCCTCACAACACACCGATGGCGATGGGTTTTTTCCCGGAATGTTAGCTGATTGGTAACTGATAGTAAACTCACCGACGCCTCAAAAAGTGCCTACAGCCTACCACGACGACACTTTTGCTATTTCCATTCAATGGGTACACAAAATTAGTTCACTACAGGACACAAAAGAACACTTCAGGAATGCAAGTGGAATGCAACGACAGTAATAATGAACACGGCTTTCCTGGTCAGTGTTGCTATATTTAGCTCAAGTAGCCCTTCCAGTCTCATAACTGTAAAGCACGACCATGGTTAATAATACCATTCAGTATATCGTAGCGGTCATTTTATTAATCTAAGAAATGTGTACATGGCATGTAACATGCCCATTACTAAACATAGATAATTCAAAATTACCTAGTCTGCTGCCACCTAGAGCCTAAAAGGCTCTCATTTCGTTGGTGGCAACAATAATTCAACTTGTATCATGCAATATGTATAAACTTATTTCATTATAGTTGTACATAGACTCCTAAAGAGATCAGTTTGACTAAAACATAACAAAATAACATAAGGCCGACTTCAATTATTACAAAATAAGTCTTCCCAACCTCAGCTTGATGTAGAAAATACAATGCACAAATATTTCATATCACACTGAAAACATTCAATTCAATTGAATGACATGCAATTTTAATCGTAAGAATTATAAATGCACATTTCTTCAAGGAAAAATGCTTAAGTTTATGTGAAAGTTCTCAACTTACAGGAAATTTTCACAAAGTGGACGCAGCATTCCTTAGGTATTCAATGCAGCATTGTGTCGCTTTTGTACTCGTACCAAATAATGTAGTTAAGAAGTGATTTGTGGATTGAAGTGTGGAAATGGGACCATACGACAAACAACATTTTTAATAATGAAGAATGTTCTACGAGGGGGCTAGGGTGAGCTTTAGCCCCCCCCCCCCAAAAAAGGATAAAAATAAAATAAAGAAAAAATAAACAAACAAGAAAACAAGTAAACAAACACAGCTCGGTGCTTAGAATTTGCGGTTCCTATTGGCGCTTCCGCTTTGTTTTGTTTTGTATTGACAAATGTGCTGCAGGTTGATTTTTGACTCCTAAAATGAAATAACATGTAGCGAAAAATAGGTGGCGTCGCGTGCGAAATGTCGAGTCCCCCAAAATATTGGCTCTGGAGCTGTGCCTAAATGTTCGATAATAATATAATTGACTATGTTCAAAAGAAGCGCATAAAAAACTTTTGAATTATCAATATCATGCTTGGTGATACTTTAAATTTCGTTTGTCATCATCAAATCCGTTAACAATATCAATTCATACATACAACATTGATAATTTCAATTATAACACGATTTGGGTTACTTACAAAACAAGTACTTTTGAGCAAATAGTTAAACTTTTTACCGTTCCTAAAAATTATTATCCGACAAAAATGGCAGCTTGTGTATGTCAGAAAAAATAGCAAATTTTGGGTGGGAACAAAATGAAAAGCTGTCTGCAACAACAAACAAAAAACAAACAAACAAACAAACCGCCCAATAAACAAAAAACAAATCAAAAAACTAGTCAGTAGTTTTTGATATGTACACAACTTACAAATTAATCTTAAACTTAACTCTCTGACGCTTTAAGTTTTACAATAAAACGGTATTCCCTTTTACTGGGTACGCAGGGCTTATCAGATAGCAATGTAAAAATTGACTAATTGTTTTTATCCATGATGCAAAATATTACATCAGTTAAGTGTTCCCATGTTTCCTTCAAAAATCACACTGAAATAGATCTACACTATGTGGCAGAAAAATCTATTTACATAAAATAGGCCTACAATCGATAAAAAATACGTTAATGTGTCTTTCAATAGCTGCATCAAGTCCGATTCATAAATTTACAGAAAAAGGATCGGGATTGATGAAATATTACTAAAGAAACAAAACACTCATAAATTGTAATATTGGAAATGTTATCTTTTCATAATACTTGACAGCAATGACTTAGAAGTTTAGGATATTGTGTTAACAAAAGCCACTTCCAAAAACTTAAGGTAAGTGTTTTCATTCATGTATGATTATGAGTCTACATTTTGCAACCACTTTGGTTGTGAAAATACCTTTGCACAATCATCAAATGTACTGAGAAATGAATTAAGCAGTCCGAAAATGTATTTTTTTTGTTATGTTAGTCACCCATTACAAGGCACAATGCCACTCTAGGTGAGGGCTACAAGGAAAAGAGAAAAAAAGTGGAATTTTAGGGCAGAAGAAAACTGTTTAGGCCTACATTCTGCTTAAATTGAGAAAGATTATAGCCAGCAGGGAAACAGGTTATACCGGCAAAGAGTTCCACAGTGAAGCAGTGCGTGGGGGAAAAAACTTGTAGATTACATCTTTTAATTACAATTCGGAACCGTTACAGTGTCACAACCGGACGGTTGACAGGGACAACCAGTGATAAACTATTGGAACACATCCCATGGTAATACCTATAGAAGAGGGAGAGTGACGCTACATTACGACGATGTGAGAGGGATTCCAATTAAGCTTATAATTCAGAACCAACCAGGTTAACAACACGCTGCTGTATTTTGTCAAGCATGGAAAGATGACAAGCTGGGGCACCAGACCAGATTTGACAACAGTACTCCATGTATAACAGTACTCGTACGTAGCATTATGTTCGTCTACCAGCCACTAATACTGAGGCTTATAGTGACCACTTTAAGGAACCTTTAGACAAGATAAGCATTATTATAATGTACTTACATTTGAAGCAATTGTGTTCCAATATCACAATAAGTGAAATGTACAGAGAACGAAGATTAAGAAGTGCCGAGTTTGCATATCTTCATACTTCATAAACAATAACAAATATATAGTTATATATATATAGGCCACAATTTTTGTACGGAAGCTTAATCGATACATCAATGTTTCCATGTTTCAAAAGTTGTCCTTTTTATGGATGGGAAACATTTTAGTTGGACCTATCTAGGTTTTCCGTCTTTCTACAAACAAATAACTCGACTGACATGGAAACTTGATGGGCACTTAAAGCCTCTGTACTTTTGCGCTCATGACTTTGGTTTAACCCACATTCAGAGTTCTAAATCAAAATTCATACTGGTCCATTGTTGTCTTACTTCACGGTCGGGTAATAAATCCAAACCAAACCTCAGGGTAAATTACCAACCTTTTTAAGCAAGCAAGTCTGTTCAAAAAACAGATCAAAGACCTACCCGCCAGCCAAGTCATTATATGGGACCTGACCCATGGGAGGATGAACTGTTATAGGTTTCCTTCCAAAGCCATGACAAAGACCCTGGTGATAGAGGAAAGTGGCGTTGCGACAGCTGATGACCCCAAAGAGAATGGTGATGAAACGGGTCATGTATACGTGGCCGCCCGTCATCGTGCCCCGCAAGCGAGGTAGTCTTCTATGATGATAATGAAACTGTTTCCGGCCCTGTTCCAGTTTCCTACCGAGAGGTTCCCAACATGTACATTCATCTGTAATATTGTTGATATATATCGAACACTAAACTAGAAACTATCCCGACAACACTGCACGAGCGCTTCAGTTGCCTCTCTATCAATATTCACCAAGTATACTTCATTCAAAAATCTGTTCGGCGTGCTACTAAAATTGGCTAAAGCGCGAACAAGTAAATTGGCACAATCCTCTTTTGGTGCACCAACTGCGCCTGAACCAATTAACGGCATCCCCAAAGACCGAGCTTGTGATTCATCTGCTTTTAGTAGACAATTCTGAAATATTTGGCTTAAGGTAGTGTTAAATTGCTGAGAGCTCATTTTTTGGCTGTGTCCTACAACATGGATAATATTCTGGCAGCTCAGATTGTAGCCAGGTGAAACAATACATTCCGACACTTGCAACGGTTGATCGGCTCGATTATTCAAGACACCAGCAAAAAAAGAGGTCAACTGTGGCCCAGCAGCCATCTCTATTGCCTTTGATGCTCCTCCTGCATGCTGCAGCTTACGATTGGAAGGACTTACGATGGCATGTACTTGTTGTTGTGTTAAGTCTCCCTGCCGAACAACAATTGTCAGTCCATTGGTTACGAATTTTTCATCTCTGAGAAAGGCTTGTGGACGCACAAGCCTATGAAAGAAGCCGGCCCTTTTGGAAGAACTACTTGGTACGACATTAGCATCTGTTTCATCTGTTGACAAGCTCTTCATCAATGTGGACGTCCTGTCTGGTCTCACTTTGGGTTTGTAATTGTGAACCAATCTTTTTTCGACAGTCGCTTGTTGGTTGTTATCATTGTCCTGTTTTTGAACTGGCATGCTGGGGACATCAGTGCGAGGGTAGTAGTCTTGCAGATCCTGTGCTGAATCATCTGAATGCAGCTGAGTACCTAAAGATTGTGTATGTGTGCTATCACTTTCGGGTGGGTCTGGTTGGCGCCTATTGATTCTTCCCAATAGCGACCGACACAAACTCCGAGCGATTTCAACACCCTCTTGGTTGCCTTCAATACTAAAACCGGTTTTGCTTCCTTCTGTATGTAAATCTATTTTGACACGATTTGCCTGGTTTTCCATTTCTGCAAACTCAATTTCTTCATTCCAGAGCCTCTTGATAGTCTTTATATCACCAGCGTAACAAGGAATGTGTTCCTTAATGATTGAGGTGGTTTTAAACAACCTTATTATGTCAGACTTCGCTTCCTCCAGTTTGGACTTGAACCCTGAAAGCTCGATACTATCTGCAAAGATAGTAAAAATGAAGGTTTTATCAACGATTCAAGACAAATTATTATAAAAAAGTCACTCAAAATGTATAGGATAATAATATTGATGATTATAAAATTGATATCAGTATATACCTACCTTGAGTTACGTATGCTATGACCAACTTTTGTTTGTTGATACAATCTAACAGTTTCTTCCCGTCATAGCCTTGTAAAACAGCTAATGCAGAACCTTTGATAGTAATCACATCTTCGTCTATTTCATCATCGATGTATGTTTTAGCTTCCCTGACATCTCTGCTTGTAGCGCCGAATATTGTGATATTACCATCATCAGATCCACTGCATGCTGCACGAATGTTCTGCGACCCTAGAACTTCATGAATTTTGTCTGGAACATGTTGAACAAACCGTCTCTTGATACTCCCGGCTTTAAATTCGGTCTTTTCTAAACTATCCATCATCCTCCTTATTTGTAGCTCCACTTCTTTGATGGTTTTCCTTATTCCGTCTAGAGTGATGCCAGTTTTACCATGTGAGCTGAAAGCTGTGATCTTGAGAGCTGGAAATGACTTTTCAATCTCCTGTTTAATGCCACACAATGTAAACAGCTGTAGCTTCTCTGCATCCCAGTAAATGTCTTGTTTTGCTTGCTCAGTATTGTACGCGGCCTCTTTCTTCAACTTCATGATGATGTCATTGATTGTTGATTCAGTAACATCAACATCTTGTCGCTCTCCGACTAGTATCACTTCATACAGTTGTGCATCTGTTACCATCGAGCAACTTGTAGTAATTGTCTTAAGTCTATCAGCCGCATCCTTCCACAGTGATTGAGGAACTGGAACTCTGGCTGTTTTGTATTCTTTCATGAAGTCGGTCAGCACATCCACAGCTTCTTTTTCCCAGTTCAACCACGATGATTGGTGCTGGGAATCATCTATTACTGGTTCTAGTTTAGCTTGAGACTTTTGAGAACCATCCGGCCACTGCAGATTGGCTTTCACCTTTGTCAATTCTTTCATCAACTTCTTCGTAGAGTTTTTACCTTTCCCATAGAGAAATTCCATAATAGGTTCCTGTACTTCTACCAACACTGATTTAGGGATATGTGGAGTCGGGACATCAGACTGGCTCAGTCTTCCCAGGAATTCATGATATGATTCAATCAGCAGTTCAGTACCACCAAGTTTGTGATGACCTTTTGCTAAAACATCCTGAACAACTGTATGTATGAACAGAAACAAATCAAGAGCAGAATTTTAACAAAACAGTATAATTGTTCATGGGCGTAGAATCGATTAATATGTGCTGTTGGCTCTGATGTGTTTTGCACTCACTACTTTAAAGATTCAATCAGAAAGGAAATCAATTTTACTCATCTAATGTCTCATGCTAAGCCGATTGTCCTTTTTGTGTCGAATTTTGATGGTTTGAACCGACAGCCTGCATTAATAATTATCGTAGATGTTATCTTATTGAATAATGTCATGGTCTCAATCAAAATTACTGATGATTTACAAAATGAAAACTTCTAACAATTCTTGTTCTATTCTCATCCATTAAATCAAGTAACTTAATTAAAAAAATAATTTTGGTTTGAATAAGTTAGATGATCAACATACCCTTCCAGTCTTCAAAGTAGACAATTGCATGTCTGTCCATGGGGTCTGTTTGTATGTCCCTCACCCCACTGCCACCACTCTTCTTTGGGTTCTCAAAATACAACTCAATCATTTCAACGTCAATGTTTTGTGAAAACCCTTCATAAGGAAGATATAATGTAAAGGAACAAACATATATAAAGTTAAAATCGTCATTTATAAAGACACAATGTTTTACTGAACATCGGTGTCAGGGGAAAAAATAAATTACCCCAGTACTATTGTTTCTCCGAAGTTCCCTCAAAGGTCTGATTTGATCAGCCGATGCGACATACTAGCGTTGCTGACCATGGAGATAACATTACAAAGGATCATTCCCCCCCAAAAAAAAAAAAAAAAAATCAAACAAAACAAGTTACCTTGTACTAGGACTGCATCGGATTCAGAAACTTTTTCTGCTGTTATTTCAACACCTTGAAGTTTCTTCTCTGAAACCTTGGTTACGACAGCATCCAAGTCTAACGAAATATAAAGAATATTGCTTTCAATCTAAAACAATGTGACTTTAGCAATTAATACGGTGTACTCGAAAGAATTATACCTGGTATAAAATCGCTTGATTACTCAAGCCTAAAAAATATATTTCTTTAACGATGCTCATTGATTAAAAGCCACTTTATCCAAAATATTGGCTGATCCTTATCCATCGATATTCTGTAAAGAACATTAAACTTGTAGGCAACTTCTGTTTTGTTGAGGATGTTATTTTTGTACATACTTAATTTAACACAACTTCCTTGGCTTAAACAAATAACTGTTTTAAGCAAACTATTTCGGCATTGTTTAAATGAAGCCATCTTGTTACCTGGAATGTCACGTGAGAAAGTACATAAAGCTGTTCCAGGCTTCTCTCCATATTGGATTGTGGGTTCCTCATCCATGGAAGCTCTATTCTCAATGAAGAGCTTCACATGCTCAGATGAGCACCCATCTGGTATTCCTCTCAGAAACAGACATTGCGCATTGGTTGGAAGTGGACGACGCTTCTTCTTGGTGATGAGTTTGACCTTCAGCTGGGAGCCTGATAGCTTGTGCTTCTTCCTTCCCACCACAGCAGCAACTGATATTCAGATAACATATCAGAGAAAATTAAATACATAAGCATTAACAGAAGTATTAATTTTGGAAAGTTAATGGATTTGACAACAGAGTAGTGTCATTTATCTTGATCACCACGAGATTTATCACTACTTTTGACATGCCAAGCTTTTATGGCTTACATTATAGCACTAACCTGATGGGTTCTTAAAGGTAAATCTGACGGCACCAGTCTTAGGGTCTCTCTCCATCGTCTCTATTTCACCTCCTCCGGATTTGCGAGGATTCTCAAAATAGAGCCTCATTACCTCATCATCTGTAGTCTGTTTGAAGCCAGTCACTTCAATCAGTTGCTCATAATCTTCCTCAAGGTTACCTTGGAACATTCCCCGAGTATCGACATCCTAACATCAAAAGAAACTATTAACTTAATCATTCAAAAATGCAGCTGTTACATTGCTACATTTATTGTACATTTGAAAAGCTTTAGAGTGGAATTCAAGGAGTTTCATTAATTAACATGTATAACACAGGTAATTCATATTTTGCCAATATCTTAAATGCAACACTTGCCTCGACTTCCCCTTGTGCTTGGAGTGGTACCTGGACTCTTCTGTCTACTTGTGGTATCTTCATCCCTACTTTCTGGACAGTCTCTTGTGCTTCAGCTCCCTTGATGCTGACTGCTTCTTTACCTCTTTTCAAATGTTCAGGGCTTGGCTTGTCAGGGATGTTTGAGATGAACGCTTGATCTCCATGGCTCAGTTTCCCAAGACATTCATGATACATTTGAACTCTTATTGCTGTTCTACCAATCCTGTGGGTGTCTCTATGCAATACTTCATTCACAACTAGACAAAAATAGTTAAAATGATATCACATGAAACATTTAATAGGATATCACGCCTAAGTTTTCTTTAATAAAACAAACTTTTCCAAATGCTTTTATATCCAGTCCAAACAGGAATAAGAAAACATTTTATTTCGGTTGGCCTACCTACCAATATATTATAAACCCACATTGAGAAGAAATTTTAAGGACTGTATTCAAGAAAAAAATAATTCTCTCAGTGGTTCTCGTCAAGTGGTTCAAGTGTTTTTCTGAGGGAATGGAATATTTTTCTCAAAACTTACCGTTAGTAGAATACATGGTCAATATTTTAAAATAGAATGGCTATAATAATTAAGTTGAAATGAAAATTAAGTTGTCTGAATACAAACCTTTCCAGTCGTCAAAGTAGACAATCGCCTGTCCATCCATAGGTCCTGGTTGTACTTCCCTCACTCCACTGCCACCACTCTTCTTTTTGTTGTCAAAATATAACTCAATAACTTCAACACTTAGGTCTTTTGAAAATCCTTTACAAAGAAATTAATACGTAAATGAATAAGCATGAAGTTTATGCCAAACCTCACATTATTAACATTATCAATAACGCATATAACTGAGCATTAGTGTAAGGAAAACATTTTAAGTTAATATCGTTTTTCATAAAGTCCCTTAAAGTTTTCAAACAGCTGACGTCTTGGAGTAGTGAAAATTATGGTGTCCCTGAAGGGACATAATATTCACGACTGGTCATATATTTATTTTTTATATTTTATATATATTTATTTGCGACATCGTATATTTTTTCTTGACTATTCGTATACTATTCAAGATGTTGTACATTTATTCGCGACTAGTTGTATATTTATTCGTGACTAGTCATATATTTATCATAACTAGTCGTATATTTATTTGCAACTAGTTGTATAGTGGCATACATTATTCGCGACAAGTCGTAAATATTTTTTGAGTAACTTGAAGGGTTCAACGATGGAGCAATTAACTAGACAACAGTTCAAAGTTTCACTATGACATAACAACATTGCGTACCATTTTAAACTACCGTTACCAAACCCATTCTAGAAAATGATGACTCCTGAGTGCCCCCACCCCCTTCAAATTACACCCTTACCACACGTTACATTAACTGCAACATTTCATACGCAAACATTGCACCCACCTAGCTGGTGCCGCGCCAAGCACTGCATCCCGCTAGTCACTATCATTATAGTGTGCCATGAGGCAAGCATTCACACGAAGCCCTACGCCCTCTATCGCCTGTTTGATTGAACCCTCTAAGATAACGAAAGTTTATTAACGACTGGTCACGAATAAAATGTACGACTAGTCGTGAATAAATTCCTGACATTGCAAATACATATACCATTAGTCATGAATAAATTAACGACGTCGCGAATCAATATACGACTAGTCGCGAATAAATATACAACGTAGCAAAGAAATATAGGACTAGTCCTGAATATGTATGTCCCTTCAGGGCCACCATAGAAATATACTACAAAGGAATAAAGGATCATCCAACAGATAAATTCAGACAAAAACAGTTTACCTTGCACTAAGACTGCATCAGATTCATGAACCTTCTCTGCTGTTATTTCAACGCCCTGGAGTTTCTTCTTAGATATATTGGTTACAATAGCATCCAAATCTGAATCAGTATACAAAATGTTGAATACTTTAAATTCTAAGACAATTAAATTGAAATGGTTTAGTTGAAAGATTGACACCTGCTACAAAATCGCATTACAATAGGAATACTAAATTTATCAAAATGTTGTTATTGAACTTAAATCGAAGATTTTAAAACTTTGGGTGATCTTTATTTTTTCACTGTCCTGTTCGAAGATCCTTTAAGGAAGTTGTTTTTACTAAAGAAGAGCATGTTCTAGTACTTTTCACATTCAACACAACTTCCTAAACCATGTTTCAAATTGAAATGAGAGACCATCTTATCACCTGGAATATCATGTGAGAAGGTACATAACGCTGTTCCAGGCTTCTCTCCGTATTGGATTGTGGGTTCCTCATCCATGGATACTCTATTTTCAACGAAGAGCTTTACGTGTTCAGGTGAGCATCCATCTGGTATTCCTTTTAGAAACAGACATTGCGCCTTGATTGGAAGTGGGCGACGTTTCTTCTTGGTGATGAGTTTGACCTTCAGCTGGGAGCCTGATACCTTGTGCTTCCTCCTTTCCACCGCCTTAATTACTGGTTTTTAAGAATATATCCGAGATTAACAGCTGCATTTTTGAAAAGTTAATGGATTCGACTACAGAAAAGTGTCATTTAATAGACCGATTGCGCGACCGGCGTCACGTGACCACTTTTGGGTATAAAATGTAAACATCCTCCATAGGAAAGGGTGGTACGGTACACGATGATTAATGCATTTAGTTTATTCGATCGAGGCTTTTCTTGCTCGAACTCTGTGAAAGATATTCCAGAGTTTGTACCAGAGACCTTCAAGTGGCTGAATAAAGTCAGTAAGGACAGCTCCAGCAAGTCTTGAAAATTGTAAAAGTACCGTATAAATGTGCACGATGTGTATAGCGCACGACGGAAAGTTAGGCCAGACGACTGTGATCACCACACACTTTTCAACGAAAAAATTTCAAAGTTTTGAAGCTAAAATCCTCCAAAGAAATTGCTTTCCAAAACTGTGTGATTCCTTTGCCTATTTGAAATTCTGCAAGGCTAGGTATTAATGCTCACTTTTCCAACGTTGTTTATCCGTTTTTTACAGTGATTTAGGCCTACATTACAAACAAAATAACTGACGGGTGGCTACATAATAGTCCTCCGACGCCGGTAGTGCATGGCTAAAAAACCTCTTTTTAGTAGAATTCTGTTAAATTATGAAACAGAGATGTGATTTAAATTAATGCCACAACATACTACTTTAAATAAAGGGGCTGATTAACTAATTTATCACTTAACAAAAGTAAAATCGAGTGTTTTCGAACTTACTCTGTGTCACGGTCTATCTCTTATCCTATCTCTTTACACGTATTTTGCCATCAGCTGTACGACGCTGTACCCAATAGGGGGTCACGTGACCACATGTCAACATTGTCGCGCAATTGGTCTATTGTCTTGATTACCATGAGTACTGGTATATCATTAATCTTCACATTGCAAGATTGTCAACGGCTTACAAGATATCACTTACCCTGTGGGTTCTTGAAGATAATTCTGACAGCACCAGTTTTAGAGTCTCTCTCAAACATCTCTATTTCACCTCCTCCAGATTTGCGATGATTCTCAAAATAGAGCTTAAGGACCTCGTTATGTGTGGATCGTTTGAAGCCAGTCACTTCAATCAGTTGTTCATAATCTTCCTCAACATTACCTTCCCGAGAATAAACATCCTAAGTTAAAAAACAAATTGTTAACTTTAATCATTCAAAACTGCAGCTGTTACAATGCACACACTTATTCTTATTATTATGTTCACTTGAACATCAAACAGGCAATGAGTTTCAACTTAATTTGATTTGATTTATTTGGCAAACTGCAAAAAGAATACATTCAATTACAAAGTCGAGATGGAAAAAAGAAACAAATCCATAAAATATAAGAAAACAGTAAACAAAAAAAACCTTTTTGGGAAGGATTCCACAAAAAAATTCACAGACCTATTTGCATTGTGGTCCTCTGACAGGACTATAATTTATAAAAGTAGCAATCTAAAAAAGCTCAAGATATTTTAAGCCTGTGAGCCTTAACTTAAGTAAAGCGATAAGGTAATAAATTACACAATAAATTTAGTTTAAATTTGATAAAAATTTAAATAGATAAAATAAACGAAGCCTAATATAAAAGTTGCATACAGGCCCTCTAAGTAATACATGTGCAGATATTTATATTTTGCCAATATCTTAAAGGGCCCATGAAATGATTTTTGGGACTAATGCAATCATTGAAAATGTACCATTGTGTCCCCATTTAATATTATTTTCAATTTTTATTTTGCCATTTTCAAGGGTATTTAGGTGCCTTTTTGTTTTTTTGCTATGCCAATTTCCACATTCATGAGCAAAAATGTGATGTCATATCAGGCAGAAGACTCAATGTTGCAATTAGTTTAATGCACAAAAAGTTGATAGAATTTAGGATATTCGCTGTAGTAAACTTTCTTTTCTTTACTGATTCATTGTCAGTTCATGGCAGTAAGCCAATGAGCAAACGCATCTCACAAATGCTTTCAATAAGCAAATTTGGAGGTTCACACTTTCATGAAGTTCAAAAGAAAACCAAAGTGTCGCCCTGAAATGACATCATAACGACAACAGCGCCCTCAGTTGTTCGAAGTATGGACAACTTTAAATGTTTAAAGAAATGCACTTTTCAATCCAGTTAGCCGAAAAGGGATAGCAATTAGTTTTCATACAATTAAGGGAAAGAAAGTAGCACAAAACATATTCCTGAGAAAGATTCACTTCGGGTGCCCTTTAAAAGCAACACTTGCCTTGACTTCCCCTTGTGCTTGGAGTGGTACCTGGACTCTTCTGTCTACTTGTGGTATCTTCATCCCTACTTTCTGGACAGTCTCTTGTGCTTCTTGATCTCCATGGCTCAGTTTCCCAAGACATTCATGATACATTTGAACTCTTACTGCTGTTCTACCAATCTTGTGGGTGTCTCTATGCAATACTTCATTTACAACTAGATATACAAAAATTAGTAAAAAAGATACCACATGAAACATTAAAAAGAATATCATGCCACATCGTGTTTTTCTAAGTGAACTAGCATTTATGCAGTTGCCAAATGCTGTTATTGCATATCAAAATGCGAATAGGAAATCATTTAATTTCGATGGGCCTTTACATACTGATATATAAACCTCCATTTTAAAAAACTTCAGGGGTTTTCAAGTAGAAATTACCCGTACCAGTGGCTCTAATAGTGATATCATGAGGGAATGAAATACTTTTCTCAGGCGTTACTGTTCGTAACCTTTGGTAAACATTCTGAAGTTGCCTGGCCAAAATTGTGTTTTAAATTTAAATTAAATTGTCTGAGTACAAACCCTTCCAGTCTTCAAAGTAGACAATTGCCTGTCCATCCATGGGTCCTTGTTTCACATCTGTCACCCCACTGCCGCCACTCTTCTTCTTATTGTCAAAATACAACTCAATCATGTCAACATCTATGTCTTGTGGAAACCCTTTATAATAATGTAGAAACGAAACAATATGTAAACGAGCAAACACACGGCTAGTGTCAAACTTGGCAGTACAATAGATGGCATCAACAATAAGCATACAGTCATTAACTGCACGTCTGTGTAAGATACACTTAGACACTTACACTAATGTTGTTTCTCCTAAATTCCCTCAGTTTTAAAATAAATGTCGTTTTGGCAGAGCTAAAAATGGTGATAATACTGTAATGAATAATCTGAAAGATTAATTATTCAGACAAAAACATTTTACCTGTCACTAAGACTGCATCAGCTTCATGAACTTTATCTGCTGTTATTTCAGCGCCTTGAAGTTTCTTCTTAGAAATATTGGTAACAACAGCATCCAAGTCTAAGCAGTATAAAGAATGTTTAATATATTTGTATTCCTAGACAATTTGACTTTAACAATTAATATGGTATAGTTAAAAGATTTACACCTTGTATAAAATCATTTGATAAGAGAGGAAAACTAAATTGTTATAATTGTTAATGATTTTTGGTGATTAAAACACAAAATTATCCAAATTGTGACAAATCCTTATTACTTTTGAAACAACTTTTTCACTAGAGAAGTGCATCTTTTATGTACATTATAAATGGAATATTAAACAATCAACCACAAGGGAATTAGACTGGTTAATTTTTTTAAATCAATTTTGGGGTAAACAAAGTAAAAATTACTGGAGCGAGATTTTAACCTGCCACCCCCGGATCAAAGTACTGGCACTCTAGCAACTGAGCTATCTGGAGCTAATGTTGGCAGTACCCCTATTTTGTCAATCATTAAAAATTATTTAACACAAGTTTCCTAAGAATAAATAACCATTTCAAATTGATTTGAGAGACACCTCATTACCTGGAATATCACGTGAGAAGGTACATAAAGCTGTTCCAGGCTTCTCTCCATATTGGATTGTGGGTTCCTCATCCATGGCAGCTCTATTCTCAATGAAGAACTTCACAAGCTCAGATGAGCATCCATCTGGTATTCCTTTTAGAAACAGACATCGCGCCTTGATTGGAAGTGGGCGACGTTTCTTCTTAGTGATGAGTTTGACCTTCAGAGTGTTGCCTGATATCTTGTGCTTCCTTGCTTCCACTGCAGCAGCAACTGTATTCAAGAACATATCAGAACTATAAAAATTAGACCTAGCCGGTTTGACTAAAGTGTCTTGTTTCTGTCTCGATTTCCAAGATCTCATCATTAATCTTCACCTTCCAAGCTTTGATAATTAATGTAACATACACTAACCTAATAGGTTCTTAAAGATAATTCTGACGGCACCAGTCTTAGAGTCTCTCTCCATCGCCTCTATTTCACCTCCTCCAGATTTGCGAGGATTCTCAAAATAGAGCTTTATTACCTCATCATCTATGGACCATTTGAGACCAGACACTTCAATCAGTTGCTCATCGTCTTCCACATCAAGGTCAGCTTTTTGATTTCCCTGTAGTATGATAAGATCAGGGAAACATAATTACATCTCTGATAGAAAAACAATTGTAAAAGCATTTAAAACAATGATGTTGTTTGTAAACTCAATGTTTCAAGGGTCCTTTTGTAGGCAAAATCCAAATGACATTGGTTTGAGTATTTCCATGAGATAATTGAAGCGAATTTGAAACTTCACTACTATGTTCATTTGCTTTCAGTCAAACAGCTCTTGTCTGAGATTAATTTCACTGTTTGAATCAAATCAAATACTGCGAAGTATACTCATAAACTGCAGGCTAAGTTTTAGGCCTACTATGTGTGGGGCTGCCTACACATAAATAATTTGTGGAAGATTCGAGAATGCCATGGGGTAGCCTACTCTCATCACGAGTTAAAAAAAGTGTTGTTTTTTTTCTATTTCTAGTAGCCTACTTCAGCCTTTTCATCGGCTGTCTTGGTCTGCCACCATCCAGGTTCTTTCTCAAGAAGTGGGTAAATAGTGTCTACTTTCTCCTCTTCAGAGTGTTGGGTGGAAAGTTGGTCCTTCTCGCATTGTGATAAGTTTCTTTGACAGGCTGGAAGATCTCCCTGTTGACCAGCTAATGATGTGCTCCCACCAGCTGCAATATCACTGACTTTAGCTTCGGATATCTGTTTGTTTTTATCCTGTAATTATTACACAAACAGTATTTTACTTTAAAGATGCTAAGTCAAATTTTTTGCCTAACTGACCCAAAAATTTTGATTTAAATTTTAAATAGCTATTTTTATAAGAATAGAGAAAGTTGTAAGCTGTCATATCAGGCACTGCACAGGAAAACAACCATAATTAGTGGTAGTTAATTAAAAACTGATTACCGTCGGGATCCCGACATTATCTCACGTCAATCAGCCTTACTAACATTTGTGCATGTTGTGTATTTTGTATTGTTCGCGGCATATGCAAAGGTTTTTGTATGTTTTTTTGTTTTGAAACGGCATCATCTGTCAGAATTTGTTCCATTCATACAGAGAGAAGAATTCTTTCGGCGAAAATCAGGCCATGCAAGATGTAACAAGTTCATGGTACGTTTGAAAGTGATGAAGGTTCGTGCTTATTCAAACCGTACCATGGACTGCCACATTTACACACATTACACAATATGGTGTTTTCACTTGTTGTCGCTGTTAGTTTTCTTTTTGTAAGGTAAAGTGCAGGTAAGGTGCAAGAAGCCCTTAAAACGGTTTTGCCATCAGGGCTGCCAGCGTCACAGGGAATTTGGTCCCCCATAAAAAAAACCCATACAGCAAATTGTGTCGAAAGTTCGTCTGATAGCACCCTCTTTTGACTCAACTTCCTTAGCCCGTGTTACCGGTGGCCTATGGGGGGACATAAATGGGGCACAAAATACACCGGAATGAAAATCTTGTTCACATTCATATTGTAACAAAAGCAAGATTCAGTGGTCAAAGTTTTCACCAGATGGCCTACTTACCAAGCCAATAAAGGTCTCTGGATCTGAATCTGCTGCAGGTGACACAAGCCACCAGCTTGGCATTGGCAGGTGACGTTTTACTTCAAGCCGAATTACAACTCCATCAACGATCAGGTCATGATGTTTTTCTCTTGAAAGTACAAAATCGACACCTGCATTTTGAACAGTGAACATTTGCAAAATCTTAATATCTACGTTAAAAACTACAGACATTATCAACATGCTTTCAAAAAGCCTCAATTGTTTTGTTTATAATCAACAGCCCCTTTTCAGCACTCTTGTTATGTCATTTACCATTTTTATAAGATAATCTGAAGTGGAGGTAAAAACAAATACACTGCCTGTGTTTATTTCAGAAAAAAAATACTTCTCAAAAAAGCTTATGAAATTTAACATTGTATTCTGGTAATTTCAATCTAAAAAATCCAGATTTCAAATGGGGGCACAGACATCAATTTTTTTATTTTAATTTTTTTTTTTTTTTTTTGGGGGGCAGGTACTGTCCCCCCTACCTTAGTTACACCCCTGGATTGCCCCATCTTTTCTAGTCATGTATTTCTATTTTTACACCGGACTAGGCTCAGTGATTTCATTCCCAAGAACATGTCCTTAATTTAAGGAAATGTTTACATCCTAAGGCAATTTCTAAGGAAGTGAAAAAAACATTTTTTAAAGAAATGTTGAAAATAAAAGAAAAAATGTGACAATCAAGTAAAAATACAGTAAATTTGTGTCCAAAAGAAAAGTGTGGCCATTTCGGGGCATCTGCAGGACAGAGGGATACGTCCGGTGGCTGTTTGATTAGTCTGGTTTCGTTGACATCATGTGTATGGTCTGAGCATGCCATGCTCTGCAGTTGAATGACCGGGCGACCTTTGCTTCATTGGTCCGAAATTACATAATGGCATCATACAGTTTCCACGCAGGGGAAACATTTCCGTGATTCACGTCATCCGATTTCAACTGGTACATGTACAAACAAGTCTACTTGTCTACTTCATTGATAGAATGAATGTTCGCTGTTCTTCCTCGGTAGTAAGCTTGTTTTCCTAAAATATCCTGGGGTTTAAACTTAATGTAACCACAGTGGTTTTTTCTAAGATAGTTGAGGCATTTCAATTCAATTAAATTCAATTCATTTGTTCGTCATGTTACATTCATGAGATTTGTTATCCTTTGCACAGCAGTACACATTTTTGCGATAAACAGTTAAAATCAACAAGAAATTACACAACATTAGAATAAATTTTTAAAATGCACAGAAGAAATAAGAACAGCCCATAAGCAGCATATGCTGATGCCCCCCCCCCCAAGGAAAGAACAGTGTGAATTGAATTACCATCCCTCAAACAAGACTGTAGGCAAGAACAAAGTAGGCATGTATAACGTCGCATATCTGACAAACCGGCGAATGACCAGATCAGGCTGCACATGACAAAACGATGAATAAAGCATGTTGGTACTGCTCACTCACCGGTCAGCAAGACATGCGACCAGACCGCCCCCTCGCCGGCCCGTCAGACACTCGACGATACACATTCCCCTAACATACACCATGCTGAACGAGAAAAACATACTGTTTGCAATTAACATCAATTATCTAACAAAATCACTATTAAAATTATGGATAGCAATGGGTAAAAAAGAATTCTTAAACCTGTTAGTCTTGAGCCTTAGTTGACAGATCCTACCAGATTTGATGTGAACAATCAATGGATTAATAGGATGTGTATTGTCTGAGAGAATACCATGGAATTTGCTGAGGAGTCTATTTCTAACTACTTCCTGGAGACCGTCAGTGTCTGAACCAATAATCCTACTGGCTTGTTTAGTAATACGAACCAGCTTTTGCCTATTACAAAAACCGAAAGAGAATTAAACCAGGTGGTGCACAAAAAGTCAACAAAGATTAAAAAGTACTCTGATAAAAAAGTTTTAGAATCTGGGTATTTACATTAAAATATTTTAGTTTCCTGATAAAGTACAACCGTTGATTAACCTTCTTATAAACCTTGGTGGTATTTGAGTTCCAGTTCTGCTGATCATCAATAATTCCGAGATGCTTGTACTCATTAACCACTTCAACAGACATGTCATTAATTTTAACAGGTTGAACTTTTTGATTGTTTTTTTGGAAGTTAAAATCAACTTAACTCCTTCGTTTTGTTTACGTTAAGAATTAAGTAATTCCTTTCACACCAACTGACAAACTGTTCTATACTCTAATTCATCATTGTCATAAATTAATCCTGTCAGGGCAGTGTCATCTGCATATTTAATCATGATGCAAGAGCTATTATTAACATTGTAGACGCTTGTGAACAATGAAAACAAAAGTGGTGATAACACACACCCCTGTGGAACTCCAGTGCTTAAGTATGTGACATCAGAGTTAATACCTGAAAATCTGACCCTCTGTGGTCGCTGCAGTAAAAAATAATTAATCCACAGGGCAAGATGTGGGTTAATTTTCAAATGCTGTAACTTGTACAAAACAGACTGTGGCCTAATGGTATTAAAAGCAGATGAAAAGTTAACTTTTATAGGATAAAAAGGCTGTAGTCATTGTGTTTTTTTCTCTCCTGTGATAGGTGAGGCATTTCCTTAACTATCCTAGGATTAAAAACATGTGCATTCACCATGTTTTTTCTCCTAAGATAGTTGAGGCATTTTCTTAACTATCCTAGGATTAAAAACAGGTATAGTATTTTTTTCTCCTAGGATAGTTGGGGCAGTTTCCTTAACTATCCTAGAACTAAACAAACAGGTTGGCCGACTGTTTTTTCAACCTAGGCTAGTTGAGGCAATTCCTCAACTTTCCTAGGTCTGTCCAGTGTTTTTCCCTCGATATTATAGGATTAGAACTTTAAGGGTACAATACAGATAGGTGGAGTAAACGGGGCAGTGCTTCCACTCCTGAGGAAATGTCTTTATTTTAAGGACATTTTAACATCCTAAGGAAAGTAAGGAAGTAAAAAATTTATGGGAATTTTTTTTTAAAGAAATGTTGAAAATAAAAGAAAAATAAAGAAAATCAAGTAAAATACAATAAATTTGTGTCTAAATGAAGTGTGGCCATTTTGTCTGGGCATCTGCGGAACAGACGGTTACACCCGGCGGCCGTTTGATCAGTCTGGTTTCATTGAAATCTTTCCTAAGCCTAGGTCTGAGATATAGATGTGTTCATAACTTCATGTAGTTGTAGTAAGTTGATGTATGACGGTGTGATTTGTATATATATTTGGACTACAATCATTTCAGGAAAAATTAAGGAAATAAAAAAAAACCTTAAAGGACATTTTGGAAAATCTAATGAAAAAATGTGCCAATCTAAGGAAATGCAATTTAGGGAAGTGGAAGCACTGACTAGGCTGGATGAAATGGTTACACACACCACGTTTCGACACCCTATCAGTTCAGACACACCTACAAATAAATATTCATAATCCTATAAAGAAGTATAAAAAACCCTTGGATCAACCCGCGTGTTAAGATCAATGAGGGTACATGCATGGTACATGTACATCAGAACACAGAGCAGCACTGACACAGAGCAAGGACCAGGATATAGGGTCGTCGGAACACAAGATGATGTCTGAACATTTGAGCAGCCATGTAATTATGATTGCCCAACTTACCTGCAGGTTCACTGAATGTGACTGTCATCCATGTTTCATTGTCAGTTTCCTGGATAATATTGACGTCGTCCACTTCGAAACCATTGCTGACGTCTGACTTTTGGAAATGTATAGTTATTTTGTCCTTCAACTGTCGGCGTTTGAACGTAGTTTGTGGAAGACGGACTAATAATTGTGAGAAAGGCATGTTGCAGGATCCACGAAGGAGCTCAATCTCGTGTCTGCAGTTCCGCGGTTCCAGGTTAAATGTAAACTAGTTACCGTACTGTTTTGTGTTTCATTTGCATGGGTGTAATCCAGATACAATGTACTCACACTGCTAAAGTGCTACTGCTAGTGCATGCCATCTGGATACATAGTGATGTACTGATACTATAGCTAGTAACAGCCTATGTGATGCATGTTCAAGCGCACAACACGATTGCACTGGGTTTATGAGCTCTATGAATGATTGCACACACCGGGAATTACCCGACTAGTGAAATACCACACTGGAAATTCAACGATTTGTCACGTGATTGTTTCAACCATTGAGAGAGTAAGTTCAACCATATGGTGAACCTTCAGCCACCGACGAACATAGACCGAGTGATTGTCTGAAACACTTGTTTTCTCATGGATACAGATTACAAACTCGGTGTATACAGATAACAAACTCGTGTAACCATGGTGTAACCTGGTGTCACACTTTGTATATTTGTTTATATTTTTGCTTAATAAATATTAAGAGTGATAATTAAGAGTTTCAGGTAAAAAGTGTTGTTAAAGTTAAAAAAAAAATCCACAAACAAAAAACAAAACATTTGAGTCACAATTGGGGTTTTAATTCAACCACAAAAGTACATTTTATCAACATTTTAATCAGCACGAACTTGGATAAATCTGATGAACGTATGTGCTTCTCCGCATAGGCGTAGGCCTACAAGCCGGGGCGGGGCTCAGGGGCAACAGTGCCCCCTTGAAATTCGGGATAAACAGCAGGGGCAAACTTGGGCAAAGCAAGACGAAAACATAAATAAGTAACCAGACTTGTTATTAGAAATCGGCGCTTGTGTTTTTTATCTGTGTAAAATTTCGGGCAAATCAATCCCTCTGCCCCTTAACCAAAGGGTCCCTATAGGCCCTACGCCTATGCTTCTCCGTTGATTATCACTGCTCATCTTTAAAGGAGCATTTCGGCCTCGTTGGGCGTTTTATTGGGCGGTAAAATAAACATTTGAATGCAGCATGACTAGAAAGATCGTCCAAAAGTAGAATATACACATATTACAACAACCTAAACATTTGTCTGGTTTCTTGGTTATTTAAAAAAAAAATGGGGGTCACGTGACGTGCATGTGACTTAACTGTTTCAAAATTTTGAAACCGATAACCCACCTAATCATTCGGCTGGTTGTTTTTCCATCCATATAAAAATCTCATTACTGGACCAAAATTAAGCTCTATTATTGTCCATAAATAACAAAAGTTGACATACATTCAAATTTTGAATCAAAGATACTAAAAACGATGGAAATTGCATTTCAAAATTTAAAATGAGAGTCCGGGTAACGGACCGTGGCTCGGTCACTTTATCCGTGGTGCTAGCTATAGCAAGTGAACAGTCCCATTACGTTGGTTAGGGGATTTCGCTTTTTTTTTTAAATATATATATATAGAAATATGAAGACGCAATGAACGTTAACAGAAGGATGTTTTCTAACTTTAAACTTCGAGTGTCAATCTGTCGAGTAGACCTAAACGATCTGTCATGAAAAAAACAACACCAATCGTCAGGCTAATGGTAAATAAAATTTTGTCAAACAAATTTGACATAATCCCGTAATTTTAACAATATTTTTTCTTGTAGCCTATCTGAATATAGAACACATTTTTTAAAGTGGCATACGATTGTTTTGAAACTTTACGCGGTTAACCGTAAAAGGGCGTACACAGTGCGCCGAGACTGCGTCGGCAATTTATTACGGACAGGTGGGGTTGTGGCCCCCCTCCCCCGGTCAGCCTCTGGACACCGTGAAAGTCGCTATAATCACGCAATTTTTTACTGAAATTGCCCCCTCTACAAATATCTGTGCCCCATTTTCCCCTGCAAAAAAATGCTGGCTACGTCACTGATTAACGTACTAAAAACATTGAGTGTTTCTTTGAATTTATGGCAAAAATTGGTGGGCCTACTACCTTATCAATTGGCTACATGATAAAAACAAGAGAGTAACAACTGTAAAAAAAAACTTTTAAATACTACCTGTTAAGATAAATACACCGTCGTCCATTTTAAGTTGCAAAAATCATTTAAAGGTAAACTGTACAACAAATTATTTTTGTTATTAAATGTAAACTTTGATTTTTATAAATGTACTAAAAATATGATTTTGAAAATCTCTTAGTGACCTGAACACTTATTTATAATAATGCCCTGTGATTGGTGAAGCCGCCGAAGGAGACCATACTGTTTTTGTCTTGTTCTTCTGTGTGTTGTTGTGGCTTCATATGCACTGTTCCTTGTAGGGTCATAAATAGGAATAATTGTACCCTATCTTTGAAATCAACATTTTGCACAACCTTTGAGGACAAAGGCTGTAAAAAGGCAATTATGGCTAAAACAACTTTGAACGGATTGTCTTCACAATAACTAAAGTTACACTTTATAGAATTTCATGCAACTTATTTTGTAGCATGACATTGGACTCCGGAATAAGTATACAAGTCAAATGTAGAGGTAATAAAGGTTACCCCCCATCCCAAAATACAACAAAACATCCTTGTCATTACAACTACTTGTGTTGGACATCATGGATGGTAACGGGTAGCTTGGTGGTGGAACCCTGAAGATGTTTTTTTGAATTTGAAAGCTACATGTGACATGTCAAGGTAACGAGGGATGAAAAAAAACCAACAATAATCACAATCCTGTTAGTAATTAGTGATGACGTTTTGGAGCCGGAAGTGCAATGTAGTGAATGGTACATACATTTCATGAGCATTCGATACACTGCACTTCCGGCTCCAAAACGTCATCACTTACCAACAGGATACAGTCAGACTTCTTGGATTGCCATGAAACTGGGTAGTGGGTCCCCAAATAAGGCAATTGACTGAAAATGCTACATTTCACATGTAGCCTGAGTTTTCTAAACATCATACTCTGATGTGATGCGGGTATCCGCTTTATTAAAGTATAAAAGTATAATGATCCAGATCCAGATCATTTTGATCATAAAAGGATTCAACTCATAAAGGAGGTCATGTTATAGGCGTTTGTATTGCACACCACTTCTATTTATAAGATGTAACCGGAAACTATTATTGTTTTAGGTCATGATTCCAGGGCCACATTTCATAATGCTGTAAATACAGCTTAACAAAAATTACTTGCTAGGTAAAAACAGGGCACCAGTTACAACGAGATGAATGTCGATATATATGCTGGTTTCTTATTAGTAGGTCATTTCTGTGCTTACCAGCTTCATGAATTTTGACCCAAGGTTCATAAAGCTGCACAGTACAAAAGAATTGCATGGCACTGAAAAATATTGCTTACCAAAACAGCTTACCAGCCAAAATATCATGCAATGTATAATGTTTGTCATAGGTTCCCTGTTAATTCTTGCTAGGCAGACAAAAATTGCGAAGCACTCTTCTTCTTTACAGCTTTATTAGATTGGGCCAAGGAAGAGTTTCTGGTTGAGTCAATGAACAATGCCCTTTGCTGCTAGGTCTTCAGTCACTCTTCTCAAGTACTCAGTATCAGGGTACCCGTATCGTGTCCTGAAAATAATCAAAATATCATAGAGTATTAAAGGATAATACATCATTGGTTTTTCCGAAGAGTAAATTCCTTCCCATCATAGTTCTCAAAAAAATAAAACGTACCACAAAACCAACTTGCAAAAATTCCCAAAGTTTGGTGGTCAAGTTATAGTGACTGATGAAAACTGTTTTTCCCCGGAGCTTGAAACTATTCCAGTTAGACATTCTCTGGAGGATTTGTTATGAACTTTATAACCAGTGAGCTTTCAGAATGAAACTAACCAATTTAATTATTGACGACTATCAACCCCAGATTCACAATTTTTAAGAATCGTACTTACGGTCCTCCAGTCTGACTTGTTTTATGGTGAATATCATTCCATGTAACAATGTCATCAAATCCGCTGGTCACTGACCGTCCAACGGTGAACACAAGACCTGCATCGAATGCTTTCCTCAGAAGAGACAGAACTTCCCGTCCTTCTTGGTTGTCAGGCAGATATGCAGTACGTGTAACACCAGTAAAAGGCTTGCCTGGGTGAGGATGATTCTCCTGCAGTAATTTTAGAAAAAAAAATAACTCTGAATCAACCATAATTTTGATTAATTTTTTGGCCAATTTATGCCATGAGTAAGTGTTGGGGGGGGGGAGAGAGATGGTGGATACTGTCCTCCTGCCTGCCTCCATCCCTTAGGGAAAATGCACACTTTAATTTTCCTACTTTAAATTAGTATGGGTCTTAATTTATCAAGATCACTCAGAGGATATCCGTAGTTTATATTTACAGGAATGTGATAAATTTCTCACAGATTGGATTCCACTTGGCATAATATAGCGGATGATGATGACCCCATCATTGCTGTAGCCAGGAAGGCTAAAATATGTCTCATGTTGAGTTGTCATAGTTCCATCTGGCTGGTTCCCTTTCGGCTGGCGGCACACTGTCTGGCACACAGGGCACCTGTAGCTTCTTTTCAGCACTTCGGTGATGCAGACATTACAGAAACCATGGTTACATTTATCAAGGATCACAACATCTGCTATGTCCGATAAGCAGATTGGACATTGGTTATCATCGGATGACTCCGATTTATCCATGTGATCCTTATTGTTACTCGTTCGACTACTTGCATCAGATGAGTTGATGCCTCTAGCTTCATTTGATGTTGAATCAAGGTTTCATGCACAGGTTCCTTACTGCTCAGTGTTCAGCTGGTTGTTGTTTCCTTCCAACATGATTGCTCCCTATGGTGCGTGTGGCTATGCTGCAATTTAGTCTCTCAGTGTGAAACACAGTCAACAGGACGAGGGGAAATGTTATGCATATGGTATGCTATTTAATATGGAGACCAGTCTCCTTTGAGTCATGGCTCATCATATCCTGCTCTGTATCCTGTAATAGCATCATGATGTAAAAAGACAAATTATTTCATCAGGAATTATCCAATCATTTGTCCTATTAGGTTATCCTGTAACCCAACGGCCAGGCCTAGAGCCAATTTGTTTTACACATTAGGAAAAAATGCTGTATCCTACCTCAACTATTTCTCTGTCAATATTCTTATCTCATTTGTAAGTAGAAAGGTAAATAAAAAAAAATTCTCTCCAGAAAAGGGAAATAAAAATTCCAGCAATATCCATTGCACCTGTAACTGTAAGTGACCAGTTCCAAAGTGGAGGTTGGATAGGCCTAGCTTTTTTCCCCACTGAGAATTATTCCCACACTTTACCCAAGACTGCTTTTAAGTTCTTGTAGGCTTCTAAGTTCTAGTATTAGTGGGAGTAGCCTGGAAATGGATCTTGAATAAGAGTAGAATTAGGATAGTTTATTGCATATTATGACAACATGATTATGCTAGCACTTAGGGTAGTCTAACAGCACTTTTTAGTACTTAGTACAACTACTAGTACTGTAGTTACTGAGTAATACAACATAAAATTACAAACAATCATTGAAGTATTCTAATTTGTACCTCCATGGAACAACAGTCCATCAACTTACTTGAAGTGATTGCTTCCTACCTAGCCTTGCTCTATGCTTTCTGTGGGGTCTTTAAATCCGAAATGATAACATTCAAACGAACAAAAATGACAAAAAGTGGTAGTAGTAGTAGTAGTACTAGTACTAGTAGTAGTAGTAGTAGTACTAGTAGGCCTACATGATGGTTTATTATTATACTCGGAATTACTTTAGAATTAAAGTTTATCGTAGTAAATTCGACACAGGACGAGTAGTGGGCTAAAATGCCGTATCCGGCTGTCACTTTATATCCATGGAATTAAGGTAAACTTTGATCCTTACCTATCTAGAAGGGTTGAAGAATATATCCAGCTAGGAACAGGCACTTTGAACAATTACAAAGTGTCGAAATCGTGAAAAATAAGCCAATTTCACGTCTACATTGGGCTTGACAACGCTACTCGCTAAACGCCATTTTAATTCGTCTGGGCATGAATGCGCGAAAGTTCCAGCCGCGCGATGAAATGTCCGCTTGATTTTTCCTTTTTAAGGTCAATAATTACCGTTTTAGCTACCGATTCCTTGAGAGGAGTATTATAAAAGGGAAATAAAGCCCAACATCCATTAAAAAGTCTAAAAAAATCCCTTAGAAAGTGGCAGCCGGATATGGAAACTTTTCCGAGTAGTGCCCTTCCAGAATCATGAAATAATACTCCTGTCTGTTCTTTACAGATTCCTACACCGTAAGCAGTCCATGAAATCTTATGAGGCCGCAAACAAAATACTCACTTTGACTTACAATTTCCGGTCCTCAATCACTTCCTGTAGTTCTTATACTATTGAGGGTGCTGTACACAAAACAATAAAATGGACAAGGTGACAAGACTCGACTCACTGACCTGGGGGGGGGGGGCTGGGTGGTTTTATGCCCTCGTTCAGATTAGAGGCAAATTGCAAATAAATACCGAGTCCGAAACAACTGACCTTGGCTACGGCTAAGTGGCCGTTGGCTGTCACTACAACGTTGAAGAATAGGACTTTCGAGTGTTCCTGCCGTAGCCAATGCCAAAGCCATCAATTCAGACAAGGACTATCATTCAACCACGATGACTGTAAATTGGATCTACATCACTTTCAACATTCGAAGATAGTTATAAATGACATGGCTCGATTCTCCATGATTTCACCAAGCACCAACATTAATCTAAGATGAGCCGTCTAAGTAATACCATAGTGATTTGTATTGTGATATCACTCTTTGCTTAGTAATTAAGATTGATAAACATCTAAAAATTAATCTTGGCTCTTGTGAAATTGAAACAAGTAAACCAGTCTTGCATCTTGTTTATTGAATAATATAGAATAGAGTAAGTCACTGTCTCCCGATTGAACATGATGAACACGTGCGGGGCAAAATGGTCCATCCAACGAGTACGCCCGCAAATTAAACAGACGAGAAATATTTTTTTGAAATGAGCAATTATATCAGCGAGTTAAATTCGCCACTCTGTTCGCAGAAAAAAATCATATGCGTTAAGACTCGTCGCACGATAGGCCTACCTATCAATTAAATATTGGTGCACAACAGCACGACAGTACAGACAACTCAGCAGTGTTTTAAGGGCATATTGAACAGTTTTCCACGTTGAAAGGTAAATTTGGAATTTGACAATAATTATTCTCAGCCTTGGCATCGGACTGACTGTGAAACACCAGCGTTTTTGTGCAATCTTTTCTTTTCTAAAGACAGCAAAATCGCAGCGAGGGAATAGCTTCGAAACAAATTCTGACCCGAATGAGGACTGCATCACTGCACTAGCCTACTAGTACTATAAGTATAAGAGCTTACTTTCAACAATCTTGCCTCATCTCCGTCTTCACAATATTACATCAAACTTCTGCCAGTAATACTATAAAGTTATTTTATCAGGATTTTTTTTTTCATTTGATGAGCAAAATGAAAAATAATTTTACAAGATGTATAAAGAGAGTCTGAAATAACTGAAATAGCAATAGCCTTTATTGTTCTCTTCGTTTACTTTTTATAGAGATGGCGGTACATCATTTGGGGGGAATAGTCTACAACAGAGCACTTTCATCACATAATGTACATTTTGAGATAAGTGTCAATATAATACGATGAGTCTGATGCTTCGAAATGACTGTTCTGAATTGGCGTTCGTTATTCACATTTTCTAAAACGTTTGAGTAGGCCCATTATTATTATTTGAATTATTTTTTAAGGGGGAGGTGGTCCAGAAGCATTCTTACGCATTCTGAACCGTTGGGCATAAAACAATCCTTAACCTTTTTTGTGAAGAGGGTTGCAGATGCTTGTTTTTCAGTCGTGTTTCAAAATAAAAGTCTTTTTGTAGAATTAGGCACAATATTTCAGTATAAACTCTGGAAAAAAAAGAAGAAAAAAGGGGTGTCATTTTATACTAAATTATTTAATATGTTTATTAGGCCTCTCTAACCATTGACTGATCATTGTTAAATGTATCCTAGTTTACCTATAGGCCTATATTAGAAGTATAGACCTAATTAGTTGATATAGGCCTTTTTGATTGCAAGAGATAATATACAGAAGCAAGCTAAAGGAACAGTAGCCTCATGTTGAACTCTTTAAGTGTTAAAATTTAGCTTTTATACAAGCCTTAATCTGAAGTTCAATGTTTAAATGTACATACTTCATAATTACTTTATCTTGAAGTAGGCTAAACCGGTAGCGTATCAGTAATTTACGTTTACATTGGCGGTTTGTTGTTGTGCATCATTTGGTTAAGATGCGACTTTTGCATGAGGATAACAAGTAATTGTGTTTACCAATACACCGATGTTTGATTAAAATCAAAAGCATGAATAAGCTAACCATATGAGAAAACATATTATTATAAAACTCAAAGTAAAGCTATGCAATTTTCAAGCAAAAAACACCACTGCAGCTTTGTCGAAGGTGGACCTTTGATGCAAGCTATTTGTTACAGCATCAGTTATGGCCCTTCAAAGTGCTTTACTTGGGCTTTCAAAAGAATTTAAAAATGTGGCACTATAAAAATGAGACTGTATATATGTATATATATATTAAAAACCTTTCACTACACTAATGAGCGCATTTCAACAGCCACAATATCAAAATTTTGAACTTCAAACCACATAATGATATATTGACGGTAAAATGTAGGATTGGTAAAGCCGATTGTGCAATGTTCTTACTTTGTGTGTACGTGAAAGAGCAAACCTGGGACAATTTGGGCTCAATCTGAGTCAGGAGAAAATAGTGAAAAACCGTACACACTTTTCAGAATGTAAACACATTGTCCTTAATTTCGATTGTTACAACCGAAATTAAAATTGGGTCTTAAAAATCTCTTCGTGACATTGACAGAATTTCAGACAGAAATATCTCTATGGAATATTGGTTCTGGTTATGAACTTCATAATTATATATAAACTATCAGTCTTATACATACATTTTGTTTTCGATAAATACAAATCCCGACATTAAGATCTTACAAACACTTTCAATTTTAATTTCATTTGCCTTCCTGTCGGCATTAAGTCGGTGATATGACACATCACAGTCCTTGCTATTATGGGACATTGCCTACAAGTTTTGCTTCCTCGATGGATCCCTCTGCAAAAATTTTGTTTTGCATGTACTTCTTCAAATCTATTTAGAAAATTGTATTCTTGTGGTTTTTTTTTCTTTTGTTGGTATTGTCGTAAGTGTTTTGATTCTGTGAAAATGAACCTTGCTCTGTTATTATCAGCCAAGCATTTTCTATCAGAGATTTATCAAAAGCGCATTGGTTTAAAAGTAAATAAACATGAACTATAATAATCATACAATGTACAATCGTGCATTCTGGGTAAATGTTAAGCAAATCTTTTGTAAACATTAACTGATAAAAGCGTTGAGCAACCGAAAACTTGACTGTTGAAATGTTTTTAAAGCTACGGTCATTACATCACACCATACAGCAAGTTCACACCTTTACACATAGAATGTTTTCGGCGTCGGTCTGGGTTTCGATGAAAATTACACAACACATATAGGCGCATTATTATAAAACGTGTCTCTAACATTAACCATTGTGCATAATGCATACTACTACCTACTTGATGTTGAAAATGTTGTATAAGCTGCAAATTCCTGGAATATTCTAAAAAATATACTTGAATGTTTAACAAATTTATATCATTCAGCTTTTTGCTCCAAACAGATCCTTACCACATGATTTGCATCGCAAGCTGTCATGATCAATACTGAGACACTCTCATTATTGCCAATACAATCTTACATCTATGCTGTAATATAAGCTACAGTATTATTGTATATTTATTTACAATCAAAAATCAAAGAACACCCATACATCATGTCGTGGTAATAAAACTCCGATAATTTTTAAATTAAACTATATTACTCCCTCAGCATGCAAAACAAACTAAAAACAACCACAGGTCAACCAAGTCACACTAGTGTAATCATAAATTTCTAGAAGATGTTTTGCCTTCATCAATGAAATTGTTTTAGACTACACTCGTTTATGTCCAGTATATACATATCCTGCTAAAGAGAATGTCTTAAAATTCGTTAGATTGCTGACTGCACCATTTCTACAGTTTGCACTGACACTTTTTTCATTTCTCGTTACTGCTCAACTTACAACTGTTGGCCTTTTTTCATCCCAGTGTAAAGCATGTCTTTCAAGCCTCCAAGAAGCTCAACCGTAAGGCATTAAATCATTTTATAGTTGGGCCTATGCTTCATGTACCAACAGTGATTGCTAGCAATGCTGGTTCCTTGATAAGTCCTAAACTAAAACATGTACAAAGGTTATTCAAAATGATTATTCAAATTAACAAGTTTTGTGATTCAAATCTCTCTGCAGTAACAACAGTAATGTGCAGTAACATTTTCTCCATCAAAATCAAATCAATCCCTTTCCTTACATTTACAACCAAGAGATACTTACTTTGTTTTTATGTACAACGATGAAAAAGTGTTAATAAAAAAATTAAATGAAGTGATATAATTCTATAGACATATTTTCAAATGTACCTGCAGAACTGCTGACATTATAGCAAGATATAGCATGTAAACTAACCTGTGTACATTCTGACAGATTTTACAATATTTGTTTACATCGTATAACTATTTCGAACAAAAATAAAATAAAATAAAAATATAAAAAAGTGCCAATGACACATCTAGTTTTCACGACGATTTTCCAATCACAAATAGCTTTATACAGACATGTATATACACAGTTTACACAAAATTCGCAACGTTTTTATTTAAATCGTACCTGTGTACCGTATAATTTTGGTGGAGGCCTCTGAAAAAAGCAGCAGGGTTCAAATTACTCACTGAGCACTGGTCAGGTTCTAGCAATGTATGCATTGGGCCACTACCGGCATATATAAAAAGTTATCCAAACTTGTGTTTTCCAAGCCCATACTTTTTAAGAGTTAGTAATGCATGCTTTCGCTCCTTAACTCGAACCTTCCTAAAAATTCAGCAAATAACAAAAAAATATATATGTTTGGTCTTGTACAGTTTCTGAACAACAATACTTGCAGTATAGTGGAGATTTCATTGAAATTCAAGACCCGAGCAGGTCATTTTCTTTGCAGTTGTTTTCAGTGCCACAACCTAAAATGAAACTATTAGCAGAAGCGAGCCCAATTTTCAAAAGCTGTTAAAATTGCCGAGTACATACATACATTACTTAGCGGAAATGGGTTACCATTCAAAATACCATGTAATCGACATTGCTTATGACAGGTCCAATGATAGTTTTTGCTTAGCTAATAAACTGGTTAAACAAAATTTGTCAAAAGCAATCTTAATCTGTTTGAAAATGTAATGTAACTCCACTGTATTCACTTCACTTATTGTGTTCACTCAAACTGGCACTAACGGTTTTGGAAAAGCTCTAGGTCCTCTCAGAATAATCATATTTTTCTCATAAGATTTGCTTTTGAATGATGAAATCAGTGATGTTTGGTATTACACACAACACTTTGGAAAGTACAAAAAACATTGCGTGTGTAGAACAGGAGCACTTGTCACTTTTTACTTACCAACACAACACAAAGGCCTACAGTCAATCTGAAAAGAAAACTTGTATGTCAATAAAATGAGCATTCACGTTGAGATTGGTGGAGATGTCCTCCAGGACTGCACATCCAGCAAGATGTGTCTACACTATGCCCAATGCAGCTAGGTCTTCTTTCACTCTCTTCAGATAACCAGGATCAGGATATCCATATCTGAGAAAAGAAATGTATTAGAAGCATACGTGAAGCACTTAACCGAATCTTAATCACATTTTGTTGAAAACAGCAGTGTTTACATACCTTTATAAAATAATAGACATTTTTTTTTACAAAGAGGAAAACTGTACAAGTTGTAGCAGATGCTCTAGAATCCCTCTTGTTTTTTGAGTCATATTTTCCCCCTAAAACTTAATTGATTTACTTACTGCTGCACTACAATTTACTTACCTGTATTTGCTCAGTGGACTTAAAATGTTGACAGAGTGGTCACATGATCAGAGTTTAGAGTGGTCACATGATCAGGGTTTAGAATTAGTAAAATACTATTTGTGTCTTAGAAATCGTTTCTTTTTTGGAAGTAACATTTTTCTCTGATTGCAATTAAGTTTTGTAATTTCTGTGGCATTTCTGAGGAAATTTGTGTAACTTATAATTTTCCCACGATGCATTGCCTCTTCCTCAAGTGACCTATATACTTCTGTAACAATGTGACAACTGCAGTGCTGAAAGTTAATGATTTTAAATCCAATTTATTTTGTGACCATCCCAGGATAAAAGCTCACCCACTACAGGCCCACGAGGTAATGAATATCTCTTTTTTGTAATGGTCATAATTTTGGTCTTATATTGACATGATTATTGTGAGGAAATTAGGGTTTAATAGAACGTTTTTTAGTGTCATTTATACATACTGCATATTGCATATCTCACTGCACACGTAAATGTATGTGTTATTGTTCTAGATTGAATGAAGTTTGAGACATGTTTGTAACTTTTCAAAGTGAAGTTTATATGTTTTCCCTTTACTGCTTGTTGATCAATACTCAGTACTTGCTGGTATTTTCTTTACTGATAGATCTCACGATGTCAAAAGAATTGCAAAAGTTCATGAAAGAATAAAGACTTTAAAGTCAATACGTCTGTCTGTGAGAGCGTGTCCGCCATGTTTTAATGAATTGTTCTGGGTGCAGCTACAGTGAGATCTCCACGCCTTCTGTATGCAAAGTTACTTGAGTGAAGCGTGGAAACTAAACCAAAGTCATCGTCATCCCCTGGCCCTTGATGAAGAAAGCGAGGCTAGGCAAACTTCAAGCAGCACCATAGCCATGCAGCAATCCAACCTCACGTTGTAGCATCAAAGGCAGGCACAACAGCATCGCGTGGATTATCTGAAGCACGGATCAGCACAGTGACGGACAAGGTCCAGGAGACGAGAGAGCTGATCAACATCGGGAGAGTAAAACTTCAGGTGGACCATTCGAAAGGTGCAGTAAACGCACGTGAGACTTGATAACGAACGACAGACAGTCATTGATGGTATTGCGCGAACGGTGCAAAGTCGCATACGGAACTGACAACAAACAGTCGGTAAAATAAACGCGTTAACAACGAACAGTCGGTCGTTGATGATCAAATAACAAACGTTGTGCCACGAACTGTATTTTATGAAGAGTAACAACGTGTAGAGTGTTCTGTCAAATTGTTCAGAAAACCATAACCATTCCCTGTGTATATTTGCAAGGTTGCTGTGTGATGACAAAGATCGATTTATACACTTTACTGCATGGTGAAAACATCAATTTCTATTCATTATGCAATATTGTTGACTAATTGATTTTATTCATTGCTTGATGTGTATTGATTGATTATTAATTTTGCTCATCGAATAATCTGTGTATTTTTACTGATTATTTACCACACATATTTTTGCTGATTCTTTGCCATTGCCTGCTGTATATTTACGATTCAATTTCTGTATATTTTTAATACAGCACAGTGCACTTTCATTTGGTGTTGATACAATAAGGTTAAAGGTGCACTCGTACGTCATTCAAGTATATGTAATTGTTGATGAAGGCAATTTTAAGAAAGTGTTGTGAAATTATCTTGCATTGATATTGTTCGAAATTTTATGCAATGGCTAGTAAGGAAATACAGGAAGAGATGAATCAGCTAGAAGAAGAGATAGAAAAATACACAACAACCCTCGAGGCTTTAGATGATCCTACCGAGAGAGAAAGGATTTTAGAAGCTATTTCGCAGAATCAAGAAAAAATCCTTCAACTGAGTAAAGCAGCCGAGAGGGAATCTGAAACCCGAAAGAGCAGCAGAATGCGAAAACTCACAGCAAAGATGACAGAATTGCAAGCCTCAGAGAAGGCTAAAAAGGAAAAGAGATTAAAGAAAGACTTTGATCACAAGTACGAATCTTGGAAGGAATGCTGCAAAAATGCAAGACAAGTACTGAAGGGTTTCTGCACGGAGTACACTTTAACCCAAATTTATTTGTCATTGCACATTGCACAAGATGAATTGATTGAAGTATATGAAGCCTGCCGAGAATTTAGCCCCCCTGAACAAGAAATGCGGCGTCGAGTTGACACTTGTTCAGCCATAGCCAAACAACTATTGGGGGTGGTTACAGACAAAAAGGATCCTGACGCAGATGTTTCGAGTCAATTGAGAAAGGTACTACACACAGACAACAATGCATCAATCTTCTCTACTGCACCATCCAGCCGAACATCGTCCCACTTTTCAGACAGCGCATCGGTGAGGAGAGCCAAGGCTGCTGCCGAATTAGCAGCTCAGGAGGCTGAAATAAAAATTCTTGAAGTCAAGCAGAAAAAGCAGGCAGAGCTTGATGAATTGCAAAGACAACAGGAGAACAAAAAGAGAGAAATAGAGCGACTAGAAAGAGAGAAAGACTTGGACAAGGCCCGTGCACAATTCGAAGTGTATAACCATGAGTGCAAGGGCATTGATGACAGTAGTGATACAGGTAACTCTCTTGACGAAGCACACCAAGACACAATTAAAGTGAAGAAAGATAACACACAGGAGACACTAACAAATTCAGCCAAAGCATCCGAAGATGGTCAGTTGACAGCCCTGGTCCGTAGTCTCCAAGGCTGTATGTCACTACACAAATTGCCTCCACCTGAACCCAGTGTGTTTACGGGTGAGGCCATACGCTATGTGGAGTGGAAAGCCAGCTTTAAGACCCTAATTGAATCGAAGGCCATCTCAACAGCAGAGAGAGTGTATTATCTCAAGAGATACTTGGGCGGTGATGCACTGAAAGCAGTACAAGGTTTCTTTTACAACACTTCAAACGAGTCCTATGAGGGAGCGTGGCAGCTACTTGAGGAGCGCTATGGCCATCCCTTCAAAGTACAAAAGGCCTTCAGAGATAAGTTATCAAGCTGGCCGAAGATAAGCCCCAAAGATGCGACTGGCCTACAACAGTTTTCAGATTTCTTGAAGGCATGTAATGACGCCATACCTCATGTTCCTGCACTAAAAATACTGGACGACTGCGAGGAAAACCGACGTCTTCTGACAAAGTTACCAGATTGGGCGACAGCTCGCTGGAATCGGCAAGTCTCTCAGAGGCTGGACGACACAGGCAAATATCCTGGTTTTGAGGAATTTGTAAAGTTTGTACGGAAAGAAGCCCGTGTCGCATGTAATCCAATTTCATCGTTGTACGCACTAAAGGGATCAGAGACCTCGGGTCCAGAAGAGACGAAAGCAGGTGAAAGAAGGAAGCTCAACCGAAGCAGAGGCACAACGCTCACAACTGCATCAAACGAAGTTCAGAAGTCCAATGAGAGTCAGTCGCCCCCCAAACCAGAATTCCAGCCAAAACCTTGTCTGTTTTGCAAGTCAACAGAACACCACATAAGTAAATGCCCCAAGTTTGCAAGCAAGTCACTGGATGATAGAAAGAAGTTTGTCCATGAAAACAGGCTTTGCTTTGGCTGTCTCAAAAGGGGACATCTCTCGAAGGATTGTCGACGAAAACATACCTGTGACAAGTGCAAAGGAAGACACCCTACGACGCTGCATTATGATACAACACAGAAGTCCTCCAACGAAAAGGAAGTGAAGTCACCAAGGAAGGAGGAAATAGTGACAGCGGTGTCGTGTGGTATCCAGCTGGAAAATGCCAGGGGGACCTCAATGATAGTCCCAGTCTGGGTGTCGTCAGCAGAAACACCTTCGAAGGAAGTTCTCACTTATGCTCTGCTAGACACACAAAGCGACAGCACATTTGTATTGGACACCACCGCCAAGTCTATTTCAGCTCACTGTGAGCCAGTGCAATTGAAACTCTCCACTATGACTTCTGCATCCACCATGATAGATTGTAGTGCAGTCACAAACCTGCTAGTCAGAGGGATGTCTTCGTCTAACAGAATACAAATTCCACGATCGTACACAAGGGATTTCATTCCAGTGGACAAGTCCCATATCCCTACTGCTGACACTGCTAGGAGATGGTCCCACCTCTACAGCATAACCCATGAGATAGCACCGCTACAGAACTGTGGGGTGGGAATGCTGATTGGATACAATTGCCCACAAGCCTTGGCACCACGACAAACTATAGTTGGATCAGATGAAGAACCATATGCTGTCAAGACTGACCTTGGTTGGACCATTGTTGGATATGATGAGCAAGGTACCAACAGTCAAGCCACCACTGTCTGCCATCGTGTCTCGGTGAAGGAGGCCCCATGCATATCACCACTGAATGTAATCAGCATACTAGAAGCCGATTTCTCGGAGAAACACCATGCTGAGAAGACCATATCCCAAGATGATATTAAGTTTATCAACCACCTAGAGACAAGCATTCATCAGACTAGCAGTGGTCACTACAGCATGTCACTTCCCTTCAAGGATGGCCAACCCACGTTGCCAAATAATAAGAGAACTGCTGCAGTTCGTCTGAACCACCTCAACAGGAGGTTCGACACCAACCAGAAGTACCATTCTGACTACAAGAAGTTTATGGACGATGTCATTGAGAGCGGTCATGCAGAGAAGGTTGAGAGCCAAGGAGAGGAAGGAAGGGTTTGGTACATTCCACACCACGGAGTGTATCACCCTCAAAAGCCAGGAAAAATCAGAGTGGTTTTCGATTGTTCTGCACGCCATGCTGGGACTTCGTTAAATGGTCATCTACTTACCGGACCAGACTTGATAAACAAGTTGTTTGGAGTGCTGTGTCGATTTAGAGAACATCCCATAGCCATCATGTGTGATATCGAGAGGATGTTCCACCAGTTTTTTGTAAATGAAGAAGACCGTGACTACTTACGGTTCATATGGTGGGAGAATGGCAACACAAGTAACAAGCCCCAAGAATACCGCATGAAGGTCCACCTTTTTGGTGCAGCTTCATCCCCAGGATGTGCCAACTATGGCTTGAAACACCTGGCTAATCAGCATGAGAACGAATTCCCACTAGCAGCATCGTTTATCAAGAGGAACTTCTACGTCGATGATGGTCTGAAAAGCACTGAAACTGAAGATGAAGCGAAACGACTAGTGAAAGAGGCACAAGATGTATGTGCTAGAGGAGGACTGCGCCTCCATAAATTCATCTCAAACAGCAGAGAGGTCATGGAAACCATTCCGGCAGCTGAACGTGCCGCTGGAGTGAAGGATGTGGATCTTGGGAGCGATGAACTTCCAACGGAGAGGGCCCTTGGCATCCAGTGGTGCGTGGAGACGGATATGTTCAACTTCCGCGTCAACGCCAAGGACCACTCATTGACACGAAGGGGTATCCTGTCATCGGTTGCCTCTATATACGACCCTCTTGGGTTCCTCGCCCCCTTTGTTCTTATTGGCAAGGGAATCCTTCAGGAAATGTGTCAAACCGGAGTGAACTGGGATGATCCACTTCCTGCCAAGCTACGCCCAAGGTGGGAGAGGTGGAATGATGACCTCAGTAACCTGAAAGAGATTCAAATACCTCGGTGCTACGTGCCAAATGATTTTGGAAAGGTTGTCAATGTGGAGCTTCATCATTTCTCCGACGCCAGTACTCTTGGGTATGGACAGTGCTCGTATCTGCGATTTATTGGAGAAGATGAGGTTCATTGCACACTAGTAGCCGGAAAGGCTAGAGTCGCCCCAGTCAAGATAGTTACAATTCCACGCCTAGAATTGACGGCTGCTGTGGTGTCAGTGCTGATGAGTCACATGATAAAGGAGGAACTGGAAGTCACCATCAACCAGGAGTTCTTCTGGACAGACTCCCAAGTTGTTCTTGGCTACATTGCCAATAAAGCCAGGCGCTTTCATGTATTCGTCGCCAACAGAATCCAGAAAATCTGCCACTTCTCTGAACCCAGTCAGTGGCACTATGTGTCAACAGAAGCAAACCCAGCCGACCATGCCTCAAGAGGAGCCTTTGCCAAACAACTGCTCTGCTCAAACTGGTTCAAAGGTCCAGAGTTCCTATGGAATAAAGAGTTATCAATAACAGAGGAACCAGTACACCAACTTAAAATCGGTGATCCTGAAGTAAAGAATGTGGTAGTGCTCCAGACTGCTGTTGCTCTAAGATCGTTCGACTGGGAAGAACGCTTGTCTCGTTTCTCAGACTGGTTTAAGTTTCTGGGAGCAGCGGCTCGCATAAGACGATTGGGCCAGAAAGAGAAGGCTACTACTACTATCTCCACACAACAAGAACGTCAAAGTGCAGAAGTACTCATTGTAAAGTCGGTACAGAAAAAGGCATTCCCGGAGGAGATTCAGTCTTTGACCAGTTCAGGGAGAGTGACGACAACTGCCAAAATTGCCAACTTAAATCCATTCTTGGACCATGAGGGCATTCTTAGAGTTGGGGGACGCCTAAAAAATACAGAGGATGCTGACAGCATAAAATACCCCGCCATTCTACCTAAGGGTAGTAATTTGACAAGGTTGCTCGTTTCACACTTTCACAGCAGAGTGCAACACCAAGGTCGTGGAATGACCTTTAATGAAGTCAGAGCTAATGGGTACTGGATAATTGGAGGAGTCAAAGAAGTAGCCACTCATATCTACAAGTGTACTACATGTCGACGTCTACGACGTCCAGTTGAAGAGCAAAAGATGGCTGACCTGCCCAAGGACAGAGTGGAACCTTCCCCACCCTTCACGTTCTGTGGCATTGACTGCTTCGGACCGTTCACTGTCAGGGAAGGCAGGAGGGAGCTTAAGAAGTATGGGCTGCTGGTCACATGCATGTGCTCACGCGCAGTACACAATGAGATGCTGGATGATATGACTACGGATAGCTTCATCAATGCTCTTCGGTGTCTCATTGCCATGAGAGGTCCTATACAACAGTTGCGATCTGACCAGGGTTCCAATTTTGTTGGAGCAAAGGGTGAATTGCGAGAAGCATTGAAGGAATTGGATGTTAACAGAGCTCAAGTCTTTCTGGCGAAGCGTCAGTGTCAGTTTGTAATGAATGCTCCACATGCGAGTCATGCAGGAGGCGTGTGGGAGCGCCAAATCAAAACAGTCAGAAGTGTTTTGTCATCCATCATTCATCAGTCCCCAGGTAGACTTGATGCTGCAACTTTGCGCACATTCCTCTATGAAGCCATGGCCATCGTGAACAGTCGTCCACTGACGACAACCAATCTTCATGACCCTTTCAGTCCCGAGCCACTCACACCAAATCATATTCTCACTATGAAGACAGCAGTGGCCCTACCGCCTCCTGGAAAGTTCGTCAAGGAAGATTTGTATATAAGAAAACGCTGGAGACGAGTCCAATATCTGGCCGAACAGTTTTGGGGAAGATGGAAGAAGGAATATCTCTCCTCTCTGTCTTCAAGAGCAAAATGGAACACTAGACGAAGAAGCATCAAGGTGGGAGACGTGGTGTTGGTGAAGGACGAAGATACACCACGCATGGAATGGCCAATGGCTATTGTGATTGAAACCACTGAAAGTGAAGACCATCTGGTTAGAAGATGCAAGGTCCAAATTGGCTCCAAAAACCTTGACAAGCAGGGTAAAAGAGTCAGTAAGATATCGTTGCTGGAGCGCCCTATTCAGAAGCTCGTCCTCTTGTTGGAATCAGAGTAGAGGATGTTCTCAACTTCCTTTACCCCCGTGCTCCCAGTGACTATCCCAGAAGAATGTTAGAGTGTTTACTGTTCAGTATTGTATTGTTAACTTGTTAGACTGTTTGTGAAGTTATAACGGTTAATGCTTAGTAATCTTAGTTGAGTGTAGTTGTTGAAATTACTCATGATTGATTATTTACCGGATCATTCGTAATTTGGTGGGAGTGTAGCAGATGCTCTAGAATCCCTCTTGTTTTTTGAGTCATATTTTCCCCCTAAAACTTAATTGATTTACTTACTGCTGCACTACAATTTACTTACCTGTATTTGCTCAGTGGACTTAAAATGTTGACAGAGTGGTCACATGATCAGAGTTTAGAGTGGTCACATGATCAGGGTTTAGAATTAGTAAAATACTATTTGTGTCTTAGAAATCGTTTCTTTTTTGGAAGTAACATTTTTCTCTGATTGCAATTAAGTTTTGTAATTTCTGTGGCATTTCTGAGGAAATTTGTGTAACTTATAATTTTCCCACGATGCATTGCCTCTTCCTCAAGTGACCTATATACTTCTGTAACAATGTGACAACTGCAGTGCTGAAAGTTAATGATTTTAAATCCAATTTATTTTGTGACCATCCCAGGATAAAAGCTCACCCACTACAGGCCCACGAGGTAATGAATATCTCTTTTTTGTAATGGTCATAATTTTGGTCTTATATTGACATGATTATTGTGAGGAAATTAGGGTTTAATAGAACGTTTTTTAGTGTCATTTATACATACTGCATATTGCATATCTCACTGCACACGTAAATGTATGTGTTATTGTTCTAGATTGAATGAAGTTTGAGACATGTTTGTAACTTTTCAAAGTGAAGTTTATATGTTTTCCCTTTACTGCTTGTTGATCAATACTCAGTACTTGCTGGTATTTTCTTTACTGATAGATCTCACGATGTCAAAAGAATTGCAAAAGTTCATGAAAGAATAAAGACTTTAAAGTCAATACGTCTGTCTGTGAGAGCGTGTCCGCCATATGTTTTAATGAATTGTTCTGGGTGCAGCTACACAAGTGTTATGGAATAAGCTGGTCCTATCCAAAATTGTATGGACACTTTCTGATTCATGTCATAAACACTGCATCTGCATTGACAGTATGTATAAAATGCGCTCCCCAAAACATGTTTTTATATCACAGGCTCATAGCAAAAACTTAGTGTATTGGCCACTTCTATAAATACTATTTTACTTAAAAATAAACAAATCAATCAATCAATACATTTTATTAAACAATTGATCTGGAACATTGCATTTTTCTCAAAGACTGCATGTTTTGGCTATGTGGTTAACCATTTCGTTGAGATACAACTTATTTGCACATTCACATTTGAAGTCTATTTGAAATTAGTGAGCCAAGCTTCTTCTATAAATAAAAGAGTGTTTTGGGGGAAGATTAATTTAATTAATTAGCTGAATTAAATAATTTTTCACCAAGAAGTTATTTTAAATCCTATAAAAATTCTCCAAAATCTCCCAGTGAGTGTAATATTTTCTTTAATGCCAATGATTCAAACATGGAAGGTATATAATTACAGTCCACCAGCACTATACTTGTTTTATGGTGATAGTCACCACTCCTACATGTATATCCATCATTTTTTAGCAAGATTATGATTATACTTTAATAGTGCTTGTGTACGTTTTCCACAAACTTTTAAGAGTCACACTACTTACATTCCATCAGTCTGACTTGTTTTGTGATGAATATCATTCCATGTAACGATGTCATCAATTCCGCTGGTGACTGACTGTCCAACTGTGAACACAAGACGTGCATCGAATGCTTTCCTCAGAAGAGACAGAACTTCCCGTCCTTCTTGGTTGTCCGGCAGAAATGCAGTACGTGTAACACCAGTAAAAAACTTGCCTGGGTGAGGATGATTCTTCTGCATTACATACAGAACAACAGATAGTGATAGAGTGCTGTGAACTCATCTACAGCTTTCTGTATATCTCCTGTTGATTGTTGGCTCTTACACGGCACAAAGATTACCTTGACCGAAAAACCAGCCTCCTCCTTGTTGGAAAGTTCAACATCATACTTTTTCAAACAATAAACCCAGTAAAACGTTTGCCTATGTTATAATGATTCTCCTGCATTAACTAAAGTACAATTCTCTGAATTGTAATTTTGATTAATCAGCTCTATTAGCACAATGAAAAATGTAATTTATGGATGCATAAGAAAACTTTAAACACAAACTTTTTATGCTTTCTCATCATTTTCTATAAAATAACCTTAGCAATTCAAAACATTGTCGAAGGGGGACTGCCATCATGATCACATAAGGCCTGTGGCTGTACATGGAATTTCAAACTCTAAAGGCTGGCATGGCTGGTATTGACCCAATTCACCTGACGTCATCATCACATGTCTTGGCTGCACCATTTTGGAAGTCAATGTCCTTGTATGTTATGTAGTGTAGGGTGAATTTAAGGCAACGTAGTGTTTACACGTATACCTATTGACTTATAAAATGTTGAGCGTGGCAGTCACTATGCGTGCTCGGGGTCAACACAGTTGGTCGCGTGATGGCCGCACGGCAGTAAAATTGAGGCACAAAGCAGTTAATAGTCAACGCTGATGCCTCAGTGACCATAGACCGCAATGAAAAGGCTCAGTGTCCAGCAATCACAGCATCTGGTGATAGTAACTGCGCGACCAAAAGTGACCAACTGTAGCGTGTGTGTACACTGGCCGTCGCATCACAATATAATGATGGCATCTTTTGTAATGCAACAGTCAGCACGGGCACATGCAGTAACTGGGTTAGAGTTCATAATTTATGTAAAGCCACAGATGATCATGACGACAGTCCTCCTTTAAGCCTACTTTGAAATGCAGCTACTAACTTTTGCAACATAATTCCGGTACAATTGCGATAAATATAATCATTAGATCAAAAATCATTCATGACCAGAATTGTGAATTTTGTTTTCCGTATGGATAATTGTTGTTTATACGAGGGGATACTTCAGACAATCCAGTTTTCAGATAATCATATTGTTAGTTCACCAACCCTGTTTAGAAAATCGAAACGTGAAAATTTAAAAGATTTGTTAGTTTCATCTTACCGATTGAATCCCACTTGGTATGTCATAGTTGATTGTGATCGTACCATCTCCTCTAAAGCCAGGAAGGTCATACATATCTGTACGTGATGTCATTGTTCCTTTTGGTTGGTTTCCTTTTGGTTGACCACACACTGCTCTGCATACAGGGCATCTGTAATGTTCTTGTAAATATTGGTTAATGCATGTTTTACAGAACCGATGCTTACAGCTCAATACCTCTTCAGGTAGGCCTTTGTTTTTTATGAAAACTTGGAGGCAGATAGGGCACTCATCATCAGCTGTTCGGTCATCACTAGAACTTGTTTTGGGGGTCAATGAGGATGTCTTAGTGCCACATGTCCTGTCAGATTTGATTTGATTAGAGTAATCCTCACTTAGAGCAACTGCCTCTAGCTTGAAGTCACTCTGAACATCTTTATCACCGGGTAGTCTGTCACCCTCCTTACTCATCCCATGTGCTGCATCAGGTATATCATCTTTAGCTATGGCAGCTGCTGGATCAGACCGTTTAGTGATTGTGGTCTGGAACTTTTCCTCAAAAGATAACTTTATTGCCTCACAAGCTTTACTGTCAATGTTCACTAGATGAATGTCCCTTAGACATTCAGTTTTGTTTCTGCGGTGACCAAAGTCAAGTATTGCTTGAGCAAGTGCACCAGCACAATCTTTTTTCGGGGCACCAATCGAGCCTGAACCAATCAGTGGTATTGCCAAAGATGCAATCTTGTGGTCTTCAGCTTTAACTAAACAATTTAGAAAGGTGTGGTACAAGTCCTTCACGAATGTCTGATTGTATGATGAATTAGGGCCTTTTGCATGGATAATAGTAGGGCACAGGTTAAACCCCGGTGAAATCAAACATTGCATCACATTCAATTGGTAAAAATTATGCCTCTTCATGTAGTCATGACACCATCTTTCCAACCGAACCCCAGCAGCCTCCATAATTGCCTTTGCTGCTCCTCCTGGATGGTTCAGGTCTCCCTGACAGGGACTGACAATGGCATTTACTCGTTGCATGGTAATGTCACCCTTCTGAACGTAAATAGTTATACCCTCATTGGTTACAAAGTGTACATTGCCAAGGCCACCTAGTGATTGTGTCTTATTTGGATTCCGAGTAGCATTTAGCGATGAACTGTAACTGGGGGTTGAATGAAAATGTGATTCACGTTCATCCTGATCTGAACGATTTGTGTTGCCAAACTGAGGACCACTATGTGCGGATGCACTATTTGTATCTTTAAAAGCGAAAGAGGGAGTTTTCAGCTTCTTTGATGGCTTTATACCTGCAAACTTTTTGAAGTGTTGCACAACCTCATCAACATTAATGCTGCTGAGAAAGACATAGCGGACAGGATGACCATTAACCTTTGTAATAAGGGCATTATTCCGGAAAACTTGTGAAGTCTGTGATTCTGCATTCTCCAATACGTCTGCATTGATGGAAGGAGGACAGTCTACTGCTTTCTTGTTTATTTTACCAAGAGTGTTCTGATAGAGAGCCGTGAATTCATCTACAGCTTTCTGTATCTCTCCTGTTGATTGTTGGCTCTTACAATGTACAAAGGTTACCTTGACCGAAAAACCAGCCTCCTCCTTGTTGGAAAGTCTGACATGATATTTTTTCAAAATCTTTTCAACTGCGGCCTTTTCAAATTTCATTAAGAAGTTATAGGAAAACATTTCAAGTACAAGACTGTTTTCTTTTTGAGCATAGGAACCATCATCATTATTGTCATTGATTTGTTCTATTGGACCTCTCATTTGAACATCTGAGGTACTTGTGGCATTCTCCTCAATATTCCTGTCAACAGCTGCATGGGGGGCAGTGTTTTCTCTTTTTGTTGTCGGCTGACCAATGAAGACCTCAGGATCAACATTTTCTGGCTGGTATCTGTTATTATGTGTCCCTTTTTGCTCTGTCAGTTTAACCTGTTCAGGATCAGAATAACCTGTTGCTGCAGAGGAAAAAAGAGCTGTCTCACTTCGTCTGGCAATATATTGGTATACTGTTTCTTCGACATGTCTTAACTCATTGGGACATGAGAAAGATAACTTAAACTGCTGTGTGTCAACACCAGGGCTCCTTAAATTCCCATAGCTTTTCATCATGTTGTGAACCACGTCAGGCAGAAGTGTGGCATAAACTGGGTCAATCTCAACTTCTACAAATCTGAAGAGCTGAAAGACAAACAAATTTAAGAGTAAGGGACTGTAAATATCAAAGATTTATTAAAAATGTTGGCCACAGCAAAAAAAAAATGGATTTCCTTCTTACATTTGGACCTTTGCCCCAAACTAACAAATAAGGAAAACGAATTTGAAAAATATCTGCGTGGCCATGGTGTTACGGTCAGCAGCAACACCCCACTCTAAGTTTAATTGTTATTTAAATTTATTGATCATTACGTAATACACCACTAGCTGTTAAACCTTGGTCTTGTGAATATTTAATCAACCTAACGGGCAATTCAGAACCAGAAACGAGAAGGACATGTTTGATTCCTTGAACTCCAAGGATTGTAATACATGGTAACAGCCAAATTAAGATTGTAGGCTATTTTATCATTCAATTTTTGAATAGAAAACTTTGCCTGTTTAATGCGTTACCATTGAACAAGCTTTAGAAAATTATTTTCCTTAAAAGTTATTGGTAGATGGGTCCTTTGAGGCTGCATTGAATGTATCAAAAGAATCACCAGGTATGTTGGTTATACCAATAATTTAAAATTGGGGTGTTTTTGGACTTTTTCAAAGTATCAAAATATACAATTTTTTTTACCCATAACCCATTACGGTAGTGCTCCGATTTCAACATCGACCACATATTGTTGAGATGAGACATTGGTCTTGTGAAAAATATTTAAAAAATGGCTTGGGGGAAAATACTTTATTTTTTGCAGTGGTTGCCAGACATTTAAACATTTTTTCCGAAGTTACATGTATAACAAAATTTTGGTGAAGGAAAATCAGACAAATAAATTATACTTACAGGCGGCAACCTTTGCACTTGTAAAAATACTTCACAAAACTCATGTTGATGATGCAATGTAGAGTCCCGATCTGTAGAAACAGTAAAAAAAAAATAATTAAGACTACTTACAAAAATTACAATAAAGACTACTTAAAAAAAATAATAATAATCAAAACTAGTTACTTTTTGGTGATTTTTATTTGTTCTCGTTACTTTTTTGGCATCTTGTTCTATGTTATTTTCAATTTTAGTTTGCCCAATGTCCAGTTTGTGACACCCTTCCTGAGTTTCAATAATTTATACTAGTGGGTAGGTTGAGTAGATTTTACCTCTGTACCTCTACTACTGGGAAAGAATTCAAACTGATATTATACATTCTTCCCAAAAACACCATGTGCACCATTATTTCTCTTTGCAGCTCCAGGAGTGACATATCACACAGGAGATATCTCACATCTCACCAAGACGACTCTACCAAAATTATCAAGCTGACTATCCATGATAACCACATTATCATTCAAATTTTCTACAACTGGAATTCTGATGTATTATCAACTTACAATAATACCATTATACAGAATTGTTTGCTAAATAATAAAATAGAGTTTATAATGTAATTATAAAGTTTTATCATAAAACCGAGACAATTTATTGAAACTAAACATGTAACAACTCAGCTTCTGAGTTTCAGTAAGCTGGTAGTTGCTTTGGTGAGATAAATTATAATAGTAATTCAAAATTTAAATTTTAGGATCAGTGCTAAGTCGTCTTGGTAAGATAAATTTTGACATGTTCAACTTATTTTATAAAACTTGCATCGTCTTGGCGTAATAAATTATTTTGTTGTCTGGATACATGGTGTAGCATTTATGGAACTTTGTGCTGATCAATCAGCAATCACTTACCCTTTGCATCATCAAACACTACAATTGCAGCATCGCGGTTGGAGTCCAGTGGATAGAGCACTTTTGTTACATCACCACCTTTATTGCTCTTTCTTTGAAAATGGATGGTTAGCTTATCGACAGTTTGATACTGTGAGTGTACACTGCTGATACCTTGTACCAGGAGAGCTCTTCCTATGAAGTCTGATGTATCTATGAAATTGGTAGCCATTCTTGCTGGTCACTACAAAAAGTAAACAGAATTTCAACTTTTTAAATATATTTTCTAAACTGCTAATTATATGGGCAAACTTGTTAACAAGACTGCTGACTAAAGTGTTTTAAACGCAGGCGCTGCCCTTGGCACCAAAGTCTGAGGCCTTGAAACATGCAGGGAGGGGTGGGAAGTGAGGATGTAAAGGGAGGATGGTCACTGGTCACCCACCAAAACTTCCTAATATTTTGACTATCCTGTTGAAAATTTTTATTTCTTTTCCAAAAACTATTCTTCGTTTATTAACAAGTTCTGACAATTCCTATTCCTTGTATACTTCAGAAATCAACTAAAAATAAAAAAGATCTTCTTAGATACTTTGGCCTAATAAAAAAAAATCAGTTAACACCGCAGTATACCGATTAAAAATTTTACAATTCAGGCATTCCATTAATAATTTGAAACTTTTTGCTGGAAGTAAGGCTGTGTTTAAAGCCAACAACTTTGGATATGGCTACAACCTTTTGCTGCAAGGACAACAAAGATGAATCTCGGACCTTTCAGCAATCCAGCCATAGCAACTGCCAAAGCCCTTAATTGGGACACAGCTTATATATAGTTGTAGTAGAAAAAGGCATAGGCCTATTTTTTTTCAAAATGTTGGTGGCTTAAAGTTAAAATACAGTTTGGATGGTTTTGAGGGTTTCCCTATTAGTATAATTACTGCATGGTTTACCTCTGTCATTGATAGCCCTACCCCAACATTTAAGGTTAACTTTTGTGTTCGGTGTGTCTCTGAGAGAATGAAAAACTTACAAATTAAACATGACACTTTTTCAGTGATAGGCTCTGGCCTCTATGGTGAGTAGTTTGAAAAGTCTACCTTGAACCTTGTGGCCCTTGTTTTCTTTTTTAAATAACCATGACACCGGGGTCAAATCTTGGGGTTGTTTATATTCTGACTTTTGAATAATCTATCTAATCATGCTGCAGTCAATGTTTATTTTACTGCCCAATAAAACGAGGCCGCAATGCACCTTTAATGGAGATCCCATGCTCAGGTTACACTGATTATGGACCTGAAAAGACCGTCATGGTGTGAACAATGCACAGTCTACGATTTGTGTTTGTGTTTTGCCTCTGTGCGTTGGTGGTTATACTGTTTTTGTTGTTGTTTTTTTTTTCTTCTTTTCTTTATTATTATTTTTCATGATTAAGAGGTCAATATCTAATTTTTTTTTAACTTGACATAATTAATTTATTTTATTATATTCTATTTTTTTAAGCAAAAAAGTGGGACAACCATGGCTAGCCGGCAGGCCCCGTTGCTACGCGTCTGGATGACGATAACACAGTTTACCTTTTACTTAAATTCAATGGGTAACTTTTGGATGGTCCTTTTACACAGTTGTCACCAGTAGTACGCATGCTCAGAACTACACGCAAAATATGTGCGCACATGCTAAGAACTGTCAAAAAGGACCTTTCTGTGTCTGCTACAGCCAGCATCTCAAAAGTATCCCATTACAAGTCAGGGCTGATGACTTTTCAAGGGGGTTTGGTAGAGGAGGGCAACTGGTGGGGAAACAATTTTGATGCTTATTCAGTCCAAGGTTTTAAGAACTTCTTTCAATCTAAACAGTACTAAAAAATATGCAATTCCCAATAAAACGTCAAATTAGGCCCTCAGCTGAACCCTCAGATTTTTTCGTTTTGCTCAGGCAACCGGCCTCGATGTAGCCACTCACCTGTTATTTTGTTTGTAATGTAAATCACTGTAAAAAAAAGGGTAAAGAACACTGGAAAAGTGAACATTTAAACCTACAATGCTGGTCATATCTCGTTGGGCCTCCCCTCGCCCCGATCAATGTTGGCTCTCATTGCATGGTCTGCACTCCAGTTTGGATTAACAATATTGAGTAGGGGAGCGGGGGACGAGGGAGAGTTTTATGATTTTCAGTCACAGTGGCCCAAGCATTTTCGCCGGAATTGTAGTCTTGCTAGAATTTCAAATAGACAAAGGAATCACACCGAAATCCCCTTGGAAAATTTAAACACCTGTGCGCGTTCATGTCATGCAGTGTGGCATTGACGAGACGCACATTGTGCTGCCCACATGTACAGTGATGATGTAGCCTTTGCTGTGATTGGTCAATATGTCAGGGGCGGGGCTTAATGGATCGGTCTATTGCCCAATCTGAAAATGCACTTCATAAAAAAGACGCACAAACGACTCAGATTTTTTGCCAAAAGTTTCTCTTTTTTGGAGAAACTCATCAGACTTTCAAGTTGCCCCACCAGTGTGGCTGGCGGATTTTTTACATACCTGCTGATCCTTAGCCACATGTCCTTCCCATTACTTTGTGTAGCGAACCTCCGATGAAAACTTTAAAAAATCAGGCGGTGGGGTAGAACTATTTTTGTGACGTTTTTAATGGTCTGGATCTGCTCTCTGATGTCTTAGCTATCCTCAACTGCTAATGACTACTAATTTTACCAAACATTTATGAAATAATGACCAAAAATCAGTAGGCCTCCGCAGACTTCTGTGAAAACACTCCTCAATGGGTGGCAGCCATTTTGAAATTAAAAAACTGCCATCACAAACATGACGTTGCAACTTCGGCTTTACGTCGGCTGTTTTATGGGAGAACCTGGTGAGAGCAGCTACATTGCGGCCCCGATTACGCAGAGTCGCAGTTTGTGCGGTTGTACCGCGTAGCTGCTCTCACCGTGATCTCTCATAAAACAGCCGTTTTCGAAGTTGTGACGTCAGGCTTATGACGGCAGTTTTTAAAGATGCATTGCCCGATTTTGGGCCAAAGGATTAACAAATCAATTTCATTGAGCGAATGAATTAAAAAAGTTTATATGTTTGTGTACCGGTAACGAAAAATATAAAAAACTAAGAATTCTGATATCAGGAACTCGAGATAGAACACTTTTAAGTTTCTGCGGGCATTTGCCAACTTCAATTTGATTGGTTTCCCAGCGGCCAATCAGAAGAATCCGCAAGTAATGAATATTCATGATTCTTGTGACCTTTTTAGTATGAACGGGTCGCGACCCCTGCAACCGATGCTCTCGCCGCTGCCGGCCCACCAGCTCGCTGTGCGCGTACATACAATGTACGTGGTGTATGTAATGTACAGAGTGCGCGATCCGAGCGATAAACTACCACCAGCTCTCTGCTGCAAACAACCGTGCGGGTTGAAAGGATAGGGAGCAGGCCGCCGCTGGTCAATCGACAATCACACTGACCAGACGTCCAGACGGTTTTAACCACTTCCTGCAAAATGGAGACTCGCAGCAGCAGAAAACGAACCAGAGGACGACCAATATTGTACATGTACAGTGTACACGTGTACAGTGTGTGGGGTTTAATTCTCATTACATTGTGTGCAATGTGCACCACACATACAACCAGTCGATCGTCGTTCCAAATTACGTTGCTTGAATACAAGCATGAATATTCATATCCTGTGCTTCTGCAATATGCAAATGACGTACATCATAGCTCTGAGGATTAAAAGGCTGGCCCAGCCTTTTATTCATTTACGTTTTTAATTAACTGCCACTAATCCTTGACAGGCCCCCCAGGTGTCCCCTAACATGCAATTCATTAAAAAGCAAGGAACTAGCCCCATGCATTGTTGCGCCGACACGCTGGACTCCCTCCACTGGACAGCTGGAGGGAGTCCAGCGTATTGGCACAATGCATGGGGCTAACATAACATGGAACCAGCCCCACCCCCCACTGAAAAGCAGTGCCAGCCCCCCCCCCCCCCCCCCCCCCGTGCACCCCTAGTAAAAAAATCCTGGCTACGCCGCTGATATGAACTAAAAAAGTAGAACTTTCTAGAACTTAGAAGTGTCTTGTTCAAAGGTGGGTCAGATGGTTTAAAAAAAATTCGTTTCCGTTTCCGAACAAATTTCCTGTTAGTGTTACCCGATCGAAAACAGGTTGCACCAGTATTACTCAATACTAGCCCCACTAGTGTGGCAAGGATTTTTGACATCGGATGTCAAAAATCCTTGCCACACTAGTGGGGCTACAGTATTACTATTGTTTTCTGCTGGACTTACCTTCATTTATGTGTGGATAATTATGAACTAGCCGACTGGTCGAAATACAGATGCTAACAACAAAAAGGGAACAAACTATAAATCACTCCTCAATTCTGCTGCAAAACCTGCACTGCTGCAGTCCGACTTAGGCCGAGTGGAAAGAACACTGATCGATATATAACGATGGGAGTAGCCTGATCGGATCGTGACGTTGTTGCCACTGTGTCGCACACTGTGGAATTTCCAGGTTTTTATTTTTGAACTTGGAAACCCCGGTTTTGATTGTATTACAAAGGACAGACCGCCATTATTGCGACACTGGAGTGGGAATTTCCAGATTTTGCGACTGTAATAAATAATACGTGCAATGTAATCACGAGACAAGTTTGACCAATCAGCGAATGATTGCGTGCTAAGGGGAATCCCCCTTGCACGCAACTGTCTGCGTTTCGCAGTGTGTCATGTACATGTACATATGTACATATGTACATATAGCTAGCTATAGCATCGTATTTGGGGACAAGCGCGACACAAATCACCTCTCGGGGCGGTTTTACGTACCTAGAGCTCCGCTAGTGCACTACACCACAGTAGTGTTGTTTCGAAGTTTGTACAGTAAATCGTGGCATAAAAAAATGGACAAAACAGCACGAAATTTACAACATGTATTTTAATGGAGGCTAATCCAAAACATAGTGATCGTCATGCAGTTAACGTGAGGATTCCCCTTGTTGTGCCCAGTGAACACAGACAAGAAATCCAGGATAAGTTGTGCATTTATTTTCAGTCCAAACAGGGAGGCAACAGCGACGTGTATGACATTCGTTTATTGGGGACAGATGCCATTGGCTTATGGTGTAGAGTAACTTTTGTTGAACTGTCTGGTAAGTTGAAGTTTAGTTTTATTAAAAATAAGGCAGTGCCACTGCCAGCAGTGGTGAGTGTAGACCCAGTATAACTGGGGTGCTGCACTTCTTTTAAGAGATTTTGACTTTATTGGTCATACTACTAAAAGTACTAGCACCCCAGTCCAGTGAATATGTATTGGCGCTGTGACAAAGTGGATTTAAAGGGGCTGTGTCGTAATGATCGTAGTCTGCCTGTTTCTGGGCCCAGAAACATGAACTCTAACCCAGTTAATGCACACGCCCGCCTCGACCGTCGTATCACAAAGGGCACCATCAGGGTCCGATTTCGTCCCAAATATTTGCATAGCAAAACTACTATGCAATTTTTTTTTTTGCATAGCAATCTCAAAATTTTGTATAGCAAATTTGAAAATGCTTAAATATTGCAAAATAGGTAAATTTGTGGTAGAGGGTTTTTGTGTGTAGTTTCCAGGCTTAATTTAAGGCCAAGGCTATGTTTAGAGTACCTTAACGACATAATAATCCTCATCAGAATATTATTATGTAATACAAATATCGTGTGAAAGATTGGACTATTATAAAAGAACACACAAAATATCAGCTCCAAATGCTTTGAACTTAGTGTTGTGTACATTTATTGTACATATTTTATTTAAAAAAAATACTTCCAGGTAAAGGGTGACTCACTTAAATTATCCAAGACTTATGTGTACTTACGTTATTATTTACACAAAATTTGACATGCCACTTTTCCGGCATCTACAATTGAGTGAATGCAGCCATTCACCCAAGGGATCTAATTCCCATTTCCAACCTTGCACCGTCGAAAGATTTGTCATTTTATTGTAGAACTTCTCTGAAGTAGAACTATCTCTGAAGTGAACAGCAAACCCGAAAAATATGATGTCTTAACGTTTTAAGACATGGGTAAGACGTATATAACGTTTTACGAACGCTGTGTTGACGTTCTTAAAACGTGTGTCATCGTGTGACTCTACACGCAGCTGAATTTATACGCATTATGTACTTACAAACGAGTCTAATCTTGGTATGGTGCCATTTTATCGTTCTGCAAATGCACATTCAACCCCCACATAAGTAGGGAACGAGACCTCTGCTGCGTGGTGTGTGCTCCATGTATTTGACAATCGACTGTCGTCATGCACGTGAATATTTATACAGACAAGTACAAAACATCGCTAAACCAAAGTGTATCGGAAATCATTGTAAGATTTTTTTTGTCAATCAAAAATATTGCAACAAATGTATCGCACATTGTATCGCAAAATGTGCGATGCACTTTCTAAAATTACATCGCAAATCGGCCAATTTGCATCGCAAAATGCGATGCGATACAGGGGAAATCGTTCACTGCACCATCATTATTATTCTGTGACGTGACCGCCACTCGCGCGTGTGTGCGTGCAATAACAGATTGGGAGGTCATAGTTCAGTCTAGCCACAGACTCGCTGTGATCATGACGACACAGCCCCTTTAAAACAAATTTGTGATACCCCGTTCAAAGAGTTGCCAAAATTACGACAAAGATGCAACAGAATTGCTGGAAATCGCCTACTGGCTTCTCAAGATTATTAAAGATGAAATAAAAGGCATTTAATTGTACTCACAATCGTTTTCTGTCCTCCAAAACAATGATTTTTTTAGCGCACAGTGCAGCCGTTACAATCTGCGTTTTATAGTCATGTAAGTGACACTCAACGTCTGCTTCCATGTAAAGAGTCGTAATAATGCTGCTAGTTCGCTGATGCCCTGACTTGCATGTTTTGCACAGTCAATGCAGGATACCAGCTTTGTAGTGTTGGCTGCACAGCACTAGGTTGAAATGTACAATGCCTCTGTGTAGCCAATGGGGGGGGGTCGTTGAGCCATTGAGGGAGGTAAGCTTCAAGACGGTCATAAGATGGTAAAAAGAGCACTACAGCACCCCAGTTACTGGGTCTACCATGTCTACTCACTAACCTATCCTCTTCGTCTCTGGAGGGACATAAGGCCGTAACAATCTCTCCACTTGCCCCTGTCTTTGGCAACTTTTTGAGCCTCGCCTTCATTAGTCAGGTCTTTTGCAGCTCGGCCATCACTGTCCTATGCCAGGTAGTTTTGGGTCTGCCTGGCTTTTGCTTGTCTGTTGGAGTCCAGCAGAGAGCTACTTTAGGGGTACGGTCCCGGGCATTCTCAGTAGCATACAAGGCCAACCATCATAATGACGCCCCTTGATCATGAGGACGACACTCTACCTCTAGCAGCTAGTTACTCCCAGAACTATCAGTATACACAAACCTCATAGGTCAAGCTTAGCCCCGGTAACTGGGGCGCTGACTCCTTTTTTTTAAAATTTTGACTTAATTGGTCATACTAGCGCCCCAGTCCAGTATGTGTTGGCGCTGTGACGAGGCAGATTTAAAACGAATCTGTGATACCAAAATTACAACATAGACTGAACAAAATTGCTATAAAATCGTCTTCTGGCTTCTCAAGATATCAAAGGTGAAATAACATGCATTTAATTGTACTCATGATCATTTGTGGTCCTCCAAATCAATGATTTTTAAGCCCACAAAGAGTGCAGCCGTTACGATGTGCCTTTTACTACTCAACGACTGTTTCCTTATGTGTAAAAAGTCGTATTAACACTGCGAAGATTGTGTGTTTGCTGATGCCCTGACTTGCATTGTTTTGCTCAGTCAACATAGGATACCAGTTGTGTAGTGTTGGCTGCACAGTGCACTGGCTGGTTGAAACGCACTCTCCCTCTGTGTAGCCATTGTGGGGAGTTGTTGACATTATCTTTTTTTTAGTTTAGTTTGCGGATTGATTTCTAAGGCACCACTAAGCACTCTTGGTGTAAAAACGTGACGGCAACAAGTTTTGAATAGGATTGACTATAGCTTGACGTATGAGGTTCGTGTAGTCATCTTAGTAAGTACAAGTCGTCGTTGGATACCTGTTTGACCAATAGACATGATAGATGTGGCTGATCATTCTGAGGCATCCATTGTGGAAGGACTCGGTGTATCCAACAGCGCACCCGGGGGCGAGGGGCGCTCATGATTTTTGAAACCGCCCCCGAAGAGGGTCCAGAAAAAAGAAAAAAAAGGCAACCTTGGGGAGGGAAAGAGAGAGGCGAAGGAAAAGAAGAAAAGTCGCAAAATGTGTATGTATTTTTTTTTTTTCGACGGCAGGGTTTCTTTTCATCTTGTGCCACTTGAGTTTTGAACCCAGGCTGACCACTGATTTCACAATGCCTACATGTACATGTACCGTAATTTTCGGCCCAAAAGCCGCTCGGCCCATTAGCCGCTGCGCCCAAGAATTTACAAAGCAAGATTTAGTTGTCGGCACATAAGCCGCTATACATGTACCCCATAAGCCGCAGTATTTTTTCAGAAAAAGACCGAAAATAAAGGCCATTGAGCACGGTTTAATTTCAGGTGAACAAAAGCGTGACCGCATTTACTGTAGTCAACACAGAAAGAGTGGCCAAATCCAGATCTGGATTTTTCATTAAATACTTTTGAGCTTATCTGTAATGTCATTTACAAGCAATTTACAAGCCCAGCCAGCGTGCGTACCTTACGTTGCGGTCTTCCGATCGTGCACGTTGCAGCGACCATCATACAAGCAAGAATTTACAGCAGCATAACGTTTCCAGAAGTTTCCTCAGCTACCGGCAGAGGGCGCGCTACATTTTTATAGTGCCCTCCAGTGGCAGCTTACGGCAAAGATTGCGGCAAAGACCGGTAAAGTCTGTCAATGAATGCAAAATGGTCGATAACATCCGACATTTTGCGACTTCCTGTTTACATGCATGTAGTGTATTGACGCACTGGTTTACAACTGCATAATCAGCAATGCACAGGTCGGCGTGCAGATACCAATTTATCTGAGTGAACGCCGATGGTTTTCAGCAGCGCTTGCTCGGTCGGCTTAACTTGTTTTGATTGGAATTGGATATCAACTTTTGTCATAGCTGAACTAAAGGCTTATATGTTTTCTGGTTAGTTTTTTTTGTCACATTGCCATTTTCATTGTCGTCTTGAATTTTTTTGTGCGAGTGCAGTAATTTTCGGCTTACATTACTGACACGTTGGCCCATAAGCCGCGTGAAACTTTTTGCGGGCGAAAAACAACCAGCAAGCCGCGGCTTATAGGCCGAAAATTACGGTACATGTATATTAAGTATTGTCGTCTAGTTACTGAATCCGATTGATTTGTGCTGTTCTTAATTATAGAGGATACATTGTTTGTGTGTAAGCTTCAGATTGGCTCTTGTAGCTTGCGCTTACAAGTTATCTTGAAGAAAGTCTTAAACTGATTTTAACTATCATGCTCACTTATTTTTCCAGAGGAAAAACAGGTTTTTTTTTCATAAAAATAAAAAAGTTCCGTGCGTGATTGGGCTATTGAAGATGCTACTGCGCTTGCAGTTGATTGGCTTTGGACTGCACCATTATACAGAGGGTGATAAATTTGTAGTGTTAAAAACAGCCCACACTTACATTATTGACTTACAATGGTAATCTTGCTTTTGGTTTCAATATTTTGTATTTCCTATTTTGCCTATTTATTTTCATTTCCACATTTCTTTAATATTTTTCTGTATTAGTATAAACAAGGGCATTTCCGAACCGGACCCTTTTGAAAAACACCCCTTTTAATGATAGTGCGGTCCACCGACATTGCGCGCAAGGAATCACAAGCAATATTCCACAGAAAGAAAAAATGTCTCGAGTGTACGTGGAGTTGTCCAAGTTGTCATCATGAAACGAGTTGACATTAAACAGCATAAAGTACGACCGATTTGTGATTGTGAGTAAATTTTTCTTTCAGCCTGTAAATGCTACAAAAACAATCCCAGTAAAATTAAAAGTTTGATATGGATCACAGGTGCTTAAAAAATGTGTCTGTTTCTCTGTTTTTAGGCATACAGAGGCTTGATTTTTCACCCCGCAAAACGCCAAAAGCTCAGAGCCCCTGGACCCACCCGTTTTAGTTTGAGCCCCCCCCCCCCTCAGAATTAATCCTGGGTGTGCCGTTGTGTGTATCTCATGTCTTTCTGGTGATTCGCAAACATTCTTAGTGAAACAGAATGATGGAATTGATAATGCTGCTGTAGGGTCTAATCTTCATCTTCAGACATGTCAGATTTAGCTGGCTTGACTTCCAAATGGGAAGTAGCCTGCAGAATCCACCATGAGCTTTGTTCAACTTTGCGCCATTGCCTGAGCCAATTATGCTGCCAAGTCCTCAACTGTACATGTCTACGATATAGAATCCTCTCTGTGTACAGTCATTGAGTGGTGTGGTGTTACTGTTGATGTACATGTGTTTTTGGTATTGATAACAAGGCCGATCTGCTTGGCATACATGTAGCTGTCCAGTTTGTGGTTTTATTCGTCTGTAAATGGAGGTGGTTGGATTCAAGGATGGCGAAGTCATCAGCAAAATCAAGGTCCTTATGATGGGAAACAACTGTAACACGCGGTGTCTATCTAGTATATAAATATAAATGTAAGAGTCAATTTTTAATAATAAAATAATCTTATTATTTTGGGGGATAAAAAGAAAAACAGAAAGGTGAATCAAATGCGGAACGTGCCGATAGCAAACGGCGGCATAGCTGGCTGGTGGGGGGGGGGGGGGTGAAGTGCTCCCACAACTTTCCAGTGCCCCCAGGTGCATGAAAGAAAATTCAGAAACATGTAGTTCACTACAAAATATGGCCCCTGGAGCCCCCACTGCAAAGCAATGCCCCCATGTTCCCCCCATTGAAAAAGATTCTGACTATGATGCAAAGTGTTTGTTTTTTTAGTCTACTAAAAGGCTACCATAATGTGCTTGAAACTTTTGGTAATTTAATACAGTTTATGTAGTGTCGGCTTCTTGTGTACTTGTCCATGAGGGGGAGCTTTACTACAGACCTGATTGCTTTGTTTTTCAAAGGGCAAGGGCACCGAGGCAATTTCTTCTTGATAAAGGGCACTCCTATGAGAAAATTGTAAATTTCCATTGGAACATTTAAAAGACACCAAGGCAATGACCAGAGGAAACAGAGGCAATTGAAGTATCAGGCCTGATACCATCTGCTGGCGAAATATATGCTGGACTCCCGCTGCTTGGCTCAATGCCTTCACTGTATTAATTACACTGTATCAGGGATTGATGTTCCTTTTGAGTGAGAACTTAATATTTATTGCCAAATTTTCTCCCAATGTTCTGTCACTTGTTGGGTCAAGTACATGTACACAAATTGATATCGCATTGGCTCGTTTTTACACCAACAGTGTTCCTGAAATCCATTAGGCTTGAAATATTTGAAGAAATAAAGACATTAAGAAAAAGAAACAGAAAAACTGAAGGAAGACACGGACATATACAGAAATAAAGAAACAACTAAATAAAGAAGTCAATAAATAAACTGAATAAATAAACAAATATAGACCTTTAGAAATAATAAACAATTTTAATAAGTTTGCAAATTCCATCATATCAGTACCCTCATTTCAATGCAAAGAAACCAGTAGATTGCATAATCAGAAAAAGTGTCATTTAGGTCAACAGGCCAACACTATTGTGCTCAAATATCGAAATAGGTACATGTATGACACACACATGCATCATTGCCAAGTGAGTGTACATTATGTATCAGACCATGCAAACACCTCAAATCATGCTCCGTTTTATGGCGTTGGAGGGAAGGCGGGGGGGGGGGGGGGAATGGGGAGTGAACCGCTCAGATCCCCACTCAAGTCTTTTTGCGTGTCTGTAGCTCAAAATTTTACTTAGGCATGACAACATTGTGAACCGTTTTAAATTACCTTTACCAAGCCCATTCTAGAAAATGGTTACCCCTGAGTGCCCTCTGCAAATTACACCCTTACTCAACATTATATTGAATTCAACATTTCATATGCAAACATTGCGCCCATGCTGGGCTTCACGCTGCATCCCGCTAGTTTCCTTTAAGACAATAGACTAATCCATTAAGCCCCGCCCACTGTGCAGGCACGCCATATGCACTAACGTGTTTGGTGGACTTTTGTTTGCGCATTCACATCTGTGATAGGTCAGTACAGCAAGGGCGGGACTTAATGAATTGGTCAATAACCAAGGTGATGCATGGTTAATTTTCTGGTATTGCATTTTTAAGAACCATTTTTGTGATGATGTGAAGTTTACAGTTCTATAAATATGTTAACATCGAATTGTTTACAGGAACTCCCCACAATAACATTGAAAATATTCCAACTGCACAGGTGCTAGTAATGTGTTAGCAAAGTCTGATCATGCAATGGACATTGATGGAGTCAAGATTCCCTTGGAAGTGCGAGGCTGCCCAGCACCCCCTGGTACTTCAGAGTCTTCATCTGCAGAGGTACCTCCAGATTCTATTGATCTTCACTCCTTTGTCTGTATCAGTCCAGTGAGTGTAACATAAATTTTAACCAAACACCAGAGTTGTAATCGAGTCACGGTCAAAGTCTTGAGTCACTTGGGTTGAGTGTGAGTGTGAGATTCATTAATAAGTCACTTGAGTCAAATCTGAGTCTAAGCCATGAGTCGCTTTACACACATTAAACTATTACAAAGAATGTTAAAATGTAAAAGATTAGTTAAATCGGCCAGTTCTCCATTGATTTCAGATGATGCAACCTTGTGGTCACTAACCATTAAGAACAAAAAATTACCCCAAAACGCTCCTTGCATTGTTCTGTGTCTTCACTTTATGAATCCATGCTGCATTGTATGCCATACTTTTCTCCTTGTCATGTTGATGGAGAATTAGTTTTGGCATTTTTGTGAAAGTTTATAATAATTAGAAGAATGTGTCACATGTGAGTCATAACACACAGTGAGTGATAAATCCCAGTCACTCATGATAGTGGAGTCCAAGTCCTAGGCCATGTACATGTATTTTGCTGATGTGACTTGAGTCAAGTCTGAGTCACCAAAATTGTCATTTTTGGCCTGGACTTGAGTCCTACAACATGACCAAACATTTACTTAACATTTATATTAATTTATTTATTTGCAGTTGGCCCATTTAAATCAGTATATCTAAAGAATGTGAAAAGTTGTGATGTATGGTATTTCTTACAGTATGATAGTTTGCATATCAAGGGTTACTAATGAATGAATATGTTCTAAAACTGTTTGAAAACATTACAGGAAGACATTAACAAAGATAAAGTGGGTGATGTTGCTGATCAGAATCAAGCCAAATCTGGTGACAAGACAAACTGCCAAATGACATCAACATGTGCCTCAGGGGATACACTGAAAGGGAAATCACGCAATGCAGCCTCCTTTAATCAGCATGATGTTACACACCAATTATCACCAGAGAAAAAGATGAAAGTAGATCCAGTAAACCAAGTAAGGATACTTCCTCAACTATTAACAGTAACATTTTTATGAACGATGTTGAACGAAAATTTTCAGTTTTCTTGAAGAGCCACGTATGTCAATAGACGTGACTGAGATTTACACTTGACACTGTGCTTAGCTTAGCAAATCAACAACACTAAAGCCACGGTTTGCAGTTTAAGACCCCTCATATGATTCTGTCAAAGTTTAATCTCTCCACTAAGTAATTTCTTTTTTAAGTAATGGCTAATTGCCACAGTAATTAGTAAAAGATAGGTGTCTCTTCATGAAAGCTTTACCTTAAGTTTTACTGTGTAGGCCTGAAGGAAACCCTCATACCCCAAAAAGCCCTGCAGCAATGGGAAAGGGGTGACGACAGCAGGTGGAAGATGTCACTGGAAGCCACAGGACCACTCCTGCATGTTGGCAGTTCAGTGGTTGCCTGATTTAGACCCAGAGATAACTGCATCATTGGGCAACACCATGGATAACCAGACAGCCCTACCTAGGGAAAGCACTGCCTGCTCCCGAAGTAGAGAGGCCTAGAAAAGGTGGCACAAACATAGCTCGTCCCCCTTCTACCCAGTTGGCAAACTGCGGACAATGGGCATCTTCTCAGCTGTCAAACAACTACTCAAAAAAAGGGTACCCCGCCTACCTATAAAGTTGGGAAAGGACTCAAACTTGCCTGGAGGAACATCCGAACCATGCTGGACACATCATGTAGCAAAAGAACCCATCGCCGCTCTGCACTAATTGCGCATAAACTGGCCAGGCTGGTTATTGACATTGCTGCACTCTGTGAGGTCCGCTTCCCAGACGAAGACAGCCTGAAAGAAGGCGGTGCAGGCTACACCCTATACTGGTCAGGCAAACCAAAAGAGGACAGACGCATTTCAGACGTTGGGTTATGATAAAAAAAACTTCATAGCTGCAGAACTCTCCAACCCACCAACAGGTCACTCAGGACGGTCTGTTTCAGAAGCAGAATTTAGAGTTTAAAAAACCAAGAAGAAACAAATCTTATATTATACTGTAAAATACTCTTTTCTCACTGCATAACTCAAAAGCTACGATGTTGCTACAGTGATCCAGTAGCTCAAGTTGGTCGATATATTATCCCTGAATGAAGGATGTGTCTTTTGTCCAAAGTAATCTCTAATAGTTAATAGCGGAGACTAAAGTCTCAAGACACTGTCATGCATTTAGTTTCCATTGGGACAAGCCAAATGTGTCACTCATCACCTTTAGTGAAGGCTCTCCAGTTAAGTACATAAGCCATCGACAATGTGTACTTCCGGTCAAAGAATACAACATACTGAGTTTGAATTCCAACATTTTGTATTTTTATGGGCCTATTTATTTATACAATAGAATTTCTGTGCTGTTATGATTATTATCTCAGGAGAGGAAGAGAAAAAAGAAAGAAACTTCTGATAATGTTAATAATTATGGTTACTGATAATATATAAGATTGTCTTACCTGAACAGCAGGGGCAATACTAAATCCAGTTTAATAAACCAGACAGATTTTGCAGTGAAACTGGTAAAACAAGTAGGCAGAGATTATATGTTTTTTCATATTTTGTTGTACATTTTTATTTTATATTTTCAGACATCACCTCCTGTTGCTGTTACAGAAACTCCTGACCAGACTGCTACAGAAGATATGTATGGGGTAGAAGGTAGTGCTAAGGTATAAACAGAATATACTGCACTCCTTTGTGTCTGTGAATGTAGGTTTTCACACATTCAGGCATGGAATTTTTCAGCTGATAACCTATTTTTTTTTATTTATTTTTTTAAATTGAAAAACTGTAAAACACTGCAAAGTTTTGTATGCTAGGCAACTTTCTGTTTTTGTTGCAAAAACATTTTTGCGTATGCAAAAACCAGGGTGCAAGGCGGCACATTGTAAGTGACATTACTGTTCTATTTATCTCAGATTGTTTTTCGGAGGAGGCAGTGAGGGAGTGGGAAACTGTCACTCTCAAATTCTCAAAAGCTTTAAATGTGAATGAATGGTTGTTAAGGTTGTTTTAAGTACTTGCAAATTTCACCCTACAAAAAATATTTAGGCTGTTTGCATAGTCAAGCTGGGGTGCACAATGGGAGACTTTTAGACATAAGATAGAAGCAGACATATCAGGTCCAATCTCTTTGCTGTTTTGAGCATAGGGCCATATTCCAAGCACAGTGGGTGTAACCATAAATATGTGTGTGGTAATTGAAATTGTAATTGTAATTAAGTCGTGTGCAGTGATTTTAAGTTTTTAGTCTTTGCTCATTTCTTGTTTTACTTTTTTAATGTCCAGGTATCATGTCATGTACCAACTTGTCGTGCATCTCCTGGTCTGGGAAATCCATGTCTGACTGACTCAAGTTATCGAAGAGGAAGTGATGACATGTATGGTAAAGATGAACATCACCAGCCACAGGATCCAAGATTACTTGGCCACATCGTCTCGCCACCCTGTCATCAAGCACAAGGAAACATGTCTGATATCTGGGCACCTCAGAGAGGTACCATGGAAACCAACTTACCATTAGGTTTCCAAGGATATCAATGGCCTCTGGGAAGCATGCCAAATGAACATAACTTCCTTAACGTTTTCTACAGAGGCAATCAGGGCAACCAATTTGCAGGAAATTACCCCAGTGGTATATTCTCACCAGACCAATTTCCATTGCCTGATCGAAAACTCTCCTTAACCCAAGCAAGCAGCCCTCATGGTGAATCATTTTCACCCAATGCTGCTGACAAATCTCCAGTTGGGGAGCAGAATCAATTCATGGCCCAAACAGGAATTCCTTCTTTTGGGATGTTGGAAAGATCCACTCATCACAATGTTTCAGGTATAATTAACCAACAGGCTTGCAGAGCTGAGGCCAACATACAAGATCTGTCGGTGAGTTTTCCGAACTAATTTCTTGAAAGCCTGAGTTTTATGAGAAAGGTGCAAAGGAGCCCTTAAATAGTGGAAAGCAGGGAGACCAATATGCACAAAATTACCCTGGTGGTAATTTTGCACCCGACCAATAGACCGATTGCGCGACCTGCATCAAGTGACCTTTTGTGGGTATTAAATTGAAACAAACACGACATCCTGCATAGGAAAGTGTGGTACGGTACATGATGATTGTTGCGTTTGTTTATTCGATCGAGGCTTTTCTTTCTCGAAATCTGTGAAAAATATTCCAGAGTTTGTACCAGAGACCTTTGAGTCGCTGAATAAAGCCAGTAAGGACAGTTCCAGCAAGTCTTGGAAATTGTACAAGTATCGTATAAATGTGCACGATGTGTACTAGTGCACAATGAAACGTTTAGGCCAGACGACCGCATTCACACGCTTTTCAACTCAAGAATTTCAAAGTGTTAAAGCTGAATCATCCAAAAAAATTGCTGTGTGATTCTTTTGCCCATAATTTTGCAAGGCTAGGTATAAATGTTCACTTTTCCAACGTTTTTTACCCTTTATTACAGTGATTTAGGCCTACATTACAAACAAAATAACAGGCGGGTGGCTACATTGTCGTCTGACGGATGCCGGGACTGCATAACTCAAAATAAATCTCATTTGTAGTAGAATACTGGTAGTTTATGAAACAGTAATGTGATTAATATCAATGTCTCAACATACAACTTTAATAAAATGGCAATTAGTAACTGTGTTATTTCTACCAAAAGCCGACAATTGGTGTGACTCTGTCGGTCAAGGCATGTATTTTTGCGTAGTTTGCCCTCAGCTCAGATGACGTAGTACCCACAATAGGTCGGTCACATGATGACATGTAAATATTGGCTGTGCAATCGGTCTTTTGTACTTCAACCAAGCACATAGCCCTCCTGGTGAAGATTTTTCACCTAATGCTAGTCACAAATTGCCAATTTTGGAGAACAAAAAAACCAAATGGGAACATCTGGTGGTATGTTGGAAATTGCCTCTGATGGCAGTGTTTCATGTGTAAATAACCAACAGAATTGCAGAGCAGCCATGAACAAACAAGATCAGCTGCTGAAAGGACCTCCAGGAGCCGCAGTACGAACAAGTCTCGGTAAAGATTCTTCTGTCAAAGCAGATAGTGGCATCAAAAAGGTAACCTTATTGTTAATAAAAAGTATCAATAAGAAAGCTCAAAAGTGATGAAATGCAAAATAACATGTTTTTTAAACATTAGCCAAATTGGTATTGCAACAGCCAGGTTTTTTTCAATTTTAGGGAATTATTCACACAGGTCTTATTTTTTGTGTGTTTTTAGGAGTTTGATTTTACTAAGAAAATAGCAACTCCAAATTAAGACATCTTTTCCTTGTACAGATTTATTGTTATCACTCTCATGCAAAATTTTATGACAGGAAACTTTACTAGATGACACAGAGGAAGATGAGCAGCTGATTGAAGTGACTGGTCTCAAACAATCAACAGGTAATGAGGTCTTGAAGCTCTATTTTGAGAATCAACGCAAATCTGGAGGAGGTGAAATAGAGATGTTAGAGAGAGACTCTAAAACTGGTGCTGTCAAAATTATCTTTAAGAACCCATCAGGTTAGTATTATATTAAATTATCAAAGCTTGCAAGGTGAAGATTAATGATGAGATCTTGGAAATTGAGACAGACACAAGACACTTTAGTCAAACCGGCTAGGTCTATTATTTATAGTTCTGATATGTTCTTGAATACAGTTGCTGCTGCAGTGGAAACAAGAAAGCACAAGTTATCAGGCAACACTCTGAAGGTCAAACTCATCACTAAGAAGAAACGCCGCCCACTTCCAATCAAGGCACAATGTCTGTTTCTAAAAGGAATACCAGATGGATGCTCATCTGAACATGTGCAGCTCTTCATTGAGAATAGAGTATCCGTGGATGAGGAACCCACAATCCAATACGGAGAGAAGCCTGGAACAGCTCTATGTACCTTCTCACGTGATATTCCAGGTATAATAGTTCTTTTCCAAGCAATTCTATTCCAATTGCATATTGTAAATTATAAAGCATTAAAGAGCCACAATTAAATTTTTTTTCTTCAAATTTCTATCTCGCCACGTCAAGTTAATATCTGAGAATATGTTCTTGTACGCCTAATAAATACCTCTGCTGCCACTGTAAGGTATGAGAACATCATCTCTGTACCTCATAAAGAAACTATATAACCTATTTAATTTCACGCGATCAGATAGTACTGCAATAACTCTACTCAAAATTCACTGAGGCGAGAGAGTAACTCGCCACAGCAAGATACTAACTCGCCACACTGAGATAGAAACTTGATAACAAATTTGTTGTGGCCCCTTAGTGCTTCCGTAGTAAATAACTGTCCCATGTTCAAAATAGTTTAACTTAATAGAAAAATACCTGTTGGAGATATTTGAACCATTGTTTATCTATCACATAAAGAGCTTTTGAATCATGTACAATGTATTTAGCATTCAGTAGGTACACTCTTGTTCTGTTTATAGGCATTGCACGAAATATAAAAATAATAATATGAAGTTCTTATATAGTGGGTTATCACACCTTAAGGGCATCTCCAGGTACTCATTGTTTCATGCAGAGCTAGGTTTTGTTCATTCAATAATTTCATTCAATTTTTTTTTCTTTCTAAAAAACAACCCTGAGACTGGAAGAAATTTAATGTTTGTAATTTTGCAATGTTTTGTATTATATAGACCTAGAGGCTGTTATCAGAAAAATTTCTCTAAGAAAACTCAAAGATGCTTCAGTAAAGGCAGAGAAAGTTCATCATTCTGACGCCATCTTGGTCCAAGGTTTGATTGTTGTTTGTTTTTGCTGTTGCTTGGCACATTATTCCGTGCTCAAAACCAAATTCTCAGCTTACACCACAGGAGTGTAAATGATGATATCTGACACAAGATTTTTCATACTCCCTACCCTTACATAATACTTCAGGCCTGGAATTTCACCTTAGAACATTTTAGTTTTTCAAAGGGCACTTCCATCAGAGAATCTAAAAGTCTACGGGAAACATTTAAAGGGGGACTAAGGCCAAGACCAGGGCAACCCTGAGGGTGCTGTAATCTTATAGGCCTGTTGCTAAAGTACGCAATATCTCCTTGCACTGACGGTGAGAAGTATATGTAACACTCTCCTAATTTATAGCATAGGGCAACACAAGTTTGTGTTGGAGGAGGAAAGAGGGTGGTTGTCACTTTTTCCAAGAACTTATTTTCATTGAGGTTCACTTTTCTCATAAGATATTCATTGGTCTTATTGCCAATAGATTACACATATCCTTAAAAATGTGAGGATCGGATGTAACTGTTTATTTCGCCCTTTGTCAATTTCTTAAAAACTTGATAAGAGTTCCTTAAAATTAGTATCCCTTTAACCTGTTTTTATCTGCACTGTTTAAGGAGTTTCACAAGACTTGGAAATGATTGAGTTGTATTTTGACAACAAAAACAAGAGTGGCGGCGGTGGAGTGACAGATGTACAACCAGGACCTATGGATGGACAGGCAATTGTTCACTTTGAAGACTGGAAGGGTAAATCACAAAAAAGTAGTCTTCATACTTGTATTAAGACTGTTACTTTTTATTACACTTGCCATTTTCTGTGTCTGTGTATTAGGTCACAGGATCAAGGATGCAGTCTCAAATTTTAAGGTCTTTAAGACCTTTATTGGCTCTTGGGCAAAGCTAAAAAGAATTTAACATGTCCATTAGTATCCAAATCAGACAAAGAAACAAAGAATGTCATATCAAACTCCTCGATGAGATATCACTTTGATCCGGCTCTGTTGGTTAGTATTTCCCCTGGCTGAGGAAATGAGCTAGGGGGTAAAATTTCAAAATGATGATCAAACCAAAATTTACGCAGTCTGCAAACTGACAATACAATGCTCACACAAATGCGCGATGATTCCATAGGCACATCCAAATTGTGAGGTCTTGATAAATAGAAGCCAAATGAAAAGCCCATAAATGACACTGAATGAAGTTTCTTGAGTAGTATTTCCTTTATGGCAATTTTTCAAAGACAGGTGGTGATATTGGGAAAAGTATGAGCGAGTGGGTACTGGAAATAGCAAAGTGGGCCACCTCACATTTGAATTGGCGTTGGAAACACTACTGTCAGTATGTAAAATTATAAATTTTATTATACATTAAAAATGTTGGACCATGAGGACAGTTTTGCTGTATACTTAAGCATAAACTCAGCTTGAGCATCATGTTTCAGTGTTTTTTTTTCTCATACCTACAGTGGTTCAGGATGTTTTAGCAAAAGGTCCTCACAAGCTTGGTGGTACTAAACTGCTGGTTGAATCGTATCATGACTTCCTGGGAAGACTGAGCCAGTTTGATGCCCCGACTCCACATATCCCTAAACCAGTGATGGTAGAAGTACAGGAACCTATAATGGAATTCCTCCATGGGAAAGGTAAAAGCTCTAAGAAGAAGTTGCTGAAAGAATTGACAAAGGTGAAAGCCAATCTGCAGTGGCCGGATGGTTCTCAGAAGTCTCAAGCTAAACTAGAACCAGTAACAGACGACTCCCAGCACCAATCATCATGGTTGAACTGGGAAAAAGAAGTTGTTGATGGTCTGACTGACTTCATGAAAGGATACAAAACAGCCAGAGTTCCAGTTCCGCAATCACTGTGGAAGGATGCGGCTGATAGACTTCAGAAGATTACTACAAGTTGCTCGATGGTAACAGATGCACAACTGTATGAAGTGATACTGGTTGGAGAGCGACAAGACGTTGATGTTACTGAAGCAACAATCAATGACATCATCATGAAGTTGAAGAAAGAGGCCGAGTACAATGCTGAGCAAGCAAAACAAGACATTAACTGGGATGCAGAGAAGCTACAGCTGTTTACCTTGTGTGGCATTAAACAGGAGATTGAAAAGTCCTTTCCATCACTCAAGATCACAGTTTTCAGCTCATATGGTAAAACTGGCATCACTCTAGACGGAATAAGGAAAACCATCAAAGAAGTGGAGCTAAAAATAAGGAGGATGATGGACAGTTTAGAAAAGACTGAATTTAAAGCCGTGAGTATCAAGGTACTGTTTGTTCAACATGTTCCAGACAAAATTCATGAAGTTCTAGGGTCGCAGAACATTCGTGCAGCATGCAGTGGATCTGATGATGGTAAGATCACAATATACGGCGCTACAAGCAGAGATGTCTGGGAAGCTAAAACATACATCGATGATGAAATAGATGAAGATGTGATTACCATCAAAGGGGAGAATGTGTTGGCTGTTATACAAGGCCATGATGGGAAGAGACTTTTGGATGGTATAAACAATCAAAAGTTTGTCATGGTGCGCATCAGTCATGAAACAGGTATTTTATCAGTGCTTCATCAAAAAAGTTTGTAACCAACAACCATCAAACTTGCTTTTCTTACTTGATTTCATACAACCCCAGAAATAAATTATTTTACTGCCATTCTTTTAATTTTACCCATTGCAACATTAAAATGTGGAAGAACTTCATTGGAGTGAATAGGAACGTCAAGTTCCTTGGTGTTCATCAGAAGAGCGATTTAAAGAATCATTGGGTAATATGGCAAATGACTCACATGTGTTAGAAAAGCATTTAGGGTGATAACTTGGTAAAATACATATGAAAATCTTAGCCTGACTGAAGTGTTTTAAAAATTATCCAATTGTATTTCCCCAAAACCTGTGTTCAGTCTCATAATACTCAAACCAGATTGTATCAGAGGTACCATTTAAGCAAGTCTTTAACAAATACCGTAATGGAAGGCATTTACATGGAAAATTGAAACTAAATAGGCATTGTAATGAATTAACTTGTGCTCTTGAGAGGCATGTGTTGGTTTTAATATATGACACTTACAAAAGAACAGCATCTGAAAGCAATGATATGACTTTTTAAAAGAGCATGTGCTCTATTCAAAATTTATTTCTTATTCTATATCTATTATGAGATGGTTATTTCTTGTACTTGTGTACAATATACTATTTTTAAGGGACATTCTACAAAATATCGTATGTGTGGCTTCAAGCACTAACATGTTGTGAATTCTTTTGTTTATCTGCAGGTCCCAGATGTATTAAACTTGCAGGATTTAAGAAAAATTTGAATGAAACAAAGAAACAAATCATGGATTTTCTCAAGAAAAATGTCATCATCAAAAGCATCATTCCCTCAAACAAGAGCAAACTACGTCTCATCACCACATATCATGGTCAGGAGTTGGAAAAAGTAAGACAACAACATCAAACAAATCTTGTAGCAATCCAGCCACAGATGAGTGGAAGGAACAGAGGCTTTATCATCCAGGGAAATGAAGAGGGTTTAGAAGCAGTCCGCAAACTCGTCACATCACTAGTGGAAGCAGTCAAAGAAAAACAGTATCCTGTATCTAAGACTGGCATGGCTAGACTGTTCCGTGAAGAGAAAGGGAAGAGATTCTTAGAGTCTGTGGAGAAAGAATTTCACTGTGTGATAAACACTGATTGGCAAGAGGACAGTGATGATGATGAGGAGGAAGAGGGTGCTGGACTTGCATCAACAGCCACTCAGATACTTTACAGTGTCACTCTACCAGACAGCACCTGCCGGTTAAGAGTGTGTAAAGGAGACTTGACAAGGCAACGAGTGGACTGCATTGTGAATGCAGCAAACATAGAACTCAAACATATTGGAGGATTAGCTGCAGCTGTTCTTGAAGCAGGTTTGTAATTCAGATCAAGACAGTCACAATTGAAAAAGTTATATAAGCAAGTTATTTTAGTTTTCCTTTCTTCAATGCTTATTCCTTTATTAATCATGTCTCCTTCCTATCAAGTTGAACTAATTATCTACCCAATTATGTATTATAGAAATTCAAGTACCTTAAATTAAATGCTGCAGTCTGGTAATTCTATGTATGACAAAGAACTAAATCACTTAACACTCATTTCTTCAGTAGACTAATTGTTAAAGAAGGAAATTGAAGCTTTGGTCAAGCTAAAGCATTTTCAAATTATAATTTTAAGAATGTATTTAAAATTTTGTCTAAGGGGGAACTGCCATACAGAGTGAAAGCAATCAGATACTGAAACAAAAGAAACGCACGTTGCATGTAGGTGAAGCAGTTTCAACTTCCAGCGGCAACTTACCATGCAAAAAAGTCATTCATGTTGCTGGACCAAGATGGCAACCTTGGGGAAAGACAAACCGTGGTGGCATCACAACAGAAGAGCATCAACTGTTCAGTGCCATTACTAATTGCCTTCAGCTTGCATCTGAACTGAAATTTCAGTCCATTGCCATACCTGCAATCAGCACAGGAGTGTATGGCTTTCCCGTTAAGCTTGCTGCACAGCAAATCTTGAATGCAGTGGCTCAATTCGTTTGGACAGTGCCAAACTCCAGTGTCACAGATGTAAGTCTGACCAACAATGATCAGCCAACGTGTGCTGTTTTCATGCAAGCTGTGGCGGAAAGATATGATAGCTCTCTGGATGACCAAGCTGCGGGCACTGATGTTGACATGACCGTGGCTGTACCATGTGAGTAGCATGCAGTCAGTTAATACAATGATTTTTAACTCTCTTAGTCAAGCCTTGTTTGCTCTCTCTTTTCTTCTGGAAGATTTCAGTTGTCAAAAGTTCTACCTGAAAGATCAGAGAGGTTTATTTTGTACCACTGTATACATTGTTGTAACATAATTGAATGCAAACACCAACTTGGACACAAATAAAACCAACCAAACTACTTGTATATTTTATTTGTAAACCAGTCACCATGCAAATGATTCAGCATTTCAAAGAACTGCTTCTAATGTCTCGCTGAAGAGCAAAATCTGTTTACAAAATCATGTGTAATAATAATATTAATAAACAATACATTATTTCCTTTTTCACTCAATCAGTTGGTGGCAGAGATCAAAACAGACCCCAAAACAGACCCAGCCCAGTTGAACTGCCAAATCCAGCAACAGAAACACCAAGATTCACTGTTTCTGGCCTGAACGTTACAACCCAGGAAGGTATGACCATCAAGATGACCAAGGGAAGCATTGCTGTGGAAGCGGTAAATCAACTTCTAAATTTGTGTCTTTCAAGAATTATATTTATAGAATTGTTAAGAAGACCAGGGTGTTTGAGGTAGTACACTGAGAAAAGGTTTTACATTTTTGTATCAAAACTTAAAGGGTCCTCCAGCTGATTTCACAAAACTTTATGCAACTGCATAAGTCCACTTGTGCAACATTTAGTGGGTAAATTGGGTCACTTACGCAACAAAATGAGGGGCAAGCAGACTTACGCAGGTGCGTACAGTTTTGTGAAATCGGCTGCAGATATATCATTAATACGGTCTCAAAACATCTGCGAAGCAAGTTTGCAATATCCTATTCATGCATTTTAACCTCTACAATTTGTCATCTTCTGGTTATCTGTTGTAGGTTGATGTTATCGTGAACACAGCTGGGAGTGATATGAACCTGACAAGTGGGAAAGTATCCCAAGCAATATCCCAAGCAGCGGGACCTACCCTCCAGCAAGAATGCAGTACATTGATAGCTACTCGAGGCAATGTAGCATCCTGGTTGTTTGTCGAAACAGGACCAGGTGGTCTAACCTGCAAGAAGATCTATCATTGTGTATGTGAAGGATATAAACAACTCCAGTCAGAGAAGGTGAAGTGTCAGTAAAACTAGATCAGGGCTTGATTTAGATTCTATAGCTCGTCATACAAACACTAGTTATTTGTCAAGAGTGCTTTTTTTAGGTAGCTTGGCGGGGTAGTCCAAAAGTAGGTACTGCCTGTTTGAAACTCATGGGCGGATCCAGAATATTTTTTAGGGGGTAGTTTAGAATCAAGTATGATTTTTCAGTACTACAAATTACAATGAAATATTCAAAGGGTATGAAAAGCAACTTACACAATCAAGCCCTCATGCATGGGGCCCGCTCAAGGGGCCCAGAAATTGTTTGATTTCAGATGCTCTTTGGTGCGATCTGAGGCGATTCCAGGCCACTTTCCCTCGCTTTTAAGTAAAATCGTTTGCATGAGTGAAACGATGATTCCAATTTGATTGGTTCACCTTTGCGATCTTATAAAGTTTCTTATGTACTCACATTTCCATCTCACAAAATAGGGGAGCTATCTGGACATTTCCTGCACGACATGCTTAGTTGCTTGGGGCAAAAACATCTAATAAAGACCGTCTCATTCATTTTTATCTTCAGGGAATGTCTGGGCTCGAGCAAATCAATGTAGCACAATTCACTAGGGCTACTCAAAAATTACTACAGCATTTTTCATTTATGTTGTACCAATAAGTATTTAAAATACTTTAAAAAGAATTTTAAATACTTTGAAAAGAATTTAAAATACTTTAAAAAGAATGAAATAAGAAGCTGGATACTAATATGAACTAGATATTATTGCATAATTTAATTACAGTCCTAATCATAGAAGGGTGAATTAAAAAAAAATGGATTTCGTTCTGTATATCTTCCTTAGGATGCTATTAATCAATTCATGCTTTTATTGTTATAGTTATTGAAGAAGTTAGTGGTAGAACTGATGGCACATTCCTGTAGAAATGGCATGACCTCCATGGCAATTCCTGCACTTGGAACAGGAAACCTGAGTTACCCTCCAGCTGTCACAGCTCGCTGCATGTATGAGGCAGCTTTTGAATTTAGCAGCCAACAACCAAATGGATCACTGAAAGATGTGCGCTTTGTTGTGTATGACAAAGACATGAACACTATCAAGGTAATAACATCAAACTTGTATTATCTCTTAAAAGCATCTAGAGTCCTCATACTACCAAATGCTCTATTCATGAAAGCCCATTTCACATCCACTGGACATATTTCTCAGGAAATTCACTGGAAAATTTTATTTATTTGTTCTTTCCTACACAATGTCTGACATTTTGTCAAGCTAACATGGTTGTATCAGCAGGTAGTATTTGTTGTTTTGGCAAGCTCATATGATTATTTCCATTTATGGTAAAAAATACAATTACAACAGTCAATGAAGAAGTATGGTTATGGTGTATTAAGCCAATCTGTTGCTGTCATTTTAAGGGATTTGAGGACGAAATTCAACGTCTTGATCCTTCATCTCCTGGAGCCACTGGGGGAGCCACTGGGGGAGCCACTGGAGGAGGTACAGGAAAGAAAAGCAAGAAGACATTGCGGAAGAAAAATAAACCAGCAGGTAGGATTACTAATTTTTCAGGGCCTTTTATTTCAGTCTCTCACTGTACAAACATTTACACAAAGGTTTGTTAAAATCCTAGTGAACTTGTTTTTCTGCCCTTTATTTTGACCTATTGTTATGGTGACATTCTGGGCATTTTATCCGCTCTAATGACTCCATTCTGATGGCTGTTCAACTTGTGTACATTTACATTGAATTGTAGTTGTGACTGATCTGGAGTCATACTCGGACATAAAAGAAAATTCTACATCAGGGACTTTACAAACCAACATTGGCTCTGTGTGTCTTCAAGTCCAGCAGGGAGATCTTGTGAAAGAAACAACTCATGCAATTGTGAACAGTGTCGGAAAGGGCTTAGACTTGCAAGGTTAGTCAGTCTACTACAATGAAAATATATACTTGGTGCTGGTACTGTGCTCAGTGAATATACTTAGTTCAAGTAGCCATGATGCTGAAAAGGTGCCATTTATGGCTATTATGATAAATCGTACCATCTCAAACTCTGTTAGCCAGCAATATTGCCCAGAGCATAAAAATGAAAAGTGCTTTTCATGTGAATCTATGTTCTCAGGGCCTGTTTCTAAAGCTATCTTGAAGGATGGAGGAGAAAGTATAAAGACACAGTGTGAGAGCCTTGCCAAAAAAAGTAAGTGGGCTGGTCAATAAATATTTTTTTTTTCCTTCCCAAATGGACTAGACCGTGTTAAAAGCGGTCTTGGATGGTGTCAAGCTAAGAGCATGCTACACTGTTTTGCTTTATGGTTGTTCCAGACTAAAAAGTACAATGACAGAGACCTAGTCCTTAAGATCAAAGTAGAGACCTTGAGATTCTATGATGGAGATCAAGACTTAAAAGTGCAAAACAGGAACCTTGAGGATCAACCAAGCACTAAAGGTCACAGGCTTAGAACCAAGTTCTGTGTGAGATAAAGACCTAAGGTAAAAGGTGTAGTCTTGAAAGATAAACAAACCCCAATTGTCCCAGACTTACAGTGTACATTCACAGGTCTGTGACCGAGACTAAGACCTGAAGGGTCAAAGCTAAGACCAAAATGAGGATTGGTTAACCCCAAAAAGTAACCATACATAGGCTAAAAGGTCTTTGGCTGACATCAAGAGCTTATTCAGGGTCCAATTAGAAGACCTTGAGGCCTGACCAACCCATAAAGGGTGCCTATGCAGAATCAAAAGTCTTTGAATGATACCAACACCCTATTCTAGGTCCATTAGAAGACCTAGATGATCCACTAGCCTATAAAGGTCCAAGATATAGACTTAAATTTCTATGACTGAGACCTAGACATTATTCAAGGTGCATGGTAAAGACCAGAGGATCAATCAAACCCCCAAAGGTGCAAGAGAGACGTGTAGACTCATAGGTCTTTAACTGAAACCAAACCCTTATTAAATGTAGAAGAAGACGTAGAGGAGCAATCGTCCCATAAAGGTCTTTGATTAAAACTTAGATCATTAGGTCCACGGCAAAAGATTAAATCTCCAGGGTTATACAATTGAGATTATGACTGAGACCAAGACCTTAAGGTCCAAGGCGGAGACCAAAAAGATTAACCACATCTTATTTTACTTTAAAACAATAACAGATCCAAATGACATCATATATGCCACTGGAGCAGGTCTTCTTCAGTGCAAGTCAATTTTCCATGTTGTGACTCCAGACACATCCGAGCAGATCAAGGTTGTAGTAGCTAAGGCTTTACAACTAGCCGAGAAGAAGGGCATCCCATCTCTTTCTTTCCCAGCTCTAGGGACAGGTATTTACTAATTTTCAACTGATGTGTTAATTCTTTGATCCCATCCCTGAAGCCCATGTAATCTGTATGTGTTATATGTCAATCCCCAAGTATTTTTGATTCGTATACTTTAAGCAAAATCTTTTAATTTCAAGAAATCATTGATGTGCCTGAACAATCAAGTCATTGTTGTTGGTGGTTATCAAGGTACAAGTAAATCAAGTTTACACTCATGTAGCACATAACCCAAGTTAAGTAATGCTACACTGTATCCAAATACAGACTCAAAGGGATACATTGAAGGGCTAAATTTGTTTGTTTCACTTTAATTTGAAACCTAAATCAACCGTGTCAGGAAATGCCCTTTTTCATAACAAATGTCACATTTTCACATGAAGATGAATAGGAAACAGCTTCTGACATGTAAGGACACTGCACAACATGTATAACATACAAATTTGAAACAAAAGTAACAAAAACTACAAGGGTTTTCATCTAAGTGCTAAATATGCAACCAAAGGAATGCTGGTGCCAAAGGATGTAGCATTAAATCTTTCTTTACCTCACAAAAAAACAACAGTAAACAATTCCTTTGAACAGTTAAAAACCTCCATTCAAAAATTGTACATGTAGGATGCACTGTACATTGATAATTTAACGTTTGTTTTTTTTTATCAGGCAATCTTGGTCAATCAGTGGATTCCTGTGCAGATATTATGTTGAAAGCCATTGGGGAATTTGCATGTAGAAAGAAGCCTCAGAGCTTGCGCCTGATTCGGCTAGTTATCTACCAGCAGAAAATGCTTCCAGGGTTTCAAAAGGCTTTGGAAAAGGAAGTGGGCCATTCCTATAGGCAGAACAAAGGGTTTCTGCAGAGAGGAGTTGGTAAGTAGTTATCAGTTTTTGATGGGCCATTTTCCCATTATGATAAAGGATAAGTGATTTTATTTCTTAATTATATATATTTTTTTCCAAGAAGAGGATTACTAGGCATCCAGAGGCTTTCACCATTGTTCATTCATTGTATTTCGGCTCAATGGAGTTAAGTCAAAGTGAGCCGGCAATTCAGCCATGGTTCTGTGTTTAGTACCACTCCTACGGTGGTAAACGTAGGACATCAACCGTTAAACATAACTGGACATTAACCGTTAAACCGTTTTTTTTTTCTCGACATTTTCTCCGTCAAGAAACAAAACGGATGATCCAATAAAGAGAATCTTTGTTCTCTTGGCACTGTCGAGTCGGGGTTTCTTTGTGCCAGCGGTACCCTCAAAGAAAGAAGATTTTGGCAATTCCGCCAAAAAAATCCTGCCAGGGGGACGGGACAAGAGAAAAAAATCCTGTCGGCAACTGGTTGAAATCATTTATGAAACACAAATTTTCCCCCAACATCAAACACTGAGATTCTCGTATTGATTTGATAAAAAAAAATAGCACATGACCATGCACAAAGTTCCTGACCAGACAGACTTTTGTTTAGTGTATTTTTGAAAACATGACCATGACCAACGAAATTGCTCAAGTTGTTTGTGTTATGTGTTTATTGAAAACTAGCGGATGGGGATAAAAATGATGTAAGATGCATTTACTTTAATTAAGTTTGTCCATAGAAAAGTTATCATTAAGTTTCCTTTCTCTTCAGATATCTCAGAGAAAGTGACTTTTGTGCACCTATTCCTGTTTTTGGCATTTTCCATGGTACCCTTCTTTGCTTATTGATAAAAAAGAAAAACAAAACCGACATAAATTTAATTTCAATTTATAATACCCAGTTTAGATGGTCATACCCAATTGGGATGGTCATGGAGTGCTCAGTTTCATGACGCTGCTAACCACAGAATTATGTGCTTACAGAGCCCTGTAGAGCACATGATTCTATTTGCTATATGCGCAGAATTCCTCTTTAAGCAGCTCGGTGACATTGGGCTGATGAATGAAAAATGACCACATTTGGTTAATTGATATGGATGACATTATTTTGTTCACATGAACAAATGCATCCCTTTGGAACGAGTTGAGCAAGGACCTGGTTTCATTATAAGCTTCCATTGTGAAACTATAGTATAAAGAATGCAGGTAGGTTAACAAGGTGATGTTTCATCAACAGACTTTTTGACTAAGAAGGTTACTGCTGCTGTATATGGTAGTGAAGGTGTTAAAGATGACAAAAAAGAAGAGCCTCAAGAGACGGTCATTCTACAGCTCTGTGCCATAGATATGAATTCCCTCATGAAGGCTTCAGACAAACTAGATAAGTTTCAAGAAGAGGAATTTTTATCTGAGGTATGTGTAAATTAAACCTTAGTCCCTAGCGTTAGTTACTTTTGGTCCAACTGTATGGTAACTCTGCACTTATTATTATTCTTTCTTTCCCCCCCAAACCCCATTGACTTAACACATGATTTTTCTGCGCACAACAACTCATTTTTAGAAGAACAAAACACTAGTCAATTTTTTTACCATATGGAAGCTTAAGCCTTGACTTAGTTTCTAAAATTTCACTAGTTTAACATTTTTAATTAATTAACCACGTTTCAGCGACAGGAATATTTAATTTAGCATAATTGAATTCAGCTTATCTCAGGAAGCGTACAACCGATCTGACTTTTGTTTTCAGTTATAGGGTCGCAAGCGCCCCCGAAATTTAATGCGCAGTGCCCAAGTAATTTTATGGATTGTTTGCCTCCTTAAACTTCTTTTGTACTGCAAGTAAATAGACTAATAGATTTGATTATATATACAAATAATTTATTTACAAAAAGAAATTTACATATTTTTACAAAATTATATACAACTATGGAGTTTGAGTAAACTTCAGCGAAGAGAATTCAATTGCAGTTATTAAAGATAAGTTGTGTACTAAGACTTATAAACGAAGAGGGAATAAGATGATTGTCCCTCTGTGAATTTACTAATTAGTTGGGACTCGCAATCAAACCCAAATTATGAACTGATGAATCAATTAATCCTTGTATCCAATAATTATTCTCACACGACCCACATAGACAACCGTACACTTTGAATTGACTTTTGGTATCAGCTTAGATGCTGTGTTTATTCAACAACATTGGTTATTACCAATTGGGCAAAAACCAGGAACTACTTTACTTCAATAACTTTTATTTGAAAGTAACCCCAGAAGACATACACACATACCGGGCATGGATTACTTGGCAACCTGCCATAAACGTTACTTGGCAACCTGCCATAAAAAGAGGAAGGGGCAAACACATTTGCCACGCCCAACTTTACAGACAAAAGGGGGGGGGGTACTTTCGCACATGTCAAATTGGCCTACAAGGCTCTATGTGATTGCACTGCTTGTACACGCAGTTGCATTACAGTTCAGCTAACCCCACTGGAAATAGTGGGTGTAAGCAATTAATGTTTCATTAAGGTAAAGAAAGGCCTACTATAAGGCTTAAAGATTATTCCATCACTTGTACACGTAATTGGAATCAACATAAAATAGCCCCAGCGGAAGTGGCGGGTGCTACAGTGTTAAAAGCTAAACATTTCCTTAGTTACCACTTAAATTTAAAATTTATAAGACCCCCCAGCAGGCAGTGGCAGTCCACTTCCCTAGAAAAATGACAAACAGAATAAAAACCTCACTAAATAGTGGTGGTATTGATGGGGTGGTGGAGGGAAAACTTTTTGGTGTCAACAACAATGAAAGCTGAACCGAAGTGAGATTTTTCCCGCTCTGATTGATATGTACCGCCACTTTTGTTTTACGCAACCTCAACTGATTGGTTAAAAGTATGCGCCCTATCTAATTTGCATCAAGGTCTCCCGGTAATCTGGGAAAGGGTGAATTCAATTTGGCTTGATGCCAACAACCATGAGTTTGCAACAATCACCCCCGAAGAAAACATGTAACCACTGGGCCACAGAGGGCGCTACATACTAGGCTGTGAGTCTCCAGTGAATAATGTATTTTATCAGAGTGTGATAAAATGAAATATACTATCAAATAAATACTTCTCTACTAATTAATTGATCAATTAAATCTAAAGAATTTTAAATTCTCAACTTATTAAGTACTCAGTTGTTGGAGAGTATTAGCAATATTAATTAAACTGGCAATTAGAAATAATTTTACATTGTGAAAAAAAAGGGCCCATCGCACATTATTGCGTGTAATTTGTTCAGATGAGATACAGTAGATTTGGTGTCCGGGAATAGATGTTATTTTGAGTGCCGTCTGCCGAGTTGATGATTTAGTGGTTCACTTCTAGTCTCAGGCTCTGGAGGGCTCTGTCTGATGACTTGGTGGGAGGACCCTCAAGACTTGGGCCTGGTTTGCCTCGTCTATCTTGGCGGCTCAAACGGGCCTGGGTTGCCTCGAATGTTTGTTCGGCCTTCCGGACCACTCTAATAAGCCATCTGAAATTCATGATGGAAATATAATATAGTCTTAAGGGTTGATTCCTTAAAGAATCTTACTCAAATCTTTATCTCAAACAAGATAAATTCTTCCTCAGAAATAATCAAAACAAATCTCATGTAATCGTGAAACATTCACAGTCACCTTAACATTCTAGAGAGGTAGCTTTAAGTTAAACAGACTCCACAATTCTCACTTGCATAATGTCAATCACAAAATCAAAAAGTTAGGCTACACATTTTAAATACAATCAAAGTCATATTTCTGAAAAAAATCAACTAAACTTACGATCATCAGCATTCCTGTGGAGCCTGAGAAGTCTCTCACCGCCTCAAAATTCATAAACTCAGCGATATTTTGGCGATATTTAGAGAGTACAACAAATTGTAACGATCGTCAGGATGAATTTTCATGTGCGTCATGACTTGAATTTCGCGCACTATGCAACCACCTGATTTAGCTTAACGCAGCAGAGCGCGACCACATACATACATATTCAGAAAAGAAATAAAGGAAACTACGACCACGGCTTGGATATTCATAACTCACTACACATACATGAGTAGTTTCATGACTACTGAAGCATGCGGGGGTAATACAGTAGACCTGCTTGCGGGCACTTATCTGACATAGACTTGTTGGATATTGTAGATGTGCAATTTGTTTTATTTTTGTCGGTCGAGTCATCATGACGTCATTTATGACGCGTTTTGTGTCTTGTGTACAAAAGACATGGCTCAAAAAGTGTAACTATTTGGTAGGTCAAAAACCACAATTTTTCAACATAAATTGAGTTTTAGATTGCTATATTACAAAGATCATTTAGAAAACATGAATGCTTTCACCCAGAGTTATACCAGACCATAAAAACTAATCAAAGCACAACGTAATTCCACTATAATTAACCGTTAATTGTTCAGTCTGAGCACCATTGGTACAATGTTGTGGGGACTGGGCCGCATTTCGCGACTCAGAATTCCATACAAATTTGTACACACACGGCTGTTTTTCCAACAATAATACAATGGGGTTTGCCGGTGTTGCAAACCTATACAGGTTTTTGCGGGGAAAACTGCAAACATGAATTCGGTTATTAGGTATGACCCCACTTTGACCTTTACTTCTGGTCCAAACAGGAAGCTCTAAGTTTTGAAAAAGCATATCTCCTGTGCCAAATGTCCTAAAGTCATAATCTTTGTAACATTTGTAGCTTACATCATAAGTGACATTTAAAGGTGTGACACCAATTTGACCTTTACTTCCAGTCCAATCCGGAAGTTCTATATTTCAAAAAGTTATATCAACTGAACCACATGTCTTAGAGTCATGATCTCAGTTTGTGCCGTTTCATAGCACTTGTGACATATTCATTTACAGGTGTGACCCCACATTAAACTTAACTTCCAGTCAAATGTATCCTTAATTAACTAAATGTCATAAAGTCATAATCTTTGTACCATTTTGTAGCTTACAGGACATGTGATTTAAGCATATTTGAAAATGTGAGGGTCTATGTCAGGTTTAAGGACCTGGTCTACCACACCAAAGTAAAAACAAGGACCTTTGAAGGGGGAATGATCTTCTATCTCAAAGTCAGGCTCATTTTAAAGATCTGGAGTGTTTAATCAAAGTAAAACAACTTAGGGACAGCTATGTGTTTGTCCACAAACACCAAATGTCTAGTCTTGTACATAATTTATTTAGTCAAAAGTAAAAGTTCTTAAATTGAGTGTTTTTGTAATATTTTTATATTTTGATGTTGTATCTGACACAGGATTTTCCAGATGTGCTGGGATTGATTGACAAAATGACCAAGGAACACTTTGCTGAACTTAAACAAATCGGAAGGAAGCATGATGTTAATGTACGTTATCTCTATTATTAAGGATTATTATGCATGTTCAACTATTATTTTGGGGGGACTTTGCTTGTGAAAGTAACAAACAAATTGAAGAAAATGGTACAAAATTCAGCATATAGTGATAGCAACATTAGAGAAATTAAGTGTGGTAAGGTATTACTAAGAAATTACTTACATGGTGAAAGTACAATGAGAAGTAGGTTTGCGGTTTCAATATGTATGTGTGTGTATGGTTCTAAAAAAACGGTAAACAAATAAATATTACATTTTTTAAATTTCTATTCATCACAGTATTTAGGAATTTATGCTTATCAAACACCATGTATTGTGTGAACTATCAAACCCTAGGTGACCATGGACCCTTCTAAAGGTCGTGCCAAGTTCGTCCATGTGGAGGGATGTAAATTCAGCGTCAAGGATGCCTTACTGGACATTTCACAGATGTTCACCAAAATCCAAAAAGAGGAAACTGAGAAGCAAAAGATTGAGCACCTCTCAAAAGAAGTGAGTGCAGACAGTAGACCAATTGCAGCCTCCAAGTCACGTGACCGATAGTGTGTATTAAACATCAACAAACACGGTGTCCTTCACAGGAAAGTGCCGTTGTTAAAAACAAGATGATTGTTGCATTTGTTTATTCAATCAAGGCTTTTGCTTTCTCAAAATCTCTGAAGAATATTCCAGAGTTTGTACCAGAATCCTTACCAGAGTGGCTGAATTAATCCAGTAAGGACAGTTCCAGCAAGTCTTGGAAATTTTACGAGGAACATTATGGTAGTTGCATGGAACGTTGGGGGCCATAGACAACTGGTCACACACTTTTCAACACAAGAATTTCACATTTTTGAAGCTGAAATCATCCAAAAGAAAAGGCTTTCCAAAACCGTGATTACTTTGTCTATTTGAAAATCCCGCAAGGCTAGATATAAATGCTCACTTTTCCATCGTTCTTTATTTTTATCACAGTGATTTACATTACATGTACAAGCAAACTCATGGGTGGCTACATCGTCATCTGACGCCGGTTGTACATACTCAAAATAAACCTGTTTTGCAGTATATTACTTGGTAGTTTATGAAACAGTAATGTGATTAAAATCAATGTCACAACATACAACTTTAATAAAAGGGCTTAGTAAATGCCATAAATTACCAAAAGCCGACTGACAGTTTGACTCTGTCGGTCACAGCATGTAGTCTTTGCATGTCTTTGCCATCAGCTGAGGTGACATAATACCACTATAAGTTATGTGATGACATGTAAACATTGGTCACGAATCGGTCTTTTATGACAATAGAAATATGTTTTGTTGTACCTTGGCATCAAATTAGCGTTCTATGGATACTATCAATGCTTGAAGGACTCCATTGCAAATAGTTGCAGTGGTAGTTTGCAGTAGTTGCAATGTAGTAAAACGTATTACGTGTGCAGAATCCCTAAAAATATTTAGAGGTTTTCCATTGTTTGCGGTCCAACAAGTTGAGTAGACTAGAGTCTAATTTCCCTGAGAATGTTTTGAATTGTCAGAAAGTTTAGATGCATTCGTTGTGCTGTTGAGTGGCACATTTACTGTTAAAAAACTTACTTAAGAATGTATGTTGTGCTTTGACAATTCATTGAGTGGGGCATTGCCATTGGCGACCCCCTCTTACAAAATCTGAACTTACATTTTGTTTGATGCAAGTTTGCTGAAGGGAAGTTCTTAATCAGTCCTCTAATTTTTGTTTAAACTAAAGGTCAAGTGGAAGTACAGCACTCCATCAGGTATGGAAGAGTATGATGAAGAGATTAATGCCATGTTAGAGGAGGCCTTCCAGAACAAAAAGCAAACTATTTCACTTGATCTGGAAGAGGGAAAGGCAACTATTGACCTCCAACAGATGCAGGAAATATCAAATGGAGGTGTAATAAATGTCCATCGTGTTGATTTGAACAAAGGTAAATATTGCAACTGGTTGTTTCTTTAAACAAATGATTCATAGAGACACTTAAACTTGAACAGTGTCAATGATGTAATTAAAGGTCAGAACTGCATGTATGCAGAAAAATATGATTGTGAAATCCAAATTTGTACTACTTATTTTTTCATAAAAACAGTGAATCCATCTCCCTAGCAAATTCCCAAATTATTAGCTGTTCTGAACTGTCAGTCGTGAGAGCTATTGTTTCTGACAGGATTTTTAGGTGTTCGGCCAACAGCCGAACAACTATTGTTACTGTTAAGTTTTTTTTTCTTCTGCGCATTCTTCCTTCTGAACCTTGTCCGCAAATTTTCTCAAAAAGTAAAGCTTGTATGAACTTGAAACTTACCATGTACAAAGATATTAGTGAGTGGATGACACCGAAACTTTTTTAGAATGATGACGTCATTGATGACGTCATTAGGTTAAATAAACGTGAAATAATTCAAAAATTTAATAACTCAAGAACGGCAAGTGCTACATTCAAAATCTTTGGTGCATATGAAAGGTCTTGTAATGTGGGACAAATTGTATGCACACCGTGACCCCATTTGACCTTTACTTCCGGTCAAAACCGGAAGTTAAAGTTAAAATTCATGTTATTTCGGGCTCTAGGGCCTAAGTGAAGGAAGATATGAACAAACTTTCAATGCATAATATTTTTATTAGCTCACGAGCATTCTAGAAATGTAATATATGACGTCATAGCTACGTCACAACGAAATTGATACATGAGGTCGAAAAAAAAATTATTTTGCTATCTCAAAAAATAAAGCATGTACGGACTTGAAACTTACTATATACCTAGACCACAGTGTGTATATGACAAAGCAAAATTTTGGGAATGATGACGTCATCGATGACGTCATTACATTAAATTGAAGTTTTATACTAAAATAATCATATCTTAAGAATAATACATGCTACATACATGATCTTTACACCATATGAAAGGTCTTGAAGTACTAAACAAATCTTACACAGGGTGTGACCCCAATTGACCTTCACTTCCGGTCGAAACCGGAAGTAGTAGTTTTGTTATAAAAATCGTTTCTCAATTACGTAAATTTGTGTATTAATATAATAACTTATTTTTAAAGCCCTTCGACGATTCTACCAATGTTTACAAAGTGTGAACTCATTTTGACCTTCACTTCCGGTCGAAACCGGAAGTATAAGTTTGTACAACAAAAAATGTATCTTATTAATGACACATGGTTCCTGAATAATCGTTACATCAATTTAAAGCTCTCTGACAATTCTAGATACCATGCAAAAGGTGTGACCCAATTTGACCTTTAGTTCCTGTCAAACCGGAAGTTGAAGTTTCATATGACAATCCTTCATGCATAAAGATCAAAAAGTACAAATAAATATTTCGCCCGTCAGCATAGCACAAGAGTTATAGACTTATTTTGTTTGTAGATGTGGCTTTTTGGCATGTTTGTGTGTGACATGTCATCATGACGTCATTTATGGTGTATTTTGTGTCTGTACAAAAGATATGGCTTAAAAAGTGAGACTATTTGGTTCGACAAAAATCTTTTTTCATAAGTGAAATTTCAGTTTCCTATACTGTATAAATCATTTTGAAAACAAATGCTTTTATTAAGAGTTATTCCAGATCTAATCAAAGTGCAATGTATTTCCACTATAAATAACCACTAAAAAAAACCTGGTAAATCTGGGCACCATTGCTGAACGCTGTGCTATGCAAAAGTCACTTTTTTCATAAGTGAAATTTTAGTTTCCTATATTACATAATTTTTTTTATCATTTTGAAAACAAATACTTTTACTAAGAGTTAATCCAGACCATTCAATCTAATCAAACTGCAATGTATTTCAAATTTAATTAACCATTAATTGGTGGGCACCATTGCTAAATGCTGTGCTATGCAATATGTTGTGCGGTATGCATTTCGCCGAAATAACGGCTTGAATAGCACCCAAAAAATGTGTGGGAGCATTGATGATGATTCTCAGCATTAATAACACAATGTGTTTGTCTCGCCACAATTCCAAGTCATTGACAAACTTGTGCCCTGTGTGAAATTCGTCCAAAACTCTGTCGGCGGGGTAGCGCTATTATTGCAGTTTATGTTGTCAGATGTTAGTGTACCTGTGAATGACAAATATTATGACGTTATCATAGGATATCCGATACAGCGCCCTCTATCATCCTGTGTTACAGAGCAGAATCTTCTGTATTTTAAAGGTTTTCACTCGAAGGCTTTACTTGGGGATAATAGTTATATCACCTTCTAAGTAAGGACAAAACGTGTTGCCATCATATTGATGTCATCAGGTATCACATTAAGCTAATTCAAAGTTTGTTTTTAAAAAAACATGATATCTCCTCAACCATATGTCATAAAGTCATAACTCTCTACCATTTAGTAGCTTACAACACATGTGACATTTTATTTAACAACATGACTTCACTTTAACCTTTCCTTCCGGTCCAAACACGAAGCTCTCAACTTGAACAAATTCATATCTCCTGAACCAAATCTCATAGAATCATAATGTGTACAGTCCTGTAGCTAAGAACACATTTGACAATTTGCTTAAAAGTATGACAGTGCCAACTTTTGACTTGTTTAAAATCCATGTTAAAAGTCATATCTCCTAAACCTCATTACAGAACTTGTAATGTCTGCGGAATTTTCTGGCTCACAACCCAAGTGACAATTTATTTACCACCATGACCCCACTTATTCTTTCGGTACAGGTGTCATTATGTATTACAGTGTCCTTTAGTGATCATTTAAAGAACAAAATGGTAATTCTCAAAAGATATGACATGTATTACAAATTTGTACAAAAGGTCAGGTTACAGTTAGGGTTAAGGTCAGTATCGTCGGCTCAGTGCTATAAGGTCTTTAATTACAATTTCATATCCATAATGATCAAAAGGTTGTTAAATGAAACATGCATCTATCAAATAAAATAAAATATAAAAATCCAAAGATAAATGTTTTACTTAGAAAATGATTTTTTTTTTTTTTTTTTTTTTTTTTGCCAAACAATTACTTTGGAGACCACTCTTGATCAATTAACCCCATTTACCAGGAGCTCCAAAATATACAAAAACCGATTTGATAAAATCCATACAATCTGCACGACCTTACGTTATAGATGGTCGATGTTATAGTCAGGGTTAGAGTCAGTATAAGAGTCAGGGTCAGATTCAGAATCAGCTTGATGGAAAGGGTTTTAGGCACAGTTACAGTCAAATTCAAGGTCAACCTCAGATTCAGATTCAGAGACATGTTAAGGTTCTGGGTTGTATAATAGCAAAACAAAACCAGAAGTTAAAACTAGGGCCCCTAAAATTCTTACTTTAGTTTATCGCACCATTAGCATAACCATGCTTGAGTATGCAGCTCCAATCTGGTGCCCTGTACTTTCGACTCACCAAGAAATGCTAGAGACGGTACAAAGACGATTCATCCGGTTTTGTTTCGATCTGCAGAGAAGGGCACAACATAATGTTAATGAAGTTAATTATGCTGACAGTTGCGCTAAGTTGGGTCTACCTCTTTAATTAACACGGTTCGCTTGCTATCAATTTTGTTTGTCATTGAATGTTTATTATACGACAAATTTGACATTGACACTATTACTTTTTTTCCCATTAACTGTAGACACACTGAAGTTGTGAAGTTTTGCCATATAAGGGCTGAGTCCAATGCTGCATATCATTCTCTTTTCCACAGACTTCCTAGATTATGGAAAGAACTTTCTGCTGGCATTAAAGATACCATATGGATGGTTTATCTTCCTTCACAAATTCACTTAGAAAACACTTACTAGCCCCTCGCCTGTTAAATCCCTTGACCCAAACTGTTTAGCTTCCTTGCCCTGCTAATACATTGTTTTTTATTCCCCATAACACGGTGGTTTTTTTTTTAATCCTTCAGGGGTGCTACCTTTTCTTAAATAAAGTCTGTCTATGTTTTCTTTGTTGTTTTGTCATTGTGCTTTTGTATCCTTCCTGTGAAATTAATCAATGAAATGAAAAGGACAAACACCTAATGTCTAGTTATTATTATTGACAAACTTTGTAGTCACAATGTTGTTGAAGGTTACAGGGAAGCAGTTATTTGTTGATACCATTTCATGACTCTTTGCATCAGCCGGGGACCCAATTACATGGCTCTGCAAACCAAAAGGGGGAGGAAACTGGCGCAAATGAGTAGCACAAAAATCCTTATTTAACGTCAACATTTCACAGGTTAACAAAGAATTTTTGCTTGTGTACACTTCACATTATTAAGTATTCTTCGCTTACACATTTAGTGCAAAACACTAACCCTGAAAGCGGACAATGGTGACCAAAATTTCATGGTAAGCAAAGCTATGAGATCGGGCCCTGGTTTTAAACAACTTACTTTACATTTACATCACAACTAGATGAAGCTAACTAAATGTTACTATTTTGTTGTTGTGATATAGCCACCAGATTTGAAACACCTAGTAACTGGATACCAATGAATCAAGGAGAGTTAATCAAAATGGTAAAGCTGACTGCAGGAACTGCTGAGTACACAACTGTAGAAACCAAGTTTCGATCAACTATGAGTCCTTTCAATAGTATTGTTGAGGTATTGATTATTTTCATATAGTGAGCCATAGCACCTTACGTCATCACCCATAATAAATCTTGTTGCACTATTTTTGGAGTTGTATTCCCTGTGTGTCACTTTGCACCTATCTTTACATGCCATTTGACTCGCAAAATGGCAGACAAAGGAAAACATTTTTGTTTTGTTTTGCATGTGTTATTTATAGTACATGCCTTTTGTAATCTGTCATTGAAGAGAAAACTGAAATTTCACTTTATGTTGAGGACTTCAAAACACCAATGAAAATTCATGGCTAGATACTCTGCAGAAGGAAATATGTTGGAAACTGTGATGGGTCATTTCATGGTGGTACTTTTCCTTGTGAAAAGAGGTAGATGTTAAATCTTCAGTAACGTTAAGATAACAAGTTATTTAGAGATTTAAAACAAAAGATGTTGCATATTCAGTGAAGGATGATGAGACCAAACCTGAAGAAATTCTACTGCATCTTGAAAACAAAACTAAAAATTTGACCGAAAGGAACTGGAAACCTACTTACATGTGACTTGACTGATGATTTTAAACGTCTCCCAGTTTATTAACTGTACCCCTAAATATTAGAATAGTACACTTGAAGCCTAATTCATCTGTACTTTTGTATTTTGTATGATTTATAGATAGAGAGAATTCAAAATCAAGAATTGATGATGCAGTATCAGACCCGTAGAGCTGCACTAGAGAATCGTCTTAGTAAAACTATTATTGAGATGGTTCTCTACCATGGAACAGATGAGCAAACCTCTAAAAAAATCAGCATGCATGGTTTTAACCGCAGCTTTTGCGGGAAGAATGGTAAGTATATTACAGGTATAGTTTACAAATAGTATCTCAATCAATACAGCATCAGCTTTGCTTTTTGCTGAGTGCAGTATTTGGTCAAGCACTCAATATAAATTTACCACTGAAAATGATTAACGTTATTACTTACATTAAAAAACAAAAAATACATAGGCATAGAGTGGTTTTTAAATATATTTTGTTTATAAAGTGTTACTAACAATAAGGAGACCAGACAAATACCAAATATTTAAGTACTTTTTTCATATTTATTTAGAACCTTCTTTATAGAGGGAAACCTTTCCAGCAGGGCTCATCATTTGGGGCCCTCTTTTAAAAACATTTTATAAAAACATCAAAATTTACAGTAAAGTAAAACATAAAAAAAACTACATCCTGTTCAGTAAAACAATAAAATAAATTCATCAAAGGGGGAAAAAGAGCTAAAAAAAGTACCAGTGTGGAATGTTTGGGTGCAGACTCTTATCTTACTCAAGTCACTTGGACTTTGATTATCAAACTTGGACGAAAGTAGAGTCACATAGGTAAGAAGACTTGAACTTGGACTTGACTTTACTAACTTGATTCGGACCTGTCGCTTAAGACTATTGACTTGCGCGAGTCACATTTGTTCACCGTCACAAAAATTCAATAAAATACAAAATTTTGAAGCCATGTCCAGTCCAGGAAAATGTATGGCAAATAGACCGATTGCGTGACCTACGTCACGTGACCCCTGTTGGGTTAAAAATGTAAACACACACGTAATCCTCCAGAGGAAAGGGTGGTACGGTACACGATGATTAATGCCTTTAGTTAATTCGATCGAGGCTTTTTTTTGCTCGAAATCTGTGAAACATATTCCCGAGTTTGTACCAAAGACCTTCAAGTGGCTGAATAAAGCAGGTAAGGACAGTTCCAGCAAGTCTTGAAAATTGTAAAAGTACCGTATAAATGTGCACGATGTGTACAGCGCACGAATGAACGTTAGGCCAGACGACCGCGATCACCACACACTTTTCAACACAAAAATTTCAAAGTTTTGAAGCTGAAATCCTCCAAAGAAATTGCTTTCCAGAACTGTGTGATTCCTTTGCCTATTTGAAATTCTGAAAGGCTAGGTGTTAATGCTCACTTTTCCAACGTTGTTTATCCTTTTTTTACAGTGATTTAGGCCAACATTACAAACAAAATAACAGACGGGTGGCTACATAATAGTCGTCCGACGCCGGTAGTGCATGGCTTAAAAAACCTCAAACCTTAAATCCTCAAACCTTAAATTATGAAACAGAGATGTGATTTAAATTAATGCCACACCATACTACTTTAAATAAAGGGGCTGAATAACTAATTCATCGCTTAACGAAAGTATAATCGACTGTTTTCGAACTCACTCTGTGTCACGGCCTATCTCTTTACACGTATTTTTTCACCAGCTGTATGACGTCATACCCGATAGGGGGTCACGTGACCGCATGTAAACATTGTCGCGCAATCGGTCTATTACCCCAGCAAGTAATCATCAAGTTTAGAATAAAAAGCAAAACCAAAAATTATTAAATTGTTGGATTTTACTCGATGAAAGAGAATTTTAAAATATTTTAATCAACCTTACTTTTTTATCAATTGGGTCATTCATGCCAACTTACCTGATGGGTTGGCAGTGACTAACTCAGATTTTGGATTTTTTTTTTAAACAATCCTCTATGGGTGCAATGAACAAATACAAAATTTTAGATCCCTACTCCTTGCCGTTTCGGAGATATAGACCCCTATTTTTGGAAGCCTATATCTCCAAATTGAGATAAGATATGTTACTACCAATTGGTAACAGGGTAACTGGCATCCAAACAACTAGAATTTGTTGTCAAAAGAAGTACAGAAAATTTGCCTGTAAAGGTATCGGTCTTTAAAAACCTACATTTTAGCATACAGAACAACTTTTTGTCATTTGTGAGACCCCATGGTGCCCGCGTGAATTGTCCGATTGCTTTGATATTACATTTGGCTATAAACTAGTTGCATATGTTTGACCTGAAATAAGGATAGACCAATCACACCTTGGATGGGTGTTTGGCAGATGTCTGAATATGGGTCCGCTTGGAAATATGCCAAAAAACACCTTTTTCAAGTGGTTATTTCATAATGTGGGACATTGCTGACAAATTTCTCAATTTTTCCCCAAAACACTTAGTACCAAGTTTATTTGTGTAAACAAATGTTCAAAGCAGCATGCAAGAGCCTTGTATTACTTTTTATACACAAGACATAGGCCTACATGTACTGTACAATAGGCAAAATACTACTTTTATTAAAACTAAATTCTGATCATAAAGGAGTCGAGAAACCAACTTTTTTTTTACACAAATAAACTGGATACTAAGGGTCGTTGGTAAAATTTGAGAAATTTGTCAGTAATGTCCCACATTATGAAATAACCACTTGAAAAAGGTGTTTTTCTGCATTTTTCCAAACGGACCCATTTTCAGACGCCTGCCAAACACCCATAAAAGGCGTGATTGGTCTATCCTTATTTCAGATCAGACATGTGCACCTAGTTTATAACCAAATGTATGAAATATTAAAGCAATCGGGACAATTCACACTGGCACCAGGGGTCTAAAAAATGAAAAAAAAAGTCGTTCCGTATAGGCTAATATGTAAGACCGATACCTTGCTAGACAAATTTTCTGTATTACTTTTGACAACAGATTCTAGTTGTTTGGATACCAGTCAACCTGTGAACCAATTGGTAGCAACATATCTTACACATAGAGGATTGTTTAAAAAATATTTAGCAAAAACTGAGTCGGTCACTGCCAAACTTTTCAGAATTTTAGGTGATTTGTCACGGAATGACCCAATTATGAGGAGATGTATTTGGGCCAGTTTTGTCAAAATGCTTTAAAATTGTGTACACTTAAATTTAAAAAACCTCAATGGGTAATTATTCTCTCTGTTCCTTAGCAACTGCATATGGAAATGGCACCTATTTTGCCCTCGCAGCAAGCTACTCTGCAAGTCCTCAATATGCTAAACCAGATGCAAGTGGCATAAAGCATATCTTCATGACAAATGTTCTTGTTGGAGATTACATCAGAGGCAGCCATGGAATGATCACTCCACCTAACAAACCACAGAGTCCAGGTGAATTGTTTGACAGTGTGGTGGACAACGTGAATTCTCCAGGCATTTTTGTCATCTTTCATGATGCACAGGCATACCCTGAGTATCTCATCAAATTCCAGTAACAAGGAACCAGTTGATGCCTTTGACTTCACCTTATTTCAAGTTTCACATGATCTTCCTTCACTTTGAACATTTCTGGAAACAAGTTTTTCTTGAAAGAGATCAAGTTGCCATTACAGAAGAAAAACACACCCTGTTATGGTCAAATGATTGTTTATACTTGTGGTGATATAGTCTGTAAACATGTAATTAAAATGTAACATGATTTGTGTATCATTCAGTGGGCTTCATATAAGCCGCTACCCGTTTTCAGGATTGTGTAATCTTTGTACAATAACAATCCCTGTTGTGTATTAAAAACGGTGTAGGGTGTACAATGGTGCAATTCTTATCATTAATGTAATATCCAGAATGTAAAATTTGAAACTATCAGTTGGGCCTACATGTTGTATTACAAGATCAAATTAGCTTGGTTTCATGCTTGCCTTTTGCATTACAACCCTTTAAATGTAATCTCTGTACCACTAAGTGCTTTATCAATTAATGGAATGGTTCTTTACAGGAACTTGGATACGGTTCTTAGGAGTAAGAACCTTATTCGTCCTCTCAATATTTTGACTAGTCAGTTCTAGTCTAATTCGAATAATAACTATTTGTTACATAGTAATGATTAAATTCTGAACATTTTAGCAATATGCTGTAATTCCTGGATAAATACAGGATGCTGTATTTGCTACACATGTCTCACCGGATGAGCTTGGTAGTCTATTGGTTCAGATTTGATGTGGGAGGTTGTGGGTTCGAACTCCATCCGAGGTGACTTTATGTTTTTTCCCCGCGGGACGTGGAATTTGCAAGCACGCATTGCATTCCATGCATCGGCCGAACGCAAACCAAATTATGTTGTTAAAATTAAGGTATTTTAGATTGTACATCAATGAAGTGTAAAAGCTAATACAAGCTAAATATATTTACCAGCAGAATACTGATGGGTAAACAACTTGTCATATGATTTGTTTAGTCATTTGTGAACGAAATTATGCAACTCCAGTTTGGTAAGATAAAATATGATAAATATTGTCCAAGATTTTTATCTTGTATATAAAGGTGGATTGACATTTCAGTAGTATACAAAGTAAAAAAAAACCGTGTTTTTATTGAAAATTGAATGTATTAATGTAGTTAATCTCGATGAAAATTGTATTCTATTTAATCTGTCTTCATATTTACTCAGAACTCGTTGCTGGATTTAGAATCCACAAGGACCAGGAGCACTTCTTGAGCCCCTATACTCTTTATTGATATATGCCTTCAATTATAAGTGTAGTGTTCCTACTTTTAGTTAATCTCGATGAAAATTGTATTCTATTTAATCTGTCTCCATATTTACTCAGAACTCGTTGCTGGACTTAGAATCCACAAGGACCAGGAGCACTTCTTGAGCCCCATATACTCTTTATTGTTATATGCCTTCATATAAGTGTAGTGTTCCTACTTTTATCCACAGAGTTTGGATCTTAGAATTAAAAAGGTTAGTTATCACAATCAAGATTTTTGCAACAGTCGACTTTGTTTCCTTTCAGCAGCTGATGGGAAGGGTTTTTTTTATTTTCAAAATTGGTCTATAAAGTCCATAGAACAACTATGAGTTTGTTTCTGTCACTTTTTCAGCTAACTATTATTTGACTGTTTTAGCTCCATATGAAGAGTTGTAAATGTGACCGAGTAGAAAAGTTTGATACCTTAATAATTCTTGTCATGGGTGTACTTTTGTCTTGTGAAAACTTGCAAAGTACACAATTAAGTGAATCATTTTATGATAATACTTGATAAAAGATCTTTCAAAGTGTATTGGAGTCTGTGTTGTGCCTACCAATTAAACTTGATGTGTATATAGGCCTATGTAATTATTTGGCTTGTAATAAGGTGGTACACAATGCGTTTGTGGGTTACTTTCATAAACTTTGTTTATTGTTTTCTTCTTTTTTTACGTGAAGGTAAAAGTATTGCTTTGTGAGTGTACACAGTCGTTCCGTGTACAGGTAAAGGTTTCATTGTTATATTATCATAATAATGCTGTTCTATTTTTAAACGAAAATTAAGAACATTGGATTGCATGTAAAACTTGTTGATTCTCATCATATGTGATTGGAAATCAAAATGGAAATAAAAAGTCTTAAGGTGGTAATTAGCTTTACACCAAAAGACACGTCTTGGAATACTCCAAAGATGGTTTGAAAAAGCTTCGTCAAAAGATGTAAACTTGCCCGAAATTGCAAACTTCTCGAAGATGTATCATTAAGTTCTGTGCCTTTTAAGTTTGCGGACGGTATGTATTTTAAAACCGATTCTCATTTTGCAAAACTCCATTTTATGAAATGTTTAAAGTAATTTTCTTGTATCCAATAGTAATTATGCTAAATTTAGTCAGTGTTTTATTGTTGCATATTTGTTGAGCATAGCCATTTGTGTATAAAAAAATAATCAAGTTGTTAAACCTACACTGAAGACCAGTTCCAAGTTAAGAAATCTGTGAGCAGAAAAAAGGTTACCACAGAAATAGTTCTTTTTAAGCAGGACTAAGTTACCAGCCAAAATGCAATGTATAAATTCTCATCAATTGTTGCAACTGGTGCCCCTGCTGGTATTTGTTATTGCTAAGTAACACTTTCCGCTGATCTGCTTTATGAACTTGCAAACATCCAGATCAAAAGAACACAATGGCAAATGGCTGCAGTACCTTTTTGGTTAACGTTTTTCCTTTTCCTCGATCAAAGGCGGAAAAGGAAGGTGAACAAATTTGTTTTTAAAATGTTAAACAATCAGCCTTTACAACCACAAGGGGTAAACTATTGATGCTCAGTTCTTGTAAATTACTATTATAATTTGCCCAGACAAATGAGCTAATTAAACTAGTTTGTAGTTAACATTGGTATTCACAATATTATATTTGAATATGGACTTCATTTATGTGGAGATTTAGTCTTTAAGATGGATTTGTTTACTCAGTTGGAGATAAATAACTATTACATTAGGCTACTAGTACTACTTTCTGCTAGTATTAGTGTGGAACTTGTTTTTGTCACAAGTTTAGGCATGTTTAGGCCTATACATGTATACACAAAATGTATGATCACATAAAGACATGAGATATCAATTTCAAAATACAAAATGTGCACTTTTTATTATGGAAACGTTTCAGCATACTGTTATTAATGTTATACACAGAATCGTAAATTTACAAGAAGTTTACAAATCGATGCTTGTACTTGTGTACACGTTTACTGGATCGCTTTGCATGTATGTATAATGTGGTGTTGTTAATTACAATGTATCTGTACACAGAGTTACCACAAACTGGTCTACCATCTAGCTTATATTCCACTAATCAAGATACGAATGAGTACTGAATTCATGTAGAGTTCATTTTCTTACCAGGTTATTGTTTGCCTCAAAACGACGAACTGTTCTTGCAACCATAGAGCACATAACACGGACAGTCAAACTACCGGGGACGCCCCACCCCTTCCCACCGCACCGGAGTAGATGTGTGGAGCCATGGAACCAACCTGTCTTTGGGATTCAACTAAAAGAACGTAATGTTTTAGTTTCGGTGCTCTTCGAGTGCCCTTTAACCGGTTTCCATGTCGAGAGTGTATTTGGTCACTGTGACCGGGCGCTCTTGATTGGTTGGTTTTTGTACACCGGGCTTCTATTGACTCGCGCCTTTTGATCCTAAATTATTCTGTTAAAACATTATTTGCGTTGCTCACATATTAGTTTAAAAAAACTGGATATTATTATTAACTAATGTATTGCAATACAGCAGTTTTATCGATTAGCTTGTACTCGAATTTAGGTCGCTTGGGGCTGCAAACCATGTATAGTTTCTAACATGGTAGGCCTATGAGTTAACGTGCACGACATGACGCGCGTGCGAGGAGAGTAGTACCAGCCTACAGAGGAAAGACTAGCAAGCATGATCAGCCCCTTTTCAGTTCACTTTTGATAATCACTCATGAATAATTATTTCTTTTAAATCACGAATGTTTTAGTAGCAACGAGAAAGACATGGCCTGGTTGAAAATAAAACAGATATTTAGTAGAAGTATTGCCTCCGTCCCAACCATTTTTGTGGCCTTTCTAGGCCTAGTATTTTATGTTGCGCGTTGTGCTCTTTCGACAACCAGAGCTGCCTACGCATGCTAGCAGCTTGCTCATCATATCCGCTGACACCACCGCAACTGGCCACAGCACGCGCGCGTCGAGGCGCATGCACTGTGAATTATTCATGCTGATTGGTACATGCGCGCTGACGTGCGTGTCCTGTCACGCACGCGTGCGGAGACCGTGGCTGCAGTGGTGTAAAGCACCATAAACAAGCTCTGCTCGGATTGGTGTATAATAGACTGATTGCGCGACCAATGTTGGCATGCGGTCACGTGACCCCCATGGCTATAAATCCCAACAGCTGATGGCAAAATACGTGTAAAGAGATATGCCGTGACACGGAGTGAGAACAAAAACAGTCGATTTTATTTTGTTAAGTGATTAACTAGTTAATCAGCCCCTTTATTTAAAGTAGTATGTTGTGGCATCACATCTCTGTTTCGCAATTTAACAGAATTCTATTAAAAAGAGGTTTTTTAGTCACACACTACCGGCGTCGGACGACTATTTATGCAGCCACCCGCTTGTTGTTATGTTTGTAAGTAGGCCTAAATCACTGTAAAAAAAAAGGGATAAAGAATGTTGGAAAAGTGAGCATTTATACCAAGCCTTGTAAAATTTCAAATAGGCAAAGGAATCACACAATTTTGGTAAGCAATTTCTTTGGATGATTTCAGCTTCAAACTTTGAAATTATTGTGTTGAAAAGTGTGTGATCGCGGTCGCACTAGTAGACATCGTGCACATTTATACGTACAATTTCCAGTTTCTGCTTCAACTGTCCTTACTGGCATTATTCAGCCATTCGAAGGTCTCTGGTACAAACTCTGGAATATTTTTCACAGATTTCGAGCAAGAAAAGCCTCGATCAAATAAACAAAATGCAACAATCATCGTGTACCGTACCGCACTTTCCTATATGGGGGACGTCGTGTGTGTTTACATTTTATACCCCATACAGGTCACGTGACGCGGGTCGCGCAATCGGTCTTTATGTGGACATTTAGGATTAACTCATTCGTAGCCAACTTGTTTTTTAAGAACGTGACCTTGGTTTAATGCTTCCAAAATTAATAGTGGCCTAAAACGTCGCTCCTGCATACTTCTTGTGGTCAGTGGCGTAACTAAGGGGCCAGGTGCCCCCCCCCCCACCCCGCCAACTGATGTCCGTGCCCCCCCCCCTTAACTACCCCCACCCCATTTGAAACCTACTTATGAGATTAAAGTTACCAAAATAAAATGTTACATTTTATGAGCTTTTACGTAATATTTTTAATGTTTTTTAAAACATCTTTTATTATTTACAAACAGAATGTATTTTGTTTTACCTCAACACGTCAGAAGAGCGCTGAAAAGGGGCTTGTAGGAAAAATACCAACGGAAACTACGGTTTTAGTTGGCCAAAAGTGCCCCCTCAAGACAAATGGTGCTCCCCATTGTGCCCCCTAAAACTTTAGCCTAGTTACGGCGGTGCGTGTGGTGGTATTAATTAAACAGTTCAACTTTATGAAGGGCCTATTTTATAATTCAGATAAATTAATGTATCTGGACCACATGAAGTATTGACGTGGATCTCGCCTTCGCAAAAGAGAGATACAACGGCAAGAAAATAGAGCGATACAACTTGTGGGCCTATTACAAGTTATTTTATAATCGGGGGGTGGGGGGCTAATCATCCTTACTGGCAGCTGAGAAGCCATTAACCCATTATTACCGCGGAGCACAACCTGAGATCGAAAATGTTTGGTTTTCCCGGAGGGATGAAAACCGGATGTCCTGGAAAAAAAACATTGTGGCACCGGAGAGAACCAACGCACGACTGTACTAAACATAATGGCCCTGGACGGAAATCGAACCGGGGACACTTTGGTGTGAGAGGCAATCAAAGCTATTGTCTCAAGGAATCTTCGCTCATTCAATCTATGACAATGTCTTCTCCATTTATGCTGGCTCATCATCTTGAGAAGCTTACATGCTACAACAGAACTAACTTCCCAACTCTGATGGCAAACTTTACAACGCAACACGTATCGTTGATATTCAGGGGAAAATAACGAAGACACTTCAGGCTTGAAATAATGATCACAAATTTGTTTTGCCAGCAGCGAACACAAACCATTATCTTTAAACAATACTGATAAGCATCTGAGAGACCAGAAGCAGCTAATACTGCTTTTTAATAAAAGTACGACAACCCCATTAAAATAACATTCACTTTGAAGTACCTCTGGCTCATCGATTCAGCCATTTTTTTTTTATTTATTTTTTTTTAAGACAAAATGTGTTGACCATCAGCTGCGTAACTAGGGTAAAATATAAGGGGGCACAAGGGGTTGCACCATTTTGTGAAGGAAGGCACTTTTTGGCCAATTAAAAATGTAGTTTCAGTGCTTGTATTTTTGCTAAACAAGCCCCTTTCAGCGTTCTTGTTAAGCCGTTTACTATTTTTTTTAATAAAATAATCTGTCGTGGAGGTAAACAAAAATACATTGTGCCTGTGTGTAAACTAAAACAAGATAATTTTGAAACATTGAAATTACTTTAATAAAAGGGGATAAAATGTAACATTTTAATTCTTGTAATTTTTAATTTCAACAAGTCCAGATTTTAAATGGGGGTCACGGGATCAGTTACGTTACTGTTGACCATTCGTGACAAGCATTATGTGCCGCGTCAATACAGATACAGGCTTCCTCCGCCACCATCAACGGCATTAATGGCGACTCTTAATCTACAGAGGACATTGGGCACTCATCGACATCTTTAAACAGCACTAGCAAAATCATGTGAGTTTGACCATAGATACCCATCATTTTTCACTTCTTTGAGCGAGTGAAGTGTTCAAGAGAACGTTTTGTGAAAATCTGCACAAGCTCTATAACAGCATTTACAAAAGAAACGTTAAATTCCAACAACAAATCACGCACAATGAGTTGTGAAATATTTTTTTTAAATCAAATTTTGTCATGAAAGTTTTTGCAAAGATACCTCAGATGTAGTACCGGGTTCGTGTTCATAAAATATAAAAATGCGATCTCAAATGCTCAGACGGACTGGTGCCATTTATTATGGGAGAAATTTGTAAAAATACCTTTTTAAATTGCATATATTTGTTGGTACACGTTCGAGATGCAGACATTTCGAATAAAATAAATGACATGTCATTGTCTATTATTTTATTTATATTATAAATCTTTGCTGCCTACTCAGTAACTTTGATGTATACTGTAAATGTCATTGTAACTGCCTTATGCTTATAATTTGAATGGATTAGAAATGGGACACTTTCACTTACAGGCAATCCACCTTCTACCATGGAGTTTGTTTATCCATGCTTTTAGTTCTTCCAACACTGCATTTAATTTTTTTTTTTACCGTTGGGGGCTTGTTTATTTGACACGGAATGACACTTATATCACGAGACGAGTTTAACCAATCAGCGGTTCAATCGGCAAAATAGGGGAATTCCCCCTTGCACGCAAGCGGCGGGTGTGAAATTGTATGCTCGAGATTTGACTTGAGCTTTCACGAAAACCGGAAAAGTATTGTTGGTCTACAGGTCAGTGCAAGTAAAGTCGTGCCATGTTAAAAATGAGCAAACTGCACCAAACTTACAATCGTCTCTTTTGTCCACATTCATGACATCGGCAGTGATTCAAGACAATAACGTTAGCCTGTTCTGTACAAGAAACCGACCGCGAAAGTAATCATGGAGACTACTCCAAAACACCGTGAACGTGAACGTTATGCAGTTAATGTGAGGATTCCTTCAAATCTAAACACGGAGGTAATTTGGCCCGATGAGCACAGCCAAGAAATCCAGGATAAGTTGTGCATCTATTTTCAGTCCAAAAAGGGAGGCAACTGCGACGTGGAAAACATTCGTTTAATTGGGGGAGATGTCAATGGCATGTGGTACAAAGTTGCTTTTGATGAACAGTCTGGTAAGTTCAAATTTACTGGGAAAACTCAATAAAGGCATACGACTGCCACATGAAGGATTTTTCTAAAGATTTTTTTCATGGATGTTGGGCTTTATTTCCTTTTTTAAATGTACTCCTCTCCAGGAGCTAAAGCGTCAATATCTTTAAACAGAAAATTCAAGCGGACATTTAAACGCCCCACAGGAACTCTTGCTCACTCATGCCCCATAAAATATAAAATGGCATTTAGCAAGTAGCATAGACTCGACGGTTTGCATCAACTGGACGATTTCACAACAACTCAAGACAACTCCACGACAACTCATGAGTCAAGACAGTTAAAAATACCTTCAAATGAGACGTTTATTGCCAGAATGTATCTGGAAATACGTCTTCAACTGATTGGCACTTTCAGTTTCGCGCATACTTATTTTTCAAGGGGGAACAAGATTTCTCTGTCCGTACAATGGGCAGATGCGCATTGACATCAGACTGCACCATTATACTAAGGGCATGGAGGTAGGTATTTCTACCTCCATGTTAGGGTGTTTTTTACAGGGCGGTGAAATAATTGAATGTGCGCTGATTGAAATGAGTTAAATATTGAATATGTTCAATTGATATAACTCCTTCAAAGAGTTATTGTGAAGGAGTTATTGTGGCAGGAAACAAAAGGGGTGCAACTTGCCTAGACCCAGTTACTAGAGCGCTGTACTCCTTTCTTGAGATTTTGACATTATCGGTCGCTAATACGACCGATAATGTCAAAATCTCAACAAAGGAGTACAGCGCCCCAGTTACTGGGTCTATGCAACTTGCCCTAACTGATGGCGATTCCTTTCGTTAATCATTAACTTGATCCCGGGTCTATTTGTTTCTCAAGCTAAAACTCACTAAGTGACCTAAAGGCTAAGATACGAGATTCGTTTTGGAGGAAGTGTACGGCCGATTATAACTGATTGTTAAACCTCTGCCAGTGTACACGGTCATTAAATGACTCACAATGACAATTAAATCAAGAACACAACTGTCGTGCACTGTCCGTAAACTGAAGAATTGAATTGAATATAATTATCTCGAAGGAGTGACAAATTACGTAAATTGAAATATTTCTATTGTACTTTTTGCATCAAGATAATTTTGTTACAGGCCTCTTTCCATCTGAGGTCAATTTTATCCTTTTCAGTTTTATTACTTCACAATAATTTTGTATTACTTTTCTGTACTGATTTATAGTAACAGCAGTGGGCAGCAATAGTAGTACTAGTTAGGGGCCTATATAAACGTTTCATTGGGTGTTCGGCAACCAGCCGAATACCTATTGTTATTGTTCTGTTTTGTTTTGTTTTGTTTTTGTCTTCTTCTGCTCCTTGAACCTTCTCTGGCAAGTTTTGCATAAATTAAAGCTTGTGAAAATTAGAAACTTAACACATTCTTAAATGTTAGTGTGTAGATGAAACCCCAGCTTTTTTGAATGAGTACGCCATTGATGATGTCATTACATTGAATCAATGTTTAATATTTTTAAAAAATCATATCTGGAGAACCATAAATGTAACATACAAGATCTTTCCACCATATAAAAGTTCTTCAATAGACCGATTGTGTGACAATGTTTACATGCGGTCACGTGGTCCCCTATTGGGTATGATGTCATACAGCTGATGAAAAAATACGTGTAAAAGCATAGGCCGTGACACAGAGTGAGTACGAAAACAGTTGATTTTACTTTCGTGATGAATTACTTAATCAGCCCCTTTATTTAAAGTAGTATGTTGTGGCATTAATTTAAATCACATCTCTGTTTCATAATTTAACAGGATTCTACTAAAAAGAGTTTTTTTTTAGCCACGCACTACCGGCGTCGGACGACTATTACATAGCCACCCGTGTGTTATTTTGTTTGTAATGTTGGCCTAAATCACTGTTGAAAAAAGGATAAGCAACGTTGGAAAAGTGAGCATTAATACCTAGCCTTGCAGAATTTCAAATAGGCAAAGGAATCACACAGTTTTAGAAAGCAATTTCTTTGGAGGATTTCAGCTTCAAAACTTTGAAATTTTTGTGTTGAAAGGTGTGTGGTGATCGCGGTCGTCTGGCCTAACGTTCCATCATGTGCTGTACACATTGGGCACATTTATACGGTACTTTTACAATTTTAAAGACTTGCTGGAACTGACCTTACTGGCTTTATTCAGCCACTTGAAGGTCTCTGGTACAAACTCTGGAATATGTTTCACAGAGCAAGAAAAGCCTTGATCGAATAAACTAAATGCATTAATCATCGTGTACCATGCCACCCTTTCCTATTGAGGATGTCATGTGTGTTTACATTTTATACCCAAAAGTGGTCACGTGATGCGGGTTGCGCAATCGGTCTATTGGTGTACAAACCTTACACAACATGTGACCCCATTTGACCTTTACTTCCGGTCGAAACAGGAAGTTAAAGTTTCACTTTTCAAAAAATACATATCTCAATAACAAAACAGGGTTCATTAACAATCATGACTTCATTTAAAAGTGCTTTAGCCATTTTACAAATCTTTCTAAAGGTGTAACCTTCTTTTACCTTGACTTTCAAGTGAATCCGAGTTTCACATAGTAAAAATTCATACATGTATTTCATTAACTAAATGTGGTATAGACTTGAAACTTACCATTAACTTACAACTTAGTGTGTAGATGAAACTACAACTTTTTTGGAGTGATGATGTCATCGATGATGTCTTTAAATTAAATAACTGTTAATATTTAAAAAAAAAAAAAAAAATTGTATATGGAGAACCAATTTACAAATTTAAAAAGATAAATACAATTGTTAAAAATAAACTGTGATATTAGGTCTTAAACTGGGACTTGTTTTAGGCGTTATTTAGTTGAATGTAGAATTTTGTAATTCGATAAGCAATATTATTTTCTTAAAAGATTCAGGATTTTTGAGGGTGTTGGAATTTTGAAGTAGTGTTCTTAGTGGTTCCTAATGAAACTTTGAACTATAAGTATTTGAGAGGTTTATTTATTCTGAGTATTATTAGAAAGACCAGAAAGAGGACTCAAGATTGTTCTAATAAATTCTCATTTGATAACCTTTGTATAAGGAGGAAAGGATTGTGCAATTTTTGAAGTAAAAACAATTAGAAAAGTTATTTTCTTAGTTTTCAGAAGTGACAAGTGTAACATTTTGACGAGTGAATAGAGGGTTGTATAGACCCTAGGATCAGTGCTTTGTCTTATGCACTAGGCATCATGAAGAAAATGTAGGTACTTTTTTTCATACATCAGGTTAGGATGACTGATGTAGTAAAAGGGAAAGTGGTAAATGAGATATTTGATAAAAATGGGCTCATCAGTGTGGATGGTATTGTTGATTTTAATTTGCGAAATAATTCACTTAGTCAGCAATATGAACAACGGTAGTACCTGGTTTGGTAGACTATTTTATAAATAAGTTGGTGCCTTCATTGTGAAATTATGTAATCTGTGCTCTCATGAGAATAAGTGTATATACCAATTAACTGGAAAAGTAACTGTTGCGATTCAATGAACCATATTGTGATTTAATACACAATTTTTATGACATACTAAAACGTGAATTTTAGCTATGAAAAGAAGAATAACTGGCTAGGATTTACGTGATTGCTATGTGTCCATAATCTTACTATCTTACTGTTTCGAATGAACCAATCGTCCAGGTTGACTGTACTACTTTTGTTGGAGTTCTAATTGACAGCCAACTGACATGGAAACATCACATTAATGGAATCTGTAACAAACTTTCCAAATCAATTGGTACTATTACTCAGTTGAAATGTGTTTTTCCTGATACTGTACTGCGTATTCTTTACTGTTCATTGGTATTACCTTATCTTTCTTGTTCTAATGTTGAATGTGCAAATGGCTGTCCAAGTAATTTATATAGATTAGTTACATTACAGAAGAAGGCACTTCGTGTCATTTGTAAAAGTGACCATGAGGCTCATACCAGTCTATTGTTTAAAAATTCAGCCTGCTCCTTATCAATGAAATTAACCTGTATAAGCAAAATGTTTTTATTTACAATCATTCCAAAAAACAAATGTCGGTACATTTTGATAATATTTTTCCCATTAATTATAATTTAAACAACTACAATACCGGGTCCTCTTCTCTTTTGCATTTCCTACAGTTTAGAACCTCAACCTTCAAACAGAGTATAAGATGCTCTGGACCACTCAACTGGAACAACTTGCCTACTAGCCTACGAAATAGCTAAGCTGTAATTTAAGTATTTTTCAACGTAGTCTGAAATGTTATCTGCTTCAAAATTAGATTGTTTTGTTGTTTCTCTTTTAAGTTTTGTTCTTTATTTGTCTTCCTTTTTATAGATGTACTTTCATTTATCACTTTATTATGTTAGATTAACCACTGGAACATGCCCTCTCGTGTTTTGCGTTTGTCTGTTTGCTCATGGTGTTTCTGTGTTTGTATTGTGGGCTCGCCTACCTCAAGCTAAAGCTTTTTTAGTCTGAGCCCCCATTTGTTTATGATATGTTGTTTTTGTGTTTGATGTATTTTGCAAAATGGAAATGGAAATTAATGTTCTTTAAAAGAAATAAAAACTTAAGTTTACATAATTCAGTTTTACATTCCAGAACATTATTTATGTAGACAAAAATAAACCAGGACTAATGGATTATATTTTAGCAAAGTAATATGCGTTAAAAAAAACCCACTTGACTGAGAAAAATAAAAAATGTCTCTGTTCGAGATAAACAGTTGGTAGTTGGAGTTCCCGTAATTCATAATGTTCTCCCATTTAAGCCATATTTCATCCCTATTTTTTCATTTTAACACTCACATTTATGGTAACATCATAGTGGATGACCGTCATGTCTGTCAACTCAAGCCATGCAGGTCTTTAAGAAAAACACATAGATATTTTGCTGTAATTTTAAATAACAGTCAACAGTGCAAAAACAAAAGTTTATGACTGCCTGTGGCCACCTACTTCAAAGGACTACCGTGTCCCTATGAAACATACAATGGGCAACCATTTCCAAACACAAACTAACAAAATAACCTATTTCAAGGGACTGCTGTGTCCCTACACAACACACAATGTGCAACCGTTCCTAAACACAAACTGCACAAAATACCACATGAACATATGGGGTCCAATGACCCTGGATACAGGTCGCCTTGTTACAACCTGTGGCAAAGTGACGCTAAGTTGGAAAAAAATCCAGCCCAAATGAGAAACATATGGAGTTGAATGTCTCATTTCCTAAACGTTACTGGGCAACAGAGGGCACCATAACTTTTGCGTGCAGCCAATCAGATCACGCGCTGTTGACTGTGCGCTGCGAATACATACAAAAGAAACATGAAAGTGGCAAACTTTAGAGCCGTAGGTACATACACAAAATTATAATACTTGTTTTACTTTATCATGGAATATTAACAAGTAATACGTCAATATTCATGAATCAAGTGAACACAAGCTATCGTTTGACTGACATCAAATGAAAGTAAAAGTACAATGACATGGGACTCACCAACATGTGGGGGTTCGGGGGCATGGCCCCCAAGAGCTCATGAGGTTTTTCAGTGATTTAAAGGTTTAAAATGGCCCTCAGATACCAAGAATTAGATGACTCATATTCGAAATGCAAGCTTTCAAAATCGTAATTTGTTTGCGAATCCCCTGTTGAGTGTATAGACATAATTTCTAGAGGAGATCCAGGGGGCAAAGCCTCCAGATGCTCGACGTTTTTAAATGTTTTCAGGGCTATAGAGGACCGTCAACTTGACAAAAATAGACATTTAATTTTGAAATTCAAACTTTGAATCCTTTGGACTCGGGACAAATACCCTACTGTTAGAATTTATAGGGGCAACACTAGCCCCCTGATGCTTTACGGCTTATAGTGTTTTCAGAGCGTAGATTTCCGCACGTTACAGATAATATGAATTTGGTTATTCAAAGTTTGGCTTCTCACACTACAACTGTACAAGGATTAAACTAAAATTTTCAGTCGGCAAATCTCTAGGCTTGCCGAATGGATTTGTGTTCAGTCCGAGCCCTTACTCGGGTAAGTTTGGTGCTCAAATTGCCGACTGTGGCTCTAAATGCCGACTTAAGAAAAATATTGGGGAGGTGTCAAATCCCAAATTACTTGAATCAAATTCCTTGAATCCATACGCTGTGCTGATTGGTTCCTGGTTAGCACTGTGAACCCCCCAGAACTTCTATAAATAGCTTCACGGCGGCCCCTCATAATGCACTAGCCTGTACAATCATCAACACATACAGTGAATGGTTGAGTATTTTGTAAGATTAATACACGCCAAACGTCCACAAACATGCGAGCTCGGCAATCATCAATGCCGTGTACAGGTGTCGAACGGACAAGGAGGAAATAAGTTGGAGTGCTGAGTCTAAAGCATTTGATTGTTTATTCGATAAAATGAAATATTTAATATACCAATTACTTTGTAGTTAAATTATTATGTAAAACAAGGGAGCAAGGTCCTTACTGTAGTATACACTAAATAAAGTAGTAATAGTAATTAAAATTGTCAAAGAGTAGATGGTTTACATTAGGAACAAGGAACCTCTGAAAGTGTGATCTTGGTTTCTATAGACATAAAGCACATCACAACTTGGATTTGAACAAAAACATAACCGAGAAAAAAAAACGGATCAAGTGTAAATAATACAGGCACCTTTGAAGGCACAAACTTAATTGAATAATTAAGTAAACAAATTAGCAAAGCATCACATTTGCCCATTCTACGAACGGAGAAAATTTGTAATTTCTTTATAATTTGTCGAATGGTGTGTGTGTTTGTATGTTATTAGAACTCTCTGGATTCTACATCAAACGGCATGAAATTTTCATGGGAAAAGGGTATAAAATGAATCCCCAACCTCAATGAGCAATGACAAAAACCTGTGTAGAATTTATAGAGATATGAGTGAAAAACTCCAACAAATCTGTGGATTTTACCGGAAAATCCACTTTTTGTATGGTCCGCGCGAGCATTATGTTGCAGTGTAAACAAATGCCTTGTAGTCGTACATACCTTATAACCACCCACACTAAAATTAACTCAACTAATTAATTATTTTTTCCCCTTTTTCCCACCTTTGATTCTATGAGTTTCCAACCTCTTTTGGTTAAACAAGACTCATCCCTCAACCTCACCCCATTTGTCTCCCTCGTCATTGTTCATCCCTTGCATCTTCTGACTGCTTTCTGCCTCTCTCTTTTCACTTCTTTCTACTTGACTGCTTCTGTTACTCTAGTATACTTGTATGTGTGTGTTGTGTTGTCATTTAGCCTGTGAGAAAGACTGGTAGGGTCGAAATGTGAGGCCATTAACACTTTTGTGCATTTTTGAACATATCATGACCACAGTTTGTTCTTACTCTGCAAGCAGGAGGCATCAGTTTAGTTGCAAAAACCCAAATCGCTGTCGCAAGAAAAAACTCACTCGGTCATAATAAACAATCCAGCATGTCCACACGTGTGAGTCAAACCATTGTCAAACACAAGCATGTACAGCATTCAGTCTGGTTGCAAACCAGTTCACTTTGGCTACACAGTATATCTACACAGCCATATTGCACAGAATATAGGCGATATGTCGATGGAGACAGTAACCAGACACGGACTCCACTTTCTAATTTAACAAAATTACCCATAGGCTGATATTTTTCTATATCATAGCCAGCAGGATTGAATCAATTTGGTACTGTGACAGATTTTTCGATAGCATTTTGGCCCCACACACTGATGTATGCCAGGCTAGAAAGCTGTAAAACCTGCAAAATGCAACAGTACTCATTAGTGTTAATCGAAGTGCGTGCATACCGTGTGTGTTTAAGTGACGGTTGTTAGCGTTATTGCTACTGTACTTTTTGCACTGAAATCGGCTCGCCACAAAGTTAAAAATGTCTATAAAACAGGTAACAGTGATGCAATGTTTACGTCATGTAGTTTATAAACTAATTTAGTCCATAAGCTTTGACTTGATGTAATGTTTGTGGTTTTTAAGACTGTAGACCCTGAGATCGAATGCTGACAAGTTTCACATGTTAAATCAATGTAAATTTTGCCACAAAGAAGTAAAATAATTAAAAATTAACGCTTCCTGTTTGGACCAGAAGTTAAGGTCAAAGTAGGTTCTTGCCTGTAAATCAAACATCACACATGATGTTAGCTACAGAAAAACACAAAGATTATGATATTATGAAATTTAGTTCAAGATATATATGACTTTTTAACGTTTTGAACTTCCTTTTTGGACCAGAAAAAAGGTCAAATTGGGGTCATATACCAATACCAGTATTCTTCTTCAAGGTCTGTAGGAGACATCTGACATGCCCAGAGAGCAAATGATATCCTATGTATTGCTACCTGTTGTATTCACTAAGCGTACTACTGAAGGTCCCTTGGGTGCAGTTAGCATACCACAATGAGCTATATGAGCAAAAACATGTGAAAATCGCAAACAATCTGTGCCAGAAGTACGCAACCAAGTACGCAGGTCTGAATTGCCCCATCGACCTGATGCAGAGTACTCTGGGAGGGCCCTATCTGGCTAGACGGAGTCAAAATTTTTTTTAAGCGCACAATGCTAACAAATGTGTTTCGCTGCAAATAAAAGCGTACCACCCACGAGACGCAAGGTTTTAATAGTGGAAATACATTTTGCTGTCATTAGTTTTAATGGCCTGGAATAACTCTTAGTGAAAGCAGCTGTTTTCAAAACAATTTATGTTATATAAGAAACTAACATTTCATTTATTTTCAAAAATTTAGCTTTGACTTTCTAAAATGTGCACACACAAAACGCGTTATAAATAACGTCTCGATGCATGAGACACAAATATGCCACAGTGCACAGCTACATTATGAAGTAAGTTTAGAACTGAAAACAAATTGGCATTCGGATATTTACTTCTTGGGATGTTGTGGTAACTAGGTTGACTAATTAAATATTTATGTGACTACAAATCAGCTAATTATTTAAGAATTTTAACCACTTTACATTTAAAGTTAACTTTATATTCTAAGCTCCAATTTGATATAGAATTTTAATCTGTCATACTTACCAATTTTAAGATTAGGCTCTAACAAAAATTGTGTTCAAATGCAATACAGTTTTGACAGAAAGTATAATAAGATTTTGTGCTGCGACGAAAGCAATACCTGTTCCGACTGCTAAGCCGGAATAGCTAAACATTTAAACCTTTACGAAAACAGGCCTTTTCGGAGGATGGCTGAAACCCCCAATAATAATGTTCTTCTGATTTTAAGCTTGAAGCAATTCAGTGAGTTTGAGTTCCTGTCTATGTGGGGATCAGAGGTTTTCAAAATTGGTTCAGGTACATTCTGAGCAAACTTAGTTTCAACTTACAATGATTTTTTTTTTATTTCTTTTGAAACAAATAGTTTTTCTGGTTCTGCATTTTTAATGCATTTGTTTTGGTTGTGATTCACAGTAATTTAAAGGTATTAAATTCTAACAGTTTGCAGGAAAATCCCACAATAACATGTAAACTATTTAACTACACAGGTGTTAGTCATGTGTTAGCAAAGTCTGATCATGCAATGGACTTTGATGGAGTCAAGATTCCCTTAGAAGTGCAAGGCTGCCCAGCATCCCCATGTACTTCAGAGTCTTCATCTGCAGAGGTACCTCCAGATTATGTTGATCTTCACTCCTTTGTCTGTACAACGTAAAAATTAATGTGAATTTATCTAGGTTGTACATGTTTCAAGACCAAACTATAGGCCCAATTAAATAAAATTTGTATTTGATATTTTCAGACATCACCTACACTACCTGTTCCTCCTGGTGCTGTTACAGATATTCCTGACCAGACTGCTACAGAAGATATGTATGGGGTAGAAGTTAGTACCAAGGTATACTTATCAGAAGATACTCCTTTGTATCTGTCAATTTAGGTTTTCACACATTGAGGCATGCAACTGCAGCTGATTACCTAATTTTCTCCTTAATTATGATACTGAAAAATTGTAAAACACTGCAAAGTTTTGTATGCTGGGCAACTTTTTTTGTTACAAAAATCAAGGTGCAATTCTGCACATTGTAAGTGATATACTGTTCTACTTGTCTCAGATATTTTTCAGAGGAAGCAGTGGGAAACTGTCGCTCTCAAATCTTTCAAAGATTTAAATGCGAATGAACACTTGTTATTCACGTTTTCAACTGTACTCGCAAATTTACACTACAAAAAATATTTAGGCTGTTTGTATACTCAAGCTGGGGTGCACATTGGGAGACTTTTTGACATAAGATAGAAGCAGACATATCAGGTTCAATATTTTTGCTGTTTTGAGCATGAGGCCATATTCCAACTAATTCAGGTGCAGTGATTTTATGTCTTTGCTCATTTCTTGTTTTACTTTTTTAATGTTCAGGTATCATGTCATGTACCAACTTGTCGTGCACCTCATGGTCTGGGAAATCAAAGTCTGACTAACTCAAGTTATCGAAGAGGAAGTGATGACATGTATGGTAAAGATGAACATCACCGGCCACAGGGTCCAAGATTACTTGGTCACATTGTCTCCCCACCCTGTCATCAAGCACAAGGAAACATGTCTGGTATCTGGGCACCTCAGGGAGGTACCATGGAAACCAACTTGGCATTAGGTTTCCAAGGATTACAATGGCCTCTGAGAAGCATGCCAAATGAACATGACTTCCTTAACTTTCACTACAGAGGCAATCAGGGCAACCAATTTGCAGGAAATTACCCCAGTGGTATATTCTCACCAGACCAACTTCCATTGCCTGATCGAAAACTCCCCTTAATCCAAGCAAGCAGCCCTCATGGTGAATCATTTTCACCCAATGCTGCTGACAAATCTCCAGTTGGGGAGCAGAAACAATTCACGGCCCAAACAGGAATTCCTCCTTTTGGGATGTTGGAAAAATACACTCATCACAATGTTTCAGGTATAATTAACAAACAGGCTTGCAGAGCTGAGGCCAACATACAAGATCTGTCGGTGAGTTTTCTGAACTAATTTCTTGAAAGCCTGAGTTTAATGAGAAAGGTGCAAAGGAGCCCTTAAATAGTGGAAAGCAGGGAGACCATCATGCACAAAATTACCCTGGTAGTAATTTTGCACCCGACCAATAGACCTGAATAAAGCCAGTAAGGACAGTTCCAGCAAGTCTTGGAAATTGTACAAGTAACGTATAAATGTGCACGATGTGTACTAGTGCACGATGAAACATTTAAGCCAGACGACTGCGATCACCAAGCACATAGCCCTCCTGGTGAAAATTTTTCACCTAATGCTAGTCACAAATTGCCAATTTTGGAGAACAAAAAACCAAATGGGAACATCTGGTGGTATGTTGGAAATTGCCTCTGATGGCAGTGTTTCATGTGTAAATAACCAACAGAATTGCAGAGCAGCCATGAACAAACAAGATCAGCTGCTGAAAGGACCTCCAGGAGCCGCAGTACGAACAAGTCTTGGTAAAAATTCTTCTGTCAAAGCAGATAGTGGCATCAAAAAGGTAACCTTATGTTAATAAAAAGTATCAATAAGAAAGCTCAAAAAATGATGAAACACAAAATAACATGTTTTTTAAATATTTGAGTTGTTTTAGCCGAATTGGTATTGCAACAGCCAGGTTTTTTTTCAATTTTAGGGAATTATTCACACAGGTCTTATTTTTTGTGTGTTTTTAGGATTTTGATTTTACAAGGAAAATAGGAAGTTCAAGCTAAGACATCTTTTCCATGTGTTCTTATCATGCAAAATTTTATGACAGGAAACTTTACTAGATGACACAGAGGAAGATGAGCAGCAGATTGAAGTGACTGGTCTCAAACAATCAACATGTAATGAGGTCTTGAAGCTCTATTTTGAGAATCAACGCAAATCTGGAGGAGGTGAAATAGAGATGTTAGAGAGAGACTCTAAAACTGGTGCTGTCAAAATTATCTTTAAGAACCCATCAGGTTAGTATTATATTAAATCATCAAAGCATGGAAGGTGAAGATTAATGATGAGATCTTGGAAATCGAGACAGACACAAGACACTTTAGTCAAACCGACTAGGTCTAATTTTTATAGTTCTGATATGTTCTTGAATACAGTTGCTGCTGCAGTGGAAGCAAGGAAGCACAAGTTATCAGGCAACACTCTGAATGTCAAACTCATCACTAAGAAGAAACGTCGCCCACTTCCAATCAAGGCGCAATGTCTGTTTCTAAAAGGAATACCAGATGGATGCTCATCTGAGCATGTGAAGTTCTTCATTGAGAATAGAGCTGCCATGGATGAGAAACCCACAATCCAATACGGAGAGAAGCCTGGAACAGCTCTATGTACCTTCTCACGTGATATTCCAGGTACAATGTTTTTGTTTTTTCCTAACCAGTTTGTTTAATATTATGGGGAAAAATGTCGAAGTTCAAATTATTTTAATTTAAAAGACAAAGTACAGTTGTAAATTGTTTTAAAAATAGTCATCTGTCATTAGTTTTAATGGCCTGGAATAACTCTTAGTGAAAGCAGTTGTTTTCAAAACAACTAACATTTCATTTATTTTCAAAAATTTAGCTTTGACTTTCTAAAATGTGCTCACTTTTGGAGCCATGCATTTAGCACACTGACACAAAACGCGTTATAAATAGCGTCACGATGACGTGACAGACACAAATATGACACAGTGCACAGCTACATTATGAAGTAAGTTTAGAACTGAAAACAAATTGACAATCGGATATTTACTTCTTGGGATATTGTGGTAACAAGATTGACTAATTAACTATTTATGTGACTACAAATCAGCTAATTATTTAAGAATTTTAACCATTTTACATTTAATTATAACTTTATGTTGTAAGCTCCAATTTGATATAGAATTTTAGTCTGTCATACTTACCAATTTTAAGATTAGGCTCTAACAAAAATTATGTTCAAATCCAATACGGTTTTGACGGAAAGTATAATAAGATTTTGTGCTGCGACAAAAACAATACCTTTTCCAACTGCTAAGTCGGAACAGCTAAAAATTGAAACCTTTACGAAAACAAAGGTGGTTTTGGAGGATGGCTGAAACCCCCAATAATAATGTTCTTCTGATTTTAAGCTTGAAGCAATTCAGTGACTTTGAGTTCCTGTCTATGTGGGGATCAGAGGTTTTCAAAATTGGTTCAGGTACATTCTGAGCAAACTTAGTTTCAACTTACAATGATTTTTTTTTTATTTCTTTTGAAACAAATAGTTTTTCTGGTTCTGCATTTTTAATGCATTTGTTTTGGTTGTGATTCACAGTAATTTAAAGGTATTAAATTCTAACAGTTTGCAGGAAAATCCCACAATAACATGTAAACTATTTAACTACACAGGTGTTAGTCATGTGTTAGCAAAGTCTGATCATGCAACGGACATTGATGGAGTCGAGATTCCCTTAGAAGTGCAAGGCTGCCAAGCACCCCCTGGTACTTCAGAGTCTTCATCTGCAGAGGTACCTCCAGATTATGTTGATCTTCACTTCTTTGTCTGTACAACGTAAAAATTAATGTGAATTTATCTAGGTTGTACATGTTTCAAGACCAAACTATAGGCCCAATTAAATAAAATTTGTATTTGATATTTTCAGACATCACCTACACTACCTGTTCCTCCTGGTGCTGTTACAGATATTCCTGACCAGACTGCTACAGAAGATATGTATGGGGTAGAAGGTAGTACCAAGGTATACTTATTAGAAGATACTCCTTTGTATCTGTCAATTTAGGTTTTCACACATTGAGGCATGCAACTGCAGCTGATTACCTAATTTTCTCCTTAATTATGATACTGAAAAATTGTAAAACACTGCAAAGTTTTGTATGCTGGGCAACTTTTTTTGTTACAAAAATTAAGGTGCAATTCTGCACATTGTAAGTGATATACTGTTCTACTTGTCTCAGATATTTTTCAGAGGAAGCAGTGGGAAACTGTCGCTCTCAAATCTTTCAAAGATTTAAATGCGAATGAACACTTGTTATTCACGTTTTCAACTGTACTCGCAAATTTACACTACAAAAAATATTTAGGCTGTTTGTATACTCAAGCTGGGGTGCACATTGGGAGACTTTTTGACATAAGATAGAAGCAGACATATCAGGTTCAATATTTTTGCTGTTTTGAGCATGAGGCCATATTCCAACTAATTCAGGTGCAGTGATTTTATGTCTTTGCTCATTTCTTGTTTTACTTTTTTAATGTTCAGGTATCATGTCATGTACCAACTTGTCGTGCACCTCATGGTCTGGGAAATCAAAGTCTGACTAACTCAAGTTATCGAAGAGGAAGTGATGACATGTATGGTAAAGATGAACATCACCGGCCACAGGGTCCAAGATTACTTGGTCACATTGTCTCCCCACCCTGTCATCAAGCACAAGGAAACATGTCTGGTATCTGGGCACCTCAGGGAGGTACCATGGAAACCAACTTGGCATTAGGTTTCCAAGGATTACAATGGCCTCTGAGAAGCATGCCAAATGAACATGACTTCCTTAACTTTCACTACAGAGGCAATCAGGGCAACCAATTTGCAGGAAATTACCCCAGTGGTATATTCTCACCAGACCAACTTCCATTGCCTGATCGAAAACTCCCCTTAATCCAAGCAAGCAGCCCTCATGGTGAATCATTTTCACCCAATGCTGCTGACAAATCTCCAGTTGGGGAGCAGAAACAATTCACGGCCCAAACAGGAATTCCTCCTTTTGGGATGTTGGAAAAATACACTCATCACAATGTTTCAGGTATAATTAACAAACAGGCTTGCAGAGCTGAGGCCAACATACAAGATCTGTCGGTGAGTTTTCTGAACTAATTTCTTGAAAGCCTGAGTTTAATGAGAAAGGTGCAAAGGAGGCCCTTAAATAGTGGAAAGCAGGGAGACCAATATGCACAAAATTACCCTGGTAGTAATTTTGCACCCGACCAATAGACCTGAATAAAGCCAGTAAGGACAGTTCCAGCAAGTCTTGGAAATTGTACAAGTAACGTATAAATGTGCACGATGTGTACTAGTGCACGATGAAACATTTAAGCCAGACGACCGCGATCACCAAGCACATAGCCCTCCTGGTGAAGATTTTTCACCTAATGCTAGTCACAAATTGCCAATTTTGGAGAACAAAAAAACCAAATGGGAACATCTGGTGGTATGTTGGAAATTGCCTCTGATGGCAGTGTTTCATGTGTAAATAACCAACAGAATTGCAGAGCAGCCATGAACAAACATGATCAGCTGCTGAAAGGACCTCCAGGAGCCGCAGTACGAACGAGTCTTGGTAAAAATTCTTCTGTCAAAGCAGATAGTGGCATCAAAAAGGTAACCTTATGTTAATAAAAAATGATCTATAAAAAAGCTCAAAAAATGATGAAACACAAAATAACATGTTTTTTAAATATTTGAGTTGTTTTAGCCGAATTGGTATTGCAACAGCCAGGTTTTTTTCAATTTTAGGGAATTATTCACACAGGTCTTATTTTTTGTGTGTTTTTAGGATTTTGATTTTACAAGGAAAATAGGAAGTTCAAACTAAGACATCTTTTCCATGTATTCTCATCATGCAAAATTTTATGACAGGAAACTTTACTAGATGACACAGAGGAAGATCAGCAGCAGATTGAAGTGACTGGTCTCAAACAATCAACAGGTAATGAGGTCTTGAAGCTCTATTTTGAGAATCAACGCAAATCTGGAGGAGGTGAAATAGAGATGTTAGAGAGAGACTCTAAAACTGGTGCTGTCAAAATTATCTTTAAGAACCCATCAGGTTAGTATTATATTAAATCATCAAAGCATGGAAGGTGAAGATTAATGATGAGATCTTGGAAATCGAGACAGACACAAGACACTTTAGTCAAACCGACTAGGTCTAATTTTTATAGTTCTGATATGTTCTTGAATACAGTTGCTGCTGCAGTGGAAGCAAGGAAGCACAAGTTATCAGGCAACACTCTGAATGTCAAACTCATCACCAAGAAGAAATATTGCCCACTCCCAATCAAGGCGCAATGTCTGTTTCTAAAAGGAATACCAGATGGATGGTCATCTGAGCATGTGAAGTTCTTCATTGAGAATAGAGTATCCATGGATGAGGAACCCACAATCCAATACGGAGAGAAGCCTGGAACAGCTCTATGTACCTTCTCACGTGATATTCCAGGTAATGAGGTGTCTCTCATATCAATTTGAAACGGTTATTTATGCGAAGGAAGTTGTGTTAAATAATTTTTAATGATTGACAAAATAGGGGTACTGCCAACAGTAGCTCCGGATAGCTCAGTTGGTAGAGTGCCAGTACTTTAATCCGGGGATGGCAGGTTCAAATCTCGCTCCAGTAATTTTTATTTTGTTTACCCCAAAATTGATTAAAAAAATTAACCAGTCAGTTTCCCTTGTGGTTGATTGTTTAATATTCCATTTATAATGTACATAAAAGATGCACTTCTCTAGTGAAAAAGTTGTTTCAAAAGTAATAAGGATTTGTCACAATTTTGGAAAATGTTGTGTTTTAATCACCGAAAATCATTAACAATTATAATAATTTAGTTTGCCTCTTTTATCAAATGATTTTATACCAGGTGTAAAACTATACCATATTAATTGTTAAATTCAAATTGTCTAGGAATACAAATATATTAAACATTCTTTATACTGCTTAGACTTGGATGCTGTTGTTACCAATATTTCTAAGAAGAAACTTCAAGGCATTGAAATAATCGCCGATAAAGTTCATGAAGCTGATGCAGTCTTAGTGACAGGTAAAATGTTTTTGTCTGAATAGTTAATCTTTAAGATTATTCATTACAGTATTATCGCCATTTTTAGCTCTGCCAAAACGACATTTTTAAACTGAAGGAATTTAGGAGAAACAACATGAGTGTAAGTGTCTAAGTGTATCTTACACAGACGTGCAGTTAATGACTATGCTTATTGTTGATGCCATCTATTGTACTGCCAATTTTGACACTCGCCGTGTGTTTGTTCGTTTACATATTGTTTCGTTTCTACATTATTATAAAGGGTTTCCACAAGACATAAATGTTGACATGATTGAGTTGTATTTTGACAATAAGAAGAAGAGTGGCGGCAGTGGGGTGACAGATGTGAAACAAGGACCCATGGATGGACAGGCAATTGTCTACTTTGAAGACTGGAAGGGTTTGTACTCAGACAATTTAATTTAAATTTAAAACACAATTTTTGGCCAGACAACTTCAGAATATTTACCAAATGTTACGAACAGTAACGCCTGAGAAAAGTGTTTCATTCCCTCAGATAATCACTATTAGAGCCACTGGTACCGGTAATTTCTACTTGAAAACCCCTGAAGTTTTTTAAAATGGAGGTTTATATATCAGTAGGTAAAGGCCCATCGAAATTAAATAATTTCCTATTCGCATTTTGATATGAAATAACAGCATTTGGCAACTGCATAAATGCTAGTTCATTTAGAAAAACACAGTGTGGCATGATATTCTATTTAATGTTTCAGGTGGTATCTTTTTTACTAATTTTTGTATATCTAGTTGTAAATGAAGTCTTGCGTAGAGACACCCATAGTATTGGTAGAACAGCAGTAAGAGTTCAAATGTATCATGAATGTCTTGGGAAACTGAGCCATGGAGAGCATGTGTTCATCTCAAATATCCCTGACAAGCCAAGCCCTGAACAGTTGAAAAGAGGTAAAGAAGCAGTCAGCATCAAGGGAGCTGAAGCACAAGAGACTGTCCAGAAAGTAGGGATGAAGATACCACAAGTAGACAGAAGAGTCCAGGTACCACTCCAAGCACAACAGGAAGTCAAGGCAAGTGTTGTTTTTAAGATGTATGCAAAATATATATTACCTGTGTAATACAGGTTCATTAATGAAACTCCTTGAATTTCATTCTAAAGCTTTTCAAATGTACAATAAGTGTAGCATTGTAACAGCTGCATTTTTGAATGATTAAGTTAATAGTTTCTTTTGACATTAGAATGTCGATACTTGGGGAATGTTCCAAGGTAACCTTGAGGAAGATTATGAGCAACTGATTGAAGTGACTGGCTTCAAACAGACCACAGATGATGAGGTAATGAGGCTCTATTTTGAGAATCCTCGCAAATCTGGAGGAGGTGAAATAGAGACGATGGAGAGAGACCCTAAGACTGGTGCCGTCAGATTTACCTTTAAGAACCCATCAGGTCAGTGCTATAATGTAAGCCATAAAAGCTTGGCATGTCAAAAGGAGTGATAAATCTCGTTGTGATCAAGATAAATGATACTTCTCTGTTGTCAAATCCATTAACTTTCCAAAATTAATACTTCTGTTAATGCTTGTATTTAATTTTCTCTGATATGTTATCTGAATACCAGTTACTTCTATAGTGGCTGGGAAAAAGCACAAGCTATCAGGCTCCCAGCTGAAGGTCAAACTCATCACCAAGAGGAAGCGTTGTCCACTTCCAATCAAGGCGCAATGTCTGTTTCTGAGAGGAATACCAGATGGATGCTCATCTGAGCATGTAAAGGTCTTCATTGAGAATAGAGCTGCCATGGATGAGGAACCCATGATACAGTATGGAGAGAAGCCTGGAACAGCTCTATGTACTTTCTCACGTGATATTCCAGGTACAATGTTTTTGTTTTTTTCTAACCAGTTTGTCTAATATTATGGGGAAAAAATGTCGAAGTTCAAATTATTTTAATTTAAAAGACAAAGTACAGTTGTAAATTGTTTTAAAAATAGTCATCTTCAATAGCTTTGACATGAATAGTTCTTAAATTACATACTTTACTTGAAGTGAACAATGTATTCAATAAATCTATTTAAGTTATTTTGTAAGAATTGTTTCATTTAATTAACAAGTCATTAAAATATTCAACTTTCAGAAAACCTGTTGAGACTAAAAGTTAATTTGTTTTTTTTGTAATGTTTTGCATTTTATAGATCTGGAGGCAGTTATCAGAAAAATTTGTGAGAGAAAACTCAGAAACGCTTCAATAAAGGCAGAGAAAATTCAACATTCTGATGCCATCTTAGTTCAAGGTTTGTTGTTTTCTCCCTTTTTTTTTTTTGGTTTCTTACCTTGGTTGTCAGAACGACTAAGGTTCTGTATATGTCAGTTTTTTTCTAATGAGATTTTTAACGTGTTGGACATTTGTCAGACTTTCAGTGGTGTTGTCAAGGCTGTGATTGGTCAATACATTAGTAGGGGGGCTTAATGTATCAGTCTATTGCTCTCTAGTTTTTGTTTTGATTTTGTTTTTGCGTTGCTTGGCAAAGATTCTGTGCTCACAACCAAATTCTCAGCTTACTCTACGGAGTAAGTGCTGATATTGTAAATGGGTTTGCATACTCAGTACACGTACGAAATACCCTTGCTAAACTATGCAATATCTGCTTGTACTAACTGATATTTTGTGCAAAATTCTGTCAGAAAACCAACTTATATCGAGAGGAGGGGGTTGTTGCACCTGTTCTATTTGAGTTTCACTTTTCTCATGAAAGATGTTCTTTGGTCTTAATGCATGTGTATCAATTTGGTCTTAATGCATTTGGTCGTAATGCATGAAATTTCGAGATCTAATTAGTTTCTTTTTTGATTTGCTAAAAATGTGATCAACATTCTTTAAAATTAGAGTCTTTTTGTATCTTATCTCGACTGTTTAAGGAGTGTCACAAGACTTGGAAATGATTGAGTTGTATTTTGACAACAAGAAGAAGAGTGGTGGCACAGGAGTGAGAGAAGTACAACCAGGCCCTATGGATGGACAGGCAATTGTCTACTTTGAAAACTGGAGAGGTATGTTAATCATAGAACCAAAATTAATCTTTATATATGTATTATTTTTCCTGTCTGTTGTTAGACATGGAATATACTCGGAATCAGGAAACATGGTCTCTGGGTGCAGTCTCAATCCTTAAGGTCAACGACTAAGACCTTTGGCACTTCGGCCCAAGTCACAACAACATTTACAAAAAGAAAGTCCTACTCGAGTACCCAAATCAGACAAAGAATTCGGAACAAAATTTTCTTACGATACATCACTATGTTTCTGCTCTGTAGTGTCAGCAAGTGTGTGTGGTCAAGTCATCTGAGTTGAGTCTCGAGTCACTTTGTTGAAGTCCCAATATGAGTCACGAGTCAGTAATATTACAAATACACCAGATGTAAAATGTTTTGGTACTAATTGCTAGTTTTATCCATCTGACGCTGTGAAATAAAACAAAAAGTCTGTTTTCTGAAGGTGAATCTGTAAACCAAGATTATTTCTTTTTTTATTTATGTTGTATTATTTGTAAAATTATTTTGGAGGTTCCCTTTCACTGATTCCAAGTGCACAATTTAAATTCATAACGTACAAGTAAAAGAATTTCAAATAAAACAAAATAAATACAAAAACATTGTTAATGTATTCCAAATTAGCCAAACAGGAAGAGAATAAAATAACTGAAATAAAATTGATGGGATTCAGTGTGCTCTAAAATCTTTTTCAAAAGTAGCATCAAAAATAATATTTGTTTTATGTACCTATAAATTATATCTACATTAGGCACACATCTGCACTTACCATCCTTCATGCATCACATTCAACTGTACCTGTCATTTTTAAGTTATTTCTATAGCATCGGGAAAACAAATAAATTTTGTAAATCATTTGAAATTGTTTACGTCAAAAAGGTATTGCTCCAAAAAATGTACATGAATCGCGACTCATGCATCATCACAGTCAAGTTTGAGTTCGATTCATAGTCTTTTGCTAACATCACTCAAAATTAAGTCCGAATCAAGGAAATTGCGACTCGTGATAGACTGGAGTCCTACAACTCTTGTGTCGGCATGTAAAGCTAGTTCTTAAAAAAATTACAAATTAATCAAATTGTCAGAATGATGGACAGTTTTGCTTTTCACTTCACCACTTGACGTCGGATGATGTCTTTTCAGCAAAACTTTTCCAAACTAAAGAACAGTGGATGGTTACAAATGCTTGGAACAACTTGGGACTGCCTCTTTTTGTTGCGGTTAGTTGACCAGTTGACATGTAACTATGCTCTCAGACAATCTATTGTGTAGTGTTCATGTCATGCACCAATTGTGTTGCACTTTGTTTCCCCGATACGAAGAGGAACAAAGGGTACTGGAATTCATGTTTGAATTTTTTTTTTTTTTTTTTTTTTTAGGTTTGTAAAATCCCTGATTCTAGACCTTCTTCCTTTCATTGTACAAACATTGTTTGTCATTGCATTTGGTAGGCAAGTCAGAGATTTTTTATTATTAGACATGTCTTACGGCCATGGTTTGGGCCTATTCACGGTAAGACATTCCATAATTTCTCGAAAGAGAACAAAAAGTCTGTGACATGCTTTGATAAATTTTGTTGCCTTTTCTTTTTTTAGTCATTGTTTCATTGTGACAACGGTCTTGAGAGAAAAAATACTTTAAAAGTTCCAAATAGCTCTGAAAAATAATACCATGCAGAGGCATGGTATTAACATTGTCGAAAATGGTTGAACATAAACTCTGCTTGAGCAGCATATGTTTCAATCCTTTATTTTCTCATACCCACAGTTATTCAGGATGTTTTGGCAAAAGGTCCTCACAAACTTGGTGGTACTGAACTGCTGATTGAATCATATCATGAATTCCTGGGAAGATTGAGCCAGTTTGATGCCCCGACTCCACACATCCCTAAACCAGTGTTGGTAGAAGTACAGGAACCTATTATGGAATTCCTTTATGGGAAAGGTAAAAACTCTAAGAAGAAGTTGCTGAAAGAATTGACAAAGGTGAAAGCCAATCTGCAGTGGCCGGATGGTTCTCAGAAGTCTCAAGCTAAACTAGAACCAGTAACAGACGACTCCCAGCACCAATCATCATGGTTGAACTGGAATAAGGAAGTCGCAGATGTTCTGACTGACTTCATGAAAGGGTACAAAACAGCCAGAATTCAAGTTCCGCAATCACTGTGGAAGGATGCAGCTGATACACTTCAGAAGGCTACTTCATCTTGCTCGATGTTTATAAATGCACAACTTCATGAGGTGATACTAGTCGGAGAGCAAAAAGATGTTGATGTTACTGAAGCAAATATCAGTGATGTCATAAAAAAGTTACAGAAGCAGGCTGAGTATGATGCTGAGCAAGCAAAAGAAGACATTTCCTGGGATGCTGAGAAGCTACAGCTGTTTACCTTGTGTGGCATTAAACAGGAGATTGAAAAGTCATTTCCAGCTCTCAAGATCACAGTGTTCAGCTTATATGGTAAAACTGGCATCACTCTAGACGGAATAAGGAAAACCATCAAAGAAGTGGAGCTACAAATAAGGAGGATGATGGACAGTTTAGAAAAGACTGAATTTAAAGCCGGGAGTATCAAGGTACGGTTTGTTCAACATGTTCCAGACAAAATTCATGAAGTTCTCGGGTCGCAGAACATTCATGCAGCATGCAGGGGATGTGATGATGGTAAGATCACAATATACGGCGCTACAAGCAGAGATGTCATGAAAGCTAAAGCATACATCGATGATGAAATAGATGAAGATGTGATTACCATCAAAGGGCAGAATGTGTTGGCTGTTATACAAGGCCATGATGGGAAGAGACTTTTGGATGGTGTAAACAATCAAAAGTTTGTCATGGTGCGCATCAGTCATGAAACAGGTATTTCATCAGTGCTTCATCCAAAAACAACCATCAAACTTGCTTTTCTTACTTGATTTCATACAACCCCACAAATAAATAACAAATTATTTACTGCCATTCTTAATTTTACCCATTGCAACATTAAAATATGGAAGAACTTACATAGGAGTGAACAGGAACATCAAGTTCCTTGGTGTTTATCAGAAGAGCGATTTAAAGAATCATTGGGTAATATGGCAAATGACTCACATGTGTTAGAAAAGCATTTAGGGTGATAACTTGGTAAAATACACATGAAAATCTTAGCCTGACAAGTGTTTTAAAAATTATCCAATTGTATTTCCCCAAAACCTGTGTTCAGTCTCATAATACTCAAACCAGATTGTATCAGAGGTACCATTTAAGCAAGTCGTTAACAAATACCATAATGGAAGGCATTTACATGGAAAATTGAAACTAAATAGGCCTTGTAATTAACTTGTGCTCTTGAGAGGCATGTGGTGGTTTTAATATATGACACTTACAAAAGAATAGCATCTGAAAGCAATGAAATGACTTTTTAAAAGAGCATGTGCTCTATTCAAAATTTATTTCTTATTCTATATCTATTATGAGATGGTTATTTCTTGTACTTGTGTACAATATACTATTTTTAAGGGACATTCTACAAAATATCGTATGTGTGGCTTCAAGCACTTACATGTTGTGAATTCTTTTTGTTTATCGGCAGGTCCCAGATGTATTAAACTTGCAGGATTTAAGAGAAATTTGAATGAAACAAAGAAACAAATCATGGATTTTCTCAAGAAAAATGTCATCATCAAAAGCATCATTCCCTCAAACAAGAGCAAACTACGTCTCATCACCACATATCATGGTCAGGAGTTGGAAAAAGTAAGACAACAACATCAAACAAATCTTGTAGCAATCCAGCCACAGATGAGTGGAAGGAACAGAGGCTTTATCATCCAGGGAAATGAAGAGGGTTTAGAAGCAGTCCGTAAACTCGTCACACCACTAGTGGAAGCAGTCAAAGAGAAACAGTATCCTGTATCTAAGACTGGCATGGCTAGACTGTTCCGTGAAGAGAAAGGGAAGACATTCTTAGAGTCTGTTGAGAAAGAATTTCACTGTGTGATAAACACTGATTGGCAAGAGGACAGTGATGATGATGATGAGGAGGAAGAGGGTGCTGGACTTGCATCAACAGCCACTCAGATACTTTACAGTGTCACTCTACCAGACAGCACCTGCCGGTTAAGAGTGTGTAAAGGAGACTTGACAAGGCAACGAGTGGACTGCATTGTGAATGCAGCAAACATAGAACTCAAACATATTGGAGGATTAGCTGCAGCTGTTCTTGAAGCAGGTTTGTAATTCAGATCAAGACAGTCACAATTGAAAAAGTTATATAAGCAAGTTATTTTAGTTTTCCTTTCTTCAATGCTTATTCCTTTATTAATCATGTCTCCTTCCTATCAAGTTGAACTAACTATCTACCCAATTATGTATTATAGAAATTCAAGTACCTTAAATTAAATGCTGCAGTCTGGTAATTCTATGTATGACAAAGAACTAAATCACTTAACACTCATTTCTTCAGTAGACTAATTGTTAAAGAAGGAAATTGAAGCTTTGGTCAAGCTAAAACATTTTCAAATTATAGTTTTAAGAATGTATTGAAAATTTTGTCTTAGGGGGAACTGTCATACAGAGTGAAAGCAATCAGATACTGAAACAAAAGAAACGCACGTTGTATTTAGGTGAAGCAGTTTCAACTTCCAGCGGCAACTTACCATGCAAAAAAGTCATTCATGTTGCTGGACCAAGATGGCCACATTGGGTAAAGATAAACCGTGGTGGCATCACATCAGAAGAGCATCAACTGTTCAGTGCCATTAGTAATTGCCTTCAGCTTGCATCTGAACTGAAATTTCAGTCCATTGCCATACCTGCAATCAGCACAGGAGTGTATGGCTTTCCCGTTAAGCTTGCTGCACAGCAAATCTTGAATGCAGTGGCTCAATTCGTTTGGACAGTGCCAAACTCCAGTGTGACAGATATAAGTCTGACCAACAATGATCAGCCAACGTGTGCTGTTTTTATGCAAGCTGTGGCAGAAAGATTTGATAGCTCTCTGGATGACCAAGCTGCGGGCACTGATGTTGACATGACCGTGGCTGTACCATGTGAGTAGCATGCAGTCAGTTAATACAATGATTTTTTAACTCTCTTAGTCAAGCCTTGTTTGCTCTCTCTTTTCTTCTGGAAAATTTCAGTTGTCAAAAGTTCTACCTGAAAGATCAGAGAGGTTTATTTTGTACCACTGTATACATTGTTGTAACATAATTGAATGCAAACACCAACTTGGACACAAATAAAACCAACCAAACTACTTGTATATTTTATTTGTAAACCAGTCACCATGCAAATGATTCAGCATTTCAAAGAACTGCTTCTAATGTCTCGCTGAAGAGCAAAATCTGTTTACAAAATCATGTGTAATAATAATATTAATAAACAATACATTATTTCCTTTTTCGCTCAATTAGTCGGTGGCAGAGATCAAAACAGACCCCAAAACAGACCCAACCCAGTTGAACTGCCAAATCCAGCAACAGAAACACCAAGATTCACTGTTTCTGGACTGAACGTTATAACCCAGGATGGTATGACCATCAAGATGACCAAGGGAAGCATTGCTGTGGAAGCGGTAAATCTACTTCTAAATTTGTGTCTTTCAAGAATTATATTTATAGAATTGTTAAGAAGACCAGGGTGTTTGAGGTAGTACACTGAGAAAAGGTTTTACATTTTTGTATCAAAACTTAAAGGGTCCTCCAGCTGATTTCACAAAACTTTATGCAACTGCATAAGTCCACTTGTGCAACATTTAGTGGGTAAATTGGGTCACTTACGCAACAAAATGAGGGGCAAGCAGACTTATGCAGGTGCGTACAGTTTTGTGAAATCGGCTGCAGATATATCATTAATACGGTCTCTGCGAAGCAAGTTTGCAATATCCTATTCATGCATTTTAACCTCTACAATTTGTCATCTTCTGGTTATCTGTTGTAGGTTGATGTTATCGTGAACACAGCTGGGAGTGATATGAACCTGACAAGTGGGAAAGTATCCCAAGCAATATCCCAAGCAGCGGGACCTACCCTTCAGCAAGAATGCAATACATTGATAGCTACTCGAGGCAATGTAGCATCCTGGTTGTTTGTCGAAACAGGACCAGGTGGTCTAACCTGCAAGAAGATCTATCATTGTGTATGTGAAGGATATAAACAATTCCATTCGGAGCAGGTGAGGTGTCAAGTGCAGTTAGATCTTACGGGCTTTTTATTTAGTCACTTTAGCGTGGCATACAAAAATGGGAAAAACAGTGCTGCTGCAGCCTAACAGAGTATTTTGATGTGTGAAAAAGTAATACATTGTACACACAGCATACTATTGACCTTCAACACACACTGAAGGCGTGCCTCGGAATAGTGTTTTTCCATTTGACAGATTTTGTTTTTACTGTTTTGGGCAACTGGTTATGGTTGTCCAATCATGAAACATGTTATATGAATGGAATGAGAATCTATTCAGCTTTCAGAAGCTGTTTGATCCAGACACATGCATCATACAATACATGAGCTACGGCAAGATAGGTTTTGCAAGTACGCAGAATTTACACGTTTTGGTGCCAACTCTCATAGACTTGAGAACAACGCCTGCATTTTTCAACCTCAAAAGGCAATCAGTTCTCATTTGTTAAAAAGCAAATGACTTATATGAGTTGAAAGAGAATGCAAAGTTCTTTTAGATACTGAGTGATCCATGAACTTTGCTTGTTGCATTCTCCCGCTATCTGTAATTTTGTCAAAAAAAACAGGGTTTTACAGTCATGCACGTATTTTATGTGTGACAAGGCAAATGAGCGCTATATGTTATGTTATGTCGAATACGCTTCTTAGGTAGGTCGGCTGGGAGGATATCAAAAATTTAAACATGCTTGTGTTAAGCTATTTAATTTTCTGCGAAAATGGCGCACAGATCACATGTAGTAGCCACAAGGGTTTATGGGCTTTGGTCAAACTGACAGCAAAACCCTGGTGCCTAGTATCCCAGCCATGTGGGTCTAGTATCCTAGCCCTAGGTATGGTAACAGGCTAGCCTAGGGCCTTACTTGCCCTGAGGATTATTGGGGTCTAGTTTTCTTACCCTGGGGTCGTTAGGCAGAGGCGTGACCAGCGGGGGGTGGGGGTCTGAGCCCTCCATGCTCAGAACCCTTGCCCCCCCCCTTACCCCCTAAATATGATTGAAAAAAATGCACATAAAAGGTTCAGTACATTAAATATCCCCCAATTATGTCTTTGCCCCCACTTGCCCTCCCCCATTGAAATTGTCTGGTTATGCCACTGCCTTTGGTAGCTGGTATCAGGATGCTGTAGTCGAGGGCAAGTTACTAAAAATTTGTTAAAATGGTCTTAACAGATTTCTTCAAACAACAGAATATTATTTGCCACAGGTATTTTTTGAAATCCAGATTCCCTTTCCGTGGTACCAATAAGTATTTGAAGTAAACAGATGTAAATAAGATGTAGCAAAACTGCACAATATAACCATATTTCTTATAATTGACGGTTGGAGGTGTTGAATTTTGATTTTTAATATCTTTGATTTCAAACATTTATTTCTGTTATAATAGTTATTGAAGAAGCTAGTGGTAAAACTGATGGTACATGCCTGTAGCAAAGGCATGACCTCCATGGCAATTCCTGCACTTGGAACAGGAAACCTGAGTTATCCTCCAGCTGTCACAGCTCGTTGCATGTATGAGGCAGCTTTTGAATTTAGCCGCCAACAGCCAAATGGATCACTGAAAGATGTACGCTTTGTTGTGTATGACAAAGACATGAACACTATCAAGGTAATAACATCAATACACAAAGGATTCTCCACAACATACCATTTATATGCACTAAACCAATCAAAAAGGCCAATAAATACAAACTAGACTTGTATGTAGAATTTGTTGACCAAGAAAATGCTTTTGACCTGGTGGAACACAAATATATATTTCAAGCTTGGAAAAAATGAAATATGGTGAAAAATATCTAAAGCTTCTAGACGATGACTACACTCTGATGCAGTAGTACACACATTGACAAAAACGTCTCATAAGAACTAAACATTAACAGAGGAGTTGGGCAAGGAGATCCTATATCACCCAAAATATTCATGGCAGTGATGGAGGAGGTTTTCAAGAAAACCAAGAAAACACCTGTGAAGGAGATAGGGGATGTAATGTCCATGGAGATAAGTTGACAAATGTACTTTTTGCAGATGATGTGGCCTCAATCACCACTTCTTTTAAAGTTTTTGAAAAGTGAAGACAGGCTTGAAGATGCACAAGGGAAATACAAAATACATGACAAACTCCATAACAGATGACTCAATAACGGTGGAGGATCAAGAGATCAGTATGGTCAATGAATACAAATACCTGGGCCAAAAGATGACGGAAAAGATGAAGTTTCAACAAGAATTAGGACCAGATGGAGTTGTTTTGGATGATGTAGAGAGATAATTTGTGGGAAAGAACATACCGGTGGCTTTCTGAAGATGGATACATAATGACACTGATCATTATGTGCTACCCACAATTACATATGGAACAGAAAATGATAAAACACAAAGAGCAATGGAGAAACAATTGCTTCATGTCTCAAAGACAGGGTCACATGAATGAAAATATGAAAGAAAAGATGAAAGAAAATGGGTAGATGAAGAAGAACAGGGAGGAATGACATTAGATCATACGCAGGAACATTTAGTATGAACAAGAACAGCCTGGAATAGAAATGAATGCAGTTTACAATAAGAGGGCTACGTCCTACTCGGGATGAACACATACTTAATGATAACAAATGAACCTTTTTATTGTTTTCAGGGATTTGAGGATGAAATTCAACGTCTTTATACTTCATCTCCTGGAGCTACTGGAGGAACCACAGGAAACACAAACAAGAAGATGTTGAAGAAGACAAATACATCAACAGCAGGTAGTCTTATTAATTTTTTCAGACAATTTCTTACAATTCTTTGTTTGGTGTTCCAGTATGTATGGTAGTATTTTGCCCTAGCCAAAAGCAGATATCTTAAATGTAAATGCTCAGCCCCATCACTCCATCCTTGAAAACACCATCACCTTATTTATAGTTTTTAAACATACTCTAATTTTATCAATATTTAGATAACAATCCTGTGAAATGACTGGTCTCTATTAAACCTTTACAGTTAACATTTACATTAACTTTGATTGTACATGTGTTGTTTCTGACCAAAAGTTGGACATACATCCATAGGTCCATCTGTGCGTAAGGCAATCTGACTTTACTAAAAGTGTTAAATGTTTTAACCTTCTAAGTTTATGTTTTCTTATGTTTTCGGGGTGGAAAAGGTGCAAGTGAGTCCATTATACAGTGACAATAATGGTTTTATTGTCTCAACTTTTTCATGTTGAAGGAGTAAAATATGTTTTAAAAGTTTTTTTTATAAGATTACACATTGCCCCCTGGGTTTTAAAGAGCCAGCCTCGGACTAAATGTTGAAGCGTTAGATAGGAATGATTTTACTCACACAAATGATGTAAAAAATAAGTAAGTTTTTCCTGCAAAAGAAAACCTGACTTTTCCTCTTCTTTCGAGAAAAGTGGAATTAATAATCAAACAGAAATTCAGTCATTGACATCAATATTAATGTCAGTTGAGAAGGTTTGGTAGAAAAAAGTGGTTTCACTAAGCTTCCATTCTGATATTGTATGAAGAATGAAGTTGGGTAACAAAGGGGATGTTTCCTCAACAGACTTTTTCAAGAAGGTTTCACATGGTACTGACAGAGTACCATGGTACTATGAGAAGGAAGAAGAGCTTCAAGAGACAATCATTCTGCAGCTCTGTGCAATGGACATGAATTCCCTCATTAAGGTTTCAGACAAATTAGATAAGTTTCAAGAAGAGGAATTTCTATCTGAGGTATGTATACATTAAACTTTTTAAAATTTTCTAGGGTTAGTTACTAATGTCTTTCCTTGCTTTAACATTCAACACCTTGTTATCTTAACTCAACATATCATGGTATCTCTTATTATGGAGGTATGCCTGATCAGTTTTTAATCCAAGTGAATCAAACAGTACATGCAGTTTGATTATGAGGGGTTTTGGATGGGTACTGTTGCTGCCGGGAATCTTCCATTTTCTCCCCATCCAGCATGACAAGATCATTTTCTGGGAATTGCCGGAATAATTTTTCTTTGAGAGTATCACTGGCACAAAGAAACTCTTGACTTGACAAAGCCAAGAGAACAAAAATTCTATGGAATGGCTGGATCCCCGATTCACTCAGACTTTCTCAATCTAGCCAAAATACAATGAATAAAAAATGGTTGAAGCATTTCAATGTCTCGTGGTGCTCTTCTTAGAACAAAAGGACAAAGGTCTGGAATCGGAGATTACACAAAAACCACTGCACATTATCAACAAAATAAGCGAAATTTTCAAGACAGTAATTTCTCATGTGTATGGGTGAAACAAAGTGTGAGACGGTGTGCATGCCTTGTGTATGCTCGGCAGTGGAATGTCTGCACAACCTTAGTTCTGGTATCCTAATTTGGCACTATGGCATGTTTCAAAGTTGCCCCTTTGCTAGTTTGAAAAATATTTTCGTGGATACACATCAGCCGGTGCCAACTGACTTTAAAGATTTGCATCAGTGCTATTTTGCCTAATGAACTATCTACAGGTATGATAGATGGTTGGTCATGGTAGGTCGGGCTGGCGTAGTGGTATCTTTCCTCACCTTCCACCTCTCAGACCTCTTTTTAGGTTAATAACAACAATCTTGGTGATTTTCTGATGGGATAAAAATCAGAAATTAGAGTAAAATAGGAGGGAGTATCATGCCTATAATTTATCTGGTTGTAAGTACACCCTAAAAACAGATTGGTTGAAATAACCAATATGTTGGTCAAATCCAACCAATGCGGTTAGTAGATATGTGTCCAATCTATTAGTTAAAATAACCAATGTTAAATTGTCTGCGCGTTCAACCAGTCCATTTGGTTAGAATACTAATAACGTGTCTTGGTTGTTTATTTGAACAATCTAGATCCATAATTTCTTAAATTTTCAACTAACATTGGTTAAAATATTAACCAACACATATTGACATCCTGGGTTAATGGAGTTAATGGTTAACACATACTCATTTAAACATGTAATTCATATAATGAACATAAGGCAGCACAGTGAAGAAAAGCTGCCCTTTGATTAACTCTTGTACACTGTGTGACACACTGTGTGTACTATATTGTTCAAGTTCAAGGAACTTTTCAGTCATGAGTTACAGATTTTCATTGAAATTTTCCTATTTTGTCACACTTTCCAATTAAGAACTGTATAATGTTTTGTTGACTAATTTGATAATTATGTATATTCCTTTAATGATTACTACAGGACAATGCAAAACAATTTAACTTCATGTGATAAAATCCTTCAGATTGCTACAACTTCATCACTGATATAGCAGACATTAATTTCCCTGCCTAAAATTTGCATATGGCTTCCTATTGGTCACTAATCCAATTTCAACCATTGAAGGTTGGTTTATAGCTCAACCATTGTGATTAGTTGCCGAGCAACAAACATATTGGTCACTATTGACCAATGTATTGGCTAAAGGATTTGTTTATTGTTCAACCGATGTGATTGGTCAACCAACGTATTGGTCACGAGTTAAATTAGATTGGTAGTTTTTTCAACCAATGTGTTTTCAGGATGTATTTACATTTAAATGTAATGGAGTTGTTCTACAACAATGTTTTTTATTGTCATCTGCTACAGGATTTTCCAGATGTGATAGGATTGATAGACAAAATGACTAAGAAACACTTTGCTGAACTTAAACGAATTGGCAGGAAGCATAATGTATGTATAACTCTAGTAACCACAAGCTTAAGTTCGTTTTCCATTAATTGGCCCTACGGAAATTCAGTATGATTGGGCCCCATAGTGAGAGCAATGACAGTACAATAAAGTGCAATGAGTTAATTTACTTCAAAATAATTTGAAGGTTTGCATTGTGAAAGTACCATGAGATGTATTTGAGTATTATATACATGGACATTTATTCCTTTTGTGAGTCTTTGTGGTTCTGGAAAGATTAAATTCAGATTAAATTCAGAAATTCACAGAAAACAGTTTGTTATCGAAGAATTTGTTACAGTTATCAAACACTACTCCAAGAATTTAAGCATATCAGACACCATGTATTGTGTGAACAATCAATCCTAGGTGACTGCGAAGCCCTCTAAAGGTCGTGCCAAGTTCATCCGTGTGGAGGGATGTCAATTCAACGTCAAGGATGCCTTACTGGAAATTTTACACCTGTTCTTAAGAATTCAAAAAGAGGAAACTGAGAAGCAAATGATCGGGCACCTCACAAAAGAAGTGAGTGCAGACAATTATGACAATTGAGATATTGTTGTTGTACCTTAAGTCTTAAGGAATGCTTCCAGGATTTTATTTTAAACGAAATGCAAATTATACAAATGTACAATAGTTGCATATCTTACCACTGATAATTTATAGTAGTAGCAATTTATTGCAATGATTTACAGGAATGGAAATCCCTGAAATCATTAGAGGTTCATTTGTGTTTTGGTGGTCAATCACTGTGAGTAGACAAGGGTCTGGAATATTCCATGTGAAAGTTTTGAATAATTGGTAGGTTTAGATTAATATTTTGTACCTTCGAGAAGTGCATCATGTGTCATTTTAAGAAACTTGCACAAGAATGTATATTTTGCAGTGACAATTGGTTGCAAGTTTGATGCAAGTTCTCAATCAAACCTCTAATTTTTGTTTAAACTACAGGTCACAGGGAACTACAGCATTAATCCATTAGGTAAGGAAGAGTATGATAAAGATATTACTCTCTTAAAATGTCCGACTGAGATTTACTCTATTCTATTGAAACTAGTGACAAACTGCAAAAGATCTGCCCCTGGCCTCAATCGAAAAGAGTGATTTTCAATCTAATTAGAGTGATTTTTAATCGAACTATTTAAGAGAGTAATGCCATGTTAGAGGAGGCCTACCAGAAGAAAAAGCCAAATATTACATTTGATCTGGAAGAAGGATGTGCAATCAATGACTCCCAAAATATGCTGCAAACATGTATCAAATGTTCATCATATCGACCTGAAAAATTGTAAAAGTAACAATTTTTTTTAAATGGCTCATTTGAGATCTAGTTAAAAGTGACATTTACTAAAATGCTATACATTGTGAATATTTTGTAATTCAGATTGGGACTATGCAGGACAACGCAGCTCTTTAGAAGGGAAGCCACTTCTTAATTATGTTTTGATACCAAACCTATCACATAATGCTGGTCCCAATTCCAATGCCCTGCAAACTATAAGGGAGAAAATCACTGCAAATGATATTAGAAAGGTCCACATTTAACATAAGCATTTTCAAAAGCTAGCAAGGAAGTTTTTCTTGTGGGGACTTCACGTTACTATAAGGCATTCTGCTAGCACAGAACTTAGATGCTAATTCTGTAAAATGGAGAATGGTGGCACTTAACACATATTTCTGCAGTAAAATAAGACAAGAAATCGGGCCCTTGTTTTTGACTAATTTTGTTACATAAGTACATAGAAACTAGCTGAAGCTGCGGGTATTTATAATAAGTACATTTAAGTAGGTTAAAATCTGTACATTTAATTTATGGTACATTCATTTTGTGTTGTAGCTGCCAGATTTGAAACAGCAAGTCAATGGGGAGAGATGAATGAAGGAGAGTTATTCAAAATGGTGACGCTGACTGCAGGAACTAATGAGTACAAAGCTGTAGAAACCAAGTTTCGCACATCTCCTATGAGTGCTTTCAATCGAATTGTTGAGGTATTTCTTGTTTTCATACATGAACAAATATTGCTTTTTCCTCCCTGCTTGTGCATCTTTTTTCCCCCAAGGAAAGCGAAAAGATTAAGAGCATCAAATGAATTTTGATGTGATGCAGCTTTATGAAAATGTATGGCATCTTGCCACATCCACTCAACCAGACTTGAGATTTTACCCAAATGAACTTGAAACTTGCATGTACTTAAAAAAATTTGATTTAAACTACTTTGAACAGCTCCCATTTATTGTTTGTCCCCATTACAAATGTAATCTGAGGGTTCAGGTTTTTTTTTAATAGTAGCTTAGTACATGAGAAACCTACTTCAACTAAACTTTTATAGCTTGTTCATTTCTCCTTTATTTAATGGATGCTTTTAATAGTTGAATGTATTTTCTCCTTGATGTACTCATAATTTGTATTTACTATTTTAATTGAAATTAGTGATACTAACAATAAATAAAGCAATAATGCAGAAAAAGTCCTTCAAGACCTGAAGATATTGGAAATAGCCCAACCCAAGCAAGGAGTTACACAAAGGAAAATAAGGTCTTCCTTTTGCATTTGGTGTTATCGCCCTAGGCCCATTTCAATGGCTCTGCAAACCGTATGGAAAACATCAGCCCATAGGTTAGCAAAAAGATCCATATTTCACAATAGCATTTCAGAGGCTTGCAAGTAATGTTTGCTTGTGTGCACTTCCTCAATTACACAGCTAGCGAGAATTTATGAAAGACCCTTGATGATTCCCGAGGACTCACCAGCACAAAGGAAAATGAATGAGTTCTTTCTTTGGCATGATATGATACCTTGAAGTAAGAACATAATAACCATACTGTTTGTTTTGTTTTACTTATGATTTGCAGATACAGAGAGTTCAAAATCAAGCTTTGTTAATGCAATATCAGGCCCGTAAAGCTGCATTAGAGATTCGTCTGAAAAGATCCAATATTGAGAAAGTTCTATACCATGGAGCAGATGAGCAAACTTGTAATACCATCACTAAGCATGGTTTCAACCGCAGCTTTTGTGGCAAGAATGGTTAGTACATAGTTACGTGTCAATAAACATTCATGTGAAAATTTATCAACAATTTCATACAGTGTATTTTTGAGAAAACTATATAATCATGCCCTCAACATTTTCTCAATCTGGGTTTGTATACTCATGAAGAAAGGAAATAGATTGGATATTATTGATTACTTACAATTTCCTATGACAATTTAAATTACCATAAGCTGCCCAACATAACCTAAGTAACCATCCCACCAAGCCATCAAGTAAAGCTGAACCGCCAATAAACCAACCAGCACATAACTGGGGAAATTGCAAAATAAACCAATGAGACTCATTTACCATCAAACCTCTTCACGGCTTGCAAATTTAATACATAAAATCGTTATAATACTTGAGATAGTTATGCTGGTTATTTTTCAGGTGAGTAGGAGGGACTCAAACCATTCAAAATAAACACGCCGATTCGAGATGGTGTATCTGCTCGTGTCAAGTGGCACCAATGGGGCTTCATGAAACTATAAGCTTTGTATGGAATTCATGTATTACAAAACACATGAATTCCATACAAAGCTTATAATTTTATGAAGCCCCATTGGTGCCACTTGACAAGTGCATATGTTTCACTGAATGAGATGTATTTCACAGCACTGCCACTTATATCTTGCGGCCGCCACTTATTATCTAGCAGCCGCCACTTAGTAAGTTGCGGCTGCCACTTATTATCTTGCGGCCGCCACTTATCAACTTGCGGCAGCCATTTAGTAAGTTGAGGCCGCAAGATAATAAGTGGCGGCCGCGACTTACTAAGTGGCGTCCGCAAGTTCAAATTTTGTAATTGAAAACAGACATTGGGGCAGGTTGTCATTCATAAGGACGTAAAGTTGTGCAATTGTTGTTAGTATTTTTTAGTTAGACAACATGGAGCGGAATATAGTGATACAAGTTTATTTCCAGCTTGGATTAAATTACAGAGAAATCCTGTGCTCTTTGGCAGCAAATCATAGAATCATGATTAGTATGCGAACCCTAAAGTATGAATTGAGGAAACTTGGACTTCAAGATACTAATAGGCGGCTGCAAGATAATAAGTGGCGGCCGCAAGATAACAAGTGGTGGCCGCAAGATAATAAGTGGCGGCCGCAAGATAATAAGTGGCGGGCGCAACTTAATAAGTGGCGGCCGCAAGATACTATGTGGCAGCCACAAGATACTAAGTGGCGGCCACAAGATAATAAGTGGCGGCTGCAAGATAATAAGTGGCAGCCGCAACTTACTAAGTGGTGGCCGCAAGATACTAAGTGACGGCCGCAAGATAATAAGTCGTGGCCGCAAGTTAATAAGTGGCGGCCGCAACTTACTAAGTGGCAGCCGCAAGATACTAGGTGGCGGCCGAGTGGTGGCCGCAAGATACTAAGTGGCGACCGCAAGATAATAAGTGTTGGCCGCAAGTTAATAAGTGGCGGCCGCAAGATACTAGATGGTGGCCGCAAGATACTAAGTGGCGGCTGCAAGATATAAATGGCGGAAATGTGAAATACATCTCATTCAGTGAAACATATATGCACTTGTCAAGTGGCACCAATGGGGCTTCCTATAATTTCCTAATTATACGATGAAGAATTAAAATGAAGGCAAGAAAGTTCCTAAATAGTTTGCCTCAACTTTAATTGGCATTGAAGAATTAAAATATTAAAAGAAAAGCAACACACTGTTCGTGAGCACCACTGTTTATTTGAGCAAAAAGGCATTTTAACTATATAACACACAGGGCCCTAACTATCAACATTAACACATACCTTCAAGCCTATAGCCCCGCTGCCAGACCAAAGACGTTAACTCCTAACTCACCCATTATGTTAATTACAAACAACAATAAAAATAATTTTTTCCTGGCTTCAGGAAATCACCCAAACAAAAGGAATGCACCAACATACACCCACATTATCTATAGGGTCTATAATGTCAATGCAGCATACACAGTGGCACAATCCCATGGCGGCTGCCTGTAACATTTTACACATAACAAAGTCTTTACATCATATGACACGTTAGTCCCCGAAAGACTGCCCAAGGGCGTTGATTACTACTAAAATGTCAGGGGAAGGCGCAAGTAGGCCTATAAGCCTTGGAAAATCATCTTGCAATGGAGAACACCATTTTCCGAGGGGTGGAGGGAGGGGGAGCACATGCTCATGTACTGGTGAGACCACCAGACGAAATTTCCTAGATGGTGACACATATTCTGAGGAGAGTCTGTCTCGAGAGGGACAATTTCCTGGCAAGTCCAGAGAATACGATCCATGGACAGAATCTCCGCTGCCCCAAAATAGGCCCATAATAGTATTCTGAGAATGGTTCATCTTTGTATGTACCGACAAGCCCACAGGGTAGTAACGAAAATTTTAAAAATAAACAACATTTTATCATTCAATGGTTATCAGATCTTTCAACAAATGTAAGAAACATTCTTTACTCAAATGCTGAATATTTTTGTTTTATTTAGATTATTTTTTAATGGGCAATCAAAAAGAGGGGGGAACATCTGATATGCTATCCCAACCCCACTTTAAAAGGTGGGGACATGTTCCCCGCCCCCCCGCCACCACCCATTAACGCCCATGAGACTGCCTCATTTACAGGGCCAAAATCCCTCTTTTACTTTTAAATGTTGCCGATATTTTGAATGGGTAATTTTCTTAATATATCTATCTTTTTTTGCAGCAACTACGTATGGAAATGGAAGTTATTTTGCTGTCCAAGCAGCGTATTCGGCCAAGAGTCAATATGCCAAGCCAAATGCAAATGGCATCATGCACATTTTAATGTCCAAGGTTCTTGTTGGAGATTACATCAGAGGCTGTCAAGAACTGGTTGCTCCTCCCAAAAAACCACAGAGTAAGGGTGAAATGTACGACAGCGTAGTGGACAACATGAATGCTCCCGGCATTTTTGTCATCTTTCATGATGCACAGGCATACCCTGAGTATCTCATCAAATTCCAGTAACAAGACACCAGTTGATGCTTGTGACTACTTGTGTTTCATTTGTTGGGAAATTTACCGGTTTCAGATTTGGGTTCATTGATTTCCTTTCATGTTGAAATTGAAATTTACTTGAAAATTCTGGTTTTTCTTGAAAAAGTTACCAATCCTTGGAAGAAAGACAAACAACCCTTGTGATCAAATCACTGTGTTTAAAGTTGTGGTTTTGTAAAACTTCTAAAATGTAGTATCCCTTACAATAGACCGATCCATTAAGCCACACCCACTAAACATATTGACCAATCACAGCATTGGCTACATCACCACTGTACACATTGTCAGTACCATGTGCGTATCTTAAATGCAATTCTGCACGACATCAACGCGCGCACTTTAAGTACGCACATGCATATTTACATTGTGCAATAGGATTTTTATCGCGTCGGACTTTTGTCGGACTTTCGGTGGCGTACCCAAGGCTGTGATTGGTCAACATATATGGGGGCGGGGCTTTATGGATCGGTCTATTAGTGTCTTCATGGTTAAGCTGCTACCCATTTTCCACATGTTATCATTGTACAATATCATACATGTTTAGTGTTTTACACAATGTTGTATAAGTTGTAAATTGGTGCCATCCTTATCATGTGATAATCAGGATGTAGAATTGGAACTCTCATTTATTTCTTGCAGTTATGTCTTCAAATTACTTTGTTAAAATCTTTGGTTAATGGGAATAATGGTTTTCAGATTGCAGTACAACCCATCAATTAACCTCAGTATCTCTGAGTTTGCTTTACGTATTTCATTACACATCCAACAGTGCAATCGCCAATAACAGAATGGTGATTAGGAAACGAGAAAAAATGTTCAGTTTTAGAAGTGGGAGGAAAACCCATAGAGGTGACAGGCAGGACAAGAAACCACTGAGCCAACCTGATCCCCCATTTATTGGAATGGTTCTTTACACGAAACCTTGGAAGTGGTTCTTAAAAGCAAGAACCGTATTTGTCCTCCCAAATTTTTTTACTAGCATGTTCTAGCCTTCATGAATAATAATCATTGCTTATAGGGAGCAAAGACTATGCTTATGGCGACCAAATGTTAAATTAAGATATTTTATTCAAAAATTGTATCACTGAAGTGTGTGAGACAATTTTTGCTGTATCTATTCACTGGCAGCATGCTGATGGGTGTGCTAATTATACACATGTCAGTTATTTGTATCTGAAATAGTTGTATTATATATTTTTACTGCCTAAATTGATCAAAGTGGCTGGCCATTTGTTCATATAGGACTTTTTAAAGTTTGAATTGATAGTATAAACATTTGAAAAGTTCAACTTTGAGAAAGTTGTTTTCTTTTGGATCTTACTACTCAATATTTACTAGGAACTCAATGCTGAAATGCAACATCATGGACTTTAGCTCCAACAGTTTCTTGTTATGTGCCTTCAGATTTTGTAGTTTTGGTCCCTGCCGACTATCAAAATAATGTTGATTTTCAGGTGATTTCAAAGGGTCGGTAGTCTCGAACAAGACTTGGTTTCCTTTCAGCAGCTGATGAAAATATTAAATTTCAAAACATCAGTCAGGTATTTCAAATTGGAATAAATACCAAGCATGTTCCTAACTTTTTTTAATAAATAATAAGGAATTTTCTTTCAGAGAATTATGTTGGCTCCTCTCCTTTGGCTCCATTGTACAGAGTTGCGACTGTGAGTAGACACAGTTTGACACATACACATTCTTGTCATCAGGGTGTATGGTGTTCTTGTGAGCATTTTTTATGCACAAAATTGTTATAATTGGCCCTATAATCAATCAGTCTCCGGGTATGTATTCGGCCCGAACTAAACTTAGCCAAACGGTCTTTGGTTGGTGCAGGCGTCTATTGAATCACACCTAGATCCTAAGTTTATCTTTTTATTTTATTTAATAAAATAATGTATTAATTCCACAAAGATGGAATACTGTATTTTATTGTGGGCCTACTACGGTGTAGGGAGTTATCCCTTCGGTTAGGAAATGACAAACATGCACAGGAAAGTATTGAGACACAATGTCGAGTGGTTGGGATTTCTCCTATTATTTTTGCAATTGGCAATTAATAACCAAAACAGCCAAAACCACCAATGTAACGCCCCTGCCAGGATAAAAAAATGACATTTCTGCATTATTGACGATCTAAATGAGTACAGACACATTGTACGACGGAAAATGAGTAATTCTTTCGTTTCTCACCAAGAATATACTTTTATTTATTTCACTTTGCTGTTTCTTCTTTTTAATAATACAAAAATGAATCGATTTGACTTTCGCATACAACATCAAATATTTACTATATAGTTTTTGAGATATTTTAAAACCTAAAAACAGTTCTTTTATGGATAACCATCCTATATATGTGAAATTATATAAAATACTGGAACTCAGTGGAAATTTTTTATTTTTTTTTATTACAGACCTTTCTTATGCATGCAACGTCACAGCCCAAGTTTTTGCCAACCGGTCAAATCTCCCATTTAGTTTAAACCTAGCATCTTTAATACGAAGGGTTGTCATTGGAAGACTCATAGAGGCGTATCTTATAAGTCAACGATTGGAGGCATATACTGCGTCAGTGTAAATTGGGTAATAGACCCCTTCCCAAGAAATATGTAAATTGCACATCGTGCCTGCACACTAAAGCTAATCTATGAGTGTAAAAGAGTGAACAAATCAATCTTGCACTGAGTGGTGTCATTTTGACTCTTTGAGAGTGAAACTCGCTGTGCATCACCCTTTTTGAGTGAAATTGGAGCGAACTTTTTACTGCGTTTCAAGCCGAAAATACCCACCTTTCACTCTAAAAAAAAGTTTTCTGTGAGTGGTATGGCGGACAAAACGAGCGGTTTCTCACTCTTTTGCATTATTTTCTTTAAGAGTTCTGGTTGGCAAACTGAGGGAACATCGCGCCTTTTTGTATGGGACTGATGATGGCATGACGCATGCGTCACGCCATACAGTGCACTATTCTAATGGGACGCAAACAATTTTAATGGGACGTAAACAATTCTAATGAGACGCAAAAAATTATAATGCAACGCTAAAATTCTAATGCGACGGAAAAATTCTAATGCGACGCTTATTTTTTGCAAAAGTAGTGGCACATAATGGAACACCATACTATACATGTATAGTAGACAACTGCCTATAGTGAACAACAGCTCTGTGGCGTTGGCCCACTAATGGTATGCATGCGTGAACGTGACTAATTAACGGGGTGTTGCATCGGACTGCACAACTGCCCCTTAATGAGGCCAACAGTGAGACCTTGGTGGTTTAATTCGCGAGAAAATGAAGGTTCGTTAAACACGCCCTGCAAAATACGGAAGTCCAGCGGTGCAAGATTTTACCGCGTAATATTATTTTGTATTGCGAATGAATTATACGCAAAAAGTACGAGTGAAAACCTCCCTATCTAGAAACAGCAACCAAGGTTTTGTAAATTTCCAAATTATCTTAGTTTTTGCTCAGTGCTTAGTTTGCCGCTGGAAAAAGTGTCAATTTTAAGAATTAAGCTTACTCACCGGTAATAAAAGAAGTTTGTTTATTTTTTTTTATATACCAATCATGGGCTATAGATTCACAACCTTTGACCTAGACCTGAAGCTATATCGTTTAATCGTTATTTCGGAAATAGTGGATAGCATGCAGGTTGTGCAGCCAAGTGGAAAATACTGCATTGATCCACAAAATAGAAAGTAAAGCAGCCCGCCATTCTTCGTGGTGAGGCGGCCTCTTCATTAAAAAGGTTAATGAATATCTAATAATATACTAGCCAATAATATCACCATCGTTGTTGCGACAGTTCTGGTTGCTGACTGTCAAGACAACGACCGCTCCTGCCGTGTCGGTTAATTTAACCTTTAAGTTACGTGCGTGTGTTTGAACGTGTTTTCACGATCATGCTTAGGGTATATTATTGGCCTACAGTCAGTTAAAACGGGAGGTTTGTTTAAAACACTTCATGATGACATTTCTACAAGTGGTACTTTTTGTAGTGATTCTCTGTCAAGTAACGGCCTCTGAAGTGACAATATGCAGAAGGCAGATGTTGGTGAGAGAGTTTCTACCTGTGGAGCACAGAAGGTTGGTGCAGGTATCCTATCTGCAGAAAGTTACCAAATCTCAAGTTATCTGTGTAAGTTACTGTCATTCTGATCCTGAGTGCAAGTCGGTCAACTACGATGTTGGACTCTGTTTGTGTGAGCTGAACAACGCAACAAGAGTTGAGTTCCCTGGTTACTTCGTTGCGTACGATGGCAGCGTGTACTTTGACGCTAACGTAGAAGCAGCTCACCTCTCTCTGCCCAAGAAACATGATGCAACATACTATAACAGTAGCTGCCAAGGGCTACTAGAGGCAGGTCACAATTTGAGTGGTATCTACACTATATTTCCTGCCAGGTTTGGCGATGGCCTGCAAGTCTACTGCGACATGGACTCTGATGGCGGGGGCTGGATTGTCATTCAAAGACGCCACGATGGCAGTGTGAATTTCTATCGTAACTGGGAGGAGTACCGAGTTGGTTTTGGGAATGTTTCCGGCGAATTCTGGCTTGGAAATGACAACCTACGTACCCTTACCGAACTAGAAGTAACATGGCAGTTGCAAATCAAGATGGTGGATTGGCAAAATAGTACAGCCTGGGCTGAATATGGTCAATTCCAAATATCGGGCGACAATTTCACACTACATGTTGGCTCATACAATGCCAACAGCTCGGCAAGTGACTCGCTCGCAGAACACAACGGAATGAAGTTCAGTACTGAGGACAGAGACAACGATCTGTCTGATGTCAACTGCGCCAAAAATTATAAAGGGGCATGGTGGTATAATTCATGCTTTAAATCTAACCTAAATGGTAGGTTTCAAGCAAAGTCACGAGGTATTAGCTGGTCTGCACTAAACCCAATAAAAGAATGTTCAATGAACATTCGCCCGCAACTTTAGGCTTTCATAAAGATACTAAAGAGACATCAACCTCAATCGAGATTTTCCCGATGACATCGCTTGGCTTTAGTCGGGCTTCAAGAGCAGACGATCAGACAAAAACCTTAAGGTGTTGGTTTCATCATCACTATGACAAAAACGTATAAGCCTAGATTAAAAACTGTTAGTGAAGTACCACGATCAGCAAAGTGTTGTGAATGAACTTGAGTACCTTTTACGTAAAACTGATGTAAGTTGCTGTAAGGCATTTACTCTTGGTCGTGGGTTCGAATCCCACTTGCGGCCTCGGATTTTCCCCTCGTTAAAATGATAACAACAGTCAATACAATGCTCATAGAAAACACCGGTGTGTGGCACTGAATGCAAACATTGGACTTCGAATACGATGTGCCTATGACATTTCAAGGTATACGGAGGCCTAAAGACAACATGATAGTATATATTTATAGTATTACATGTAGCAATAACTAAGACCCACCTAAAATACTAAAGAAGTTACATGTTATATATCTATCTTTTGAAAATGGTACTTGTGTTAGTTCTGTTTAGTTTATTAGGTCTGTCCGGGGCTTGATGATCGATTTCATTTTAACTGGACTCTGGGTAAGTACTTATCGATAACTGATAATCAAGTTGTAGCAATCAGACGTTTCAGTTTACAGCGAAATGATTTGCGCAATCAGAATGTCTGTATAAGTGTTATGATTCTGATCAGCTCCCACACTTATTTATTTGTTTATTTATTTTGTTTATTTGTTTACCCAATCATAAGATGCACCATACTTAACTGACAAATCATGCCTCTAGCCTCATGAATATTTTTTTATCACACAAGTTTTTCTGTAAATCAATCTTGTTAGCCAACGGCTTATTGAAAAAAAATACAAAAAAACATACGGTTGACAAAAGGGTCACATTTTGTGCCCGGGTTGATGGCTGTTAAACCTGGGGCATTTATGGCATTAAGCCTTGAAAATAGGCACAAAATTAGTGTGCTCACAATATTGTACGGCTCTTTTCCTAGATGGAGTCTGGCCTGTTTACTCATTTGTGGATGTTTTTGATTTTTAATGATGGGCATAACTAAACTATGTATATACATATAAAATGAACGTTTTTTTCCCCTAAAATTGCAAAGGAAAAAGAAGTCTAATTGTCAGGAAGTAATTTTGATATGATTTCGAAAAGCTGAGAGACTTTTCAATATTTTCGAGTATTTTTGTAACATTATATTATTATCATCGGTTGATATTGGGACAAGATTTAGTAAGTGCACCCGATCCAAGATAATTATTATAGGCCTACAGCATGACATGATCACGATACAGAGGGCGGTTGGACAGAGGATGAACTCATTGGTGCCAAACTGTCGAGGGTGCAAACTGTCAAGGGTACCGTGGGGACATTTTGCTACAACCATTAAAAAAAATCCACAAAAGCGTTTAATTACAAAGGAACGACATATAGGAACACTACTTGAATGGACATGAAATACAACAAGAATGCGCATACAACGGATAGGGTTGTTTCCCCTGTCATCAGCTTCGAACTATAATTGCTCATGTTGGGTATGTGGGAACGTGCCATCCATCACAGAAGGGAATGACAAATAATTATGAAGGCAGTATACCGTAACACAAAGATCAGTGACGCCAACACTATAAGTACAAGAATATTGACTACTGGTAACAGCCCTCCTACTTATCGGGTACTTTGTTGTGATGTTTTACTGTTTATTGGACTTTTTAGATCTTTATATACAATGCCACGAACTTTAAATTTGTATGTTATTTGTAATCTGTAGATATTATTAATCGTCCAATGGTGTCCGATCATTCAATACGATCCACTGTCGTTTTGTATGTAGGGTAACTTAAATACATTGCGCAAAACGTTATGGCGGTTATTTGCAAACGGGACATGACCGTTTTTGGCGCTCTATACTTTTTTGTACATAACAGCCAACGCGCGTATTATTTGTGTACCAAGTTCATATTCATAATGCGATTGCCTTGGTAAGTTGGTCAAAACGTTCGAGTCGCGTGACCGAGTGTTTACCGTTAGAAGTATGTTTATTGATAAATTAATATTTATTCAATAACGGCTTTTGTATAATATGCAGCGAAGAAAGGTGTGTGACTTGTGTTAGCTGTCCACTGACTCAAAGATTGGGACTGTGACAATCCCCGTCCAACACCCGAGGGCTGGGGTTGGATGAACCACAGATCTGAGCCCCGCTGTTAAAGGGGATTTTTCCCCGCTGTGTGTGTCCCCATCCCCCATACAATAAATTTACATGGGATGAAGGAAGTTGTTTTACAAGAGGGTGCTGTCAGACGAAATTTCTACAAAATTGTCCGTATGGGGGATAGAATTCCTGTCACACCCTGATCGGCCGTCTGTCAGATGTATTTGCCAGTTCTAAGCCGAACCAATGAAACGGAGTACGTAATGCGAAATGTGTGAAAGCTACAAAGTCACTGGAACTTATAACGCCAGATTTTCTGTAAAAGTTGAGATGTTTATTGTGAACAAGTTTCTTTGTATTTGCCAAAGTTAGAATGTTATATTGAACTAATGGTAACTGTAATGGTAGTTCTGTGCTGAAAATATTTTTGTAGTTAGAAAATAGCATTTGATCAAAGCTTGAAAAAGGAGAAAGTTGAATGTTTAAACGGCGAATGTTTCGGCCTAAATGGCAAGAGTTACCAATTATTATACATGCATTAAGAATTCTAAAAACGTAAATTAATGTTTAGGGTTGGGGGTGGTGGCACTGCGTTGGAGTGTGGTTAGATAGCTCAAGCCTGAAGAGACAGCAGGGATCAGTGAGACACAATCTCGGGTGACCCGACGTCACACACCTTGCCTAAAATCTTACCTGGACCCAATTTTATGGAGCGCCTTGCACAAAAGTACCGATAATTAAGCATTCAAAATTATGGCTACCAGACTAAGACTACCCGACAAAATTCCATATCACATACACCATTTTTTTTACTGGTTTCCTACTTGTTTACCGGGTATTCTGCTTTATCGTTGTATTTTTAAATTAACTTCATTTAATTGTATTTAAGATTATATAAGTTGCAAGAATGGCAATCCGATTTAGTCAAGTTATGTATGTTGTCACCTGGCGTGCCTTTGTTTCCTAAGTGCATTTACTCTCTTAAGTTTGCCTTAATTAAGACGTGTATCACAAGAGCCCAACGACCGCTAAGAGATTAAGACCATATAGACGGCGGCCACATTGTCCTTTTTGGCAAAAAAATGCCGTATCCGGCTGCCACTTTATCTCCATTAATTTAGGTCAAATTAAATCCTTACGCCTCCAGAAAGGTTGCCAAAATATATACAGAGAGGAACAGGCACTTTGAATGATTACAAAGTGTCGAAATCATGAAAAATAAGCCATTTCCACGTCTACGTTTGGCTTGACAACGCTACTCGCTAAACGACATTTTAGTTCATTTGGGCATAAATGCACGAAAGTTCCGGCCGCGTGATGAAATGTCTGCTTGATTTTTCTTTTTTAAGGTCAATAAATAGCGTTTTAGCTACCAATTCCTGGAGAGGAATGTTAAAAAAGGGAAATAAAGCCCTACATCCATTAAAAGATCTTTTAAAAAATCCCTTAGAAAGTGGCAGCCGGATATGGAAACTTTTCCTATTTTTAGTATGCTAAAAAATGTGGGTTTTTTATGGCGAGCAAATGACATGTTGTTGTGAACGCATCCCAGCTCGCCATTTTCCCGCAGTCACCGTAAATAAATAAAAAATGGTAGTGTACTATTAACATAAAAGCACATCAACATTTTGTGTGTTTCTTGAATGTCAGTATTGATACGTTTTATTTTGTTTTAGTATACGTACTTCGATAACTGGCTTCGCAATTTGTAAACGTACACACTGGGGGCTGTACCGTTTTATCAATAATGAAGGCGAACTTTGATTTTACATTGCCCTACAGTCATGGTACATTTATGGCACTTTACAATGTGCGTCTCTGTTATTAGGTGTGGCTGTTGTTGGTATGAGCATGACCATCATGTAGGCCTACTTCAGTACATGTTCAGGAAGCGATTAAAACGCAGAGCCTGCTATTAGCAGTGCTAATTAGAACACGGCCCGAGTGTAGGTTTTTGAGATAATTATATTTGATTACTGCCGTACCTTTACTTTACTTTGACCCCACTTTATTGCAAGTGGAGGGCCTATTGTTAACGGTGCTTTGGTGGTTAAACCAAACAGAGCCCGCGACAGTAAATACTCAAAATGTATCAAATATTTTGCAGCATTCAATATTCACTCGTCTATCCAGCCAGCCGACCCTAGCTCTGATAGAATCAGAGCCAGCCGACCCCTAACCTTGTTTCTCCCGTATCCCTCCCTGCATTACATTTTGTACACCAATATTGCATAATATTATACATTTTTAAGCATAAACGGACTTTTCCCCTCCGCATCCCTCGACCAAAAGAAAAATATCCTACCTTCACAGCCGCTCTACATGGGTTGGGTAGGATCACAGAGAACGGTCCTTTCTCTCCGGTAGGACGGAGTCACATGAACCATGGAGGACGAACTTCCCGACATGTTTGCACTTCCTGCCGGTCATAAAGTTTGGTATACTGCCCATACTCCACAGTCCTCGTAATTCTAGTTAGCTCCTTAGTCACAAAAATGCAGAATTTATCGAGCAGAGGGTGAAGGCAACAATTCCACACTGAGCAAAGATGGCGGCATGGCTAAGCTTGAGGTCCGTTCGAATTTGTGGGATTTTTACTGAAGCATGCACATACTTTCTGTTGTTACGTAACAAGCGTGGAATGTACGATTTTGGGGAGGCTGAGGGAATAATAGCTTCATTGTCTATATTGGAAAGAAACTAACATTTCGGACTTACCTTTAAAGGAAACATTGGCGCTAAATAATGGCATGGTGTGCCCCCCCCCACACCACCACCCCGCACATTCTAAAGTGATTATGTGAATCTCAGGAATACTTTAAAGGATTTTCGGGGGGTGGGGGAGGGGTCACTTCTGTACAAGAGGGGAAGAGTGTAGAGCACCTCGGCGACTCCCTCTGCCACAAAACTCACTATCCATCCAACCTGGAAAATTCATAGTCACGTTCAGTGTGAAAAGGGGGAGGGGGAAGGACTACCAGTAATGTTATCTGTTATTCTTCTTCTTATTATTCCCCCTTTCTTATCTCATGTTTATTATTATTATTAGGTGTTCGGGCACTCAGCCCGGAACACCTATTGATTTTGTTCGGTTTTTTTTTTTTTTTTTTAATACTTCTTCTTCTTCTTCTCACCGAACGTTGTCCGCTAACCAATGCACACTTCTTAAAGTCACACAAACTTCAAACTTCACACACAGTTAGAACTTCACTAGGACAGGAAACCGTGTGAGTGACGTCATGATGACGTCATCGGGTGTCGAATTACATTAAATCAAAGTTTATTATTTCAAAAAATCATAACTCCTGAAGTACACAATGGATTTTTACAATCTATACATCATCGGAAAGGTCATTCAAAACTGCGTAAACGCTCCACAGACATGACCCCAATTTGACCTTGTCTTCCGGTTCAAACCGGAAGTTGAAAAATTTTGAAAATTTCAAAAAATCATATTTTAAGAAGTACTTATCACATGATAACAAATCTTGCATCAGATTGTAGAGAACTGAGTCTTCTCAAACTTTTGCATTGGAGTGGCACCATTTTGACCTTTACTTCCGGTTCAAACCGGACGTTTAACGCAAATCGATTGTCCGTGTGCGTTCAAGCGTGTCCAACATTGCTGTACAAAATCCAATGCCATTATACATGTACACGTGTGTGTGTGTGCCTGGCTGTGTGACATCGATGCCCCATTGCTATGCACATTAACCACACGTTGTTCTTAGTCTCTTCTCAAGGTGCATACTCCACGCTTTCTTAGTCTTTAACTACAGGGCTTATTTAAACATTTAAAAATCAACAAAAAATCAACCGTTTGAGGTATGAACATAATTCTTTCGACAAATGTCAAGGTAAGGGAGGGTCTTTCTTTATGACACAATAAGTGACCTCTGTGACATCTACTTCCGGTCAAACCGGAAGTAGCTTTTTATATAAAATTGCTAAGAGCTAGGAACATGGTTCTTTTACCAAATACCAAGGTTAGGAAAGGTCATTCTCTGTTGCACATTGGGTGACCTCTATGACCTCTACTTCCGGTCAAACCGGAAGTAGCTCCTCATGTCAAAGTGGTTAGAGTTAGGAACATGATTATTTCGATAAATATCAAGGTTAGGGAAGGTCTTCAGTTGTGAAACGTTAAGGGACCTTTGTGACATCTACTTCCGGTCAAACCGGAAGTAGCTCTTTATTTAAAAATGGTGAGAGCTAGGAACATGATTCTTTCACCACATACCAAGGTTAGGGAGGGTCCTTCTCTGTTGCACATTGGGTGACCTCTGTGACCTCTACTTAAGATCAAACCGGAAGTAGCTCCAGATTTATGCATGGTAAGAGCTAGGAACATGATTCTTTCACCAAATACCAAGGTTATGGAAGGTCCTTCTTTATCACACATTGCGTGACCTCTCTGAACTCTACTTTCGATCAAACCGGAAGTACCTCCTCATTTAAAAGTGGTTAGAAATTCCTGTCCAAACCGGATGTTCAAATTAAATATTGTATTATAAACCTCAATTTAACGTATGTTTTTCTTCATATTTTCTTAAATATAAGTTGGATTAACTTTTAATTTCATTTAACTTTAAACACATAAAATATTTTTTATACATCACACTCCGAACACCTTGTTTTTGTGATGCCACAAAAATTCATTTCTAGTTATTATTATTATTATTATTTGTTTGATTTTTATTTATATATTTATTTATTTTTTTATAATTATTTTTTTTTTTCTTTCTTTCTTTCTTTCTTTCTTTCTTTCTTTCTTTCTTTCTTTCTTTCTTTCTTTCTTTCTTTCTTTCTTTCTTTCTTTCTTTCTTTCTTTCTTTCTTATTGCTATTATTGTATTTTTTTACATTTTTTTAGGGGGCACGATCATTGCGGGCTTATTTTGGTTGCGGCTAGCAATACTAACTAAATACTAAGCAATGGTGATATTGGGATTTTAAATTACCGATATTTATGCGGGCGATGTTTCACTGGAGGATTGGTACTTGCTTTTAATCTGTACAATGAGTAAGCTCTTAGATTCGAATCTATAGTTTTACAAAAACCATTACTTGTCAAGTTTAGTGCCTTTAACTTGTGCTCAAACTCTAAAATTGACGTCTGAGAGTGACGGACCTGATGGGTCCAGACCGCCTATTTGACACAGGACATTTTTATCAGCGGTAGACTCTAAAACGTAACTCTTGGCTGCGGCAACAATGAAAAGCTGAGGTGTAATTTTAAATGTAGGTTTTGACGAACAGTTCTTTATTTAATGGACCAATCCATTAAGCTCCGCCCCCTAAACATATTGACCAATCACGGCATTGGCACAATTTGCGTCCTTTCAATGCCACACTACTCGACAAGAACACGCGCACTATATTTTCGCGCACACATCGTTTACACTTTCCAATGGCATTTTATCGTGTCGGATTTTCATTCGCATAGCCAAGGCTGTAATTGGTCAACACGTAAGGAGGCGGGGCTTAATGGATCGGTCTGTTACAAAGGCCCAATTATTTTGGTGGTGTCCGTGTTTCTTTGTGAAGTAATTCCTCCATGCATGACGTTTTACACGGTGTACGGTACGATATACCGGTAGCCCATGAAAAATAAAAATTTACGATTGTTAATCTAAAAGCGTTTTTAAGAAAGTTAATGTAATAGACCTATTGCGCGACCCGTGTCAAGTGACCTATTGTGGGTATTAAAAATGTAAACAAACACGACGTCCTCCATAGGAAAGTGCGGTAAGGTAAATGATGATTGTTGCATTTGTTTATTCGATCGCGGCTTCCAAAACTGTGTGATTCGTTTGCCTATTTGACATTTCGCAAGGCTAGGTATAAATATTCACTTTGCCAACGTTCTTTACCCTTTTTTACAGTGATTTAAGCCTACTTTACATACAAAATAACAGGCGGTGGCTACATAGTCGTCCAACGCCGGTAATGCATAACTCAAAATAAACTTCTATTGTAGTAGAATTTACTGGTAGTTTATGAAACAGTAATGTGATTAGTATCAATGTCACAACATACAACTTTATAAAAATGGCTCGGTAACTGTGTTATTATTACTAAAAGCTGACTTTTGGTGTGACTCTGTCGGTCACGGCATGTATTTGCACGTAGTTTGCCATCAGCTGAGATGACGTCGTACCCACAATATAGGTCACCTGATGACACGTAAACATGGGTCGCGCAATCGGTCTATTTGTTATACCAATACATGTAGACCGATCCATTAAGCCCCGCCTAGTCTGGCTCCCAGACCCAAAAATCTCCAACTATTCTCTGTCGATTTTAGGGTCCGGTATCACCCAAATGTCACGTGACATTTTTCTTTTTTTCTCTCGCCAACAACTTCGACACTATAATTAGAATATGTGTCACATTTTTACAGACTGATTATCACAGGCTTTACAAAGCCCGTCATCAGCGCTCCGTTTTTTATCCAATGACATCGTCCACCGTTGGTGACAAGTTAGTAATGAATATTTGTTTATGTTGTGTCATAATCCATGTTTAGCTTTGGATGATGCCTGACCTAAGATTTTTAACAAGAGTCGTCAGGGAATCTTTGGTCAGGGAACCAGACTAAGCCCCGCCCACTGTGCACGCGTACCATATGCACTAACGTGTTGTCGGATTTTCAGTCGCGCAATCACGTCTGTGATTGGTTAATGCAGCAAAGGCGGGGCTTAATTGGCGAGGGAAATATTTCTGTCTGAATACTGTCATATGCTAGAAAAAAATATTCCCCGTCACTCAGCCAATAAAGACTCGATAAATCTTCAATTTCTGGTCTTAACTCAAAGCACTTTTTATTGTCTCCAGCTTTGGTGCTAATGACCCATTTACGAAGGCATTAAACAGTAAACACTATTGGTAGAACATTGTAATACTCCGGGCAGGCACGATTCGTATAACCTTTAAGCAGAATATTCCTTATACGTGTCCACTTTAAAAACTCTTTCAAAAACCGAGTCCCAGGGGCCGGACCCATTTCTGTGTCAGGCTTACCCGGAAACCGTTAAAAAATGGGGATTTTGACTGGGAATCGGTGTCAGTTTGACAGAGAATATGAGTCGTACTGACCCAGAAATTGGTCAGGCCCCCTGTGACCCGGAATCAAGTCTGACCGAGAGTTTTTTTTTAAAGAGCGGATAGGCCTAGCTCTGTTTGAATAACCCATGTTTTCATAAAATGGTTCTGGGTCAGGTTTTTTTTTTTCAGTTCGCCAATTTTTTTTTTTTTTTCATCTGTTTCGAATCTTATAGATGAACCAATGGGAGATTATTTGTATTAACTGCCACAATTTTGGGAACTTGAAGACGGAAAACAAGAAACATAAATTTGTGTTTTCGTTAAAATAGATTTATCATTCCGAAAATAAATCCCATCTTATCTCTGTCTCTATTTGGGGCCCAATTTCATCAAGATGATAATCACAACTAACACAGACAAATTCCTACTTAGCAGGAAAAAACAGTTATCATCCGAAACACCATGCAGGGAACGTTGTTGTGACGGGTGCCTCAGTATTAAAAGCAGTGCTTAGCAAAAACCTTTGTCAAGCAATATTTTTTCTGCTACCAACAACTTTATGAAGTTGGGCCCAAAATAAGATCTTGAACCATGCTCACTAATTGTTCACAGCATCATTGTCATACGCCTAGGCCCAATTTCATAGAGCTGCTTAAGCAGAAAATAGTGCATAACAGTTTTCTGCTAAGCAAAAATAAGCAGGATACCAGTCACGGGTTGTACATGTGACATGCTATTTTGGCTGGTAACCTTACTCTGGTAGGCATAATTTTGTTTGTGCTTAGCTGCTTTTTGTGCATAAGCAGCCCTATGAAATTGGGCCCTGGTTGCACTTAGCAAACACTGTTTCCACTAAACAGCGTGGCGCTCCTCCAACATTAACGCAAGGTGGAACACACTACCATATACCAAATACCAATAGTGTTTACGGTCGAAGATAAATACAAGCAAAAACCTCATATTTATATGTACTTTTTACAATAGCAATACATCTGCATGTGCAACATTTATCATTGTCATATTAATTACATATTGTTTAAACTCACTGATTACTGATGTGCAAATGTGATACAGATTTACATTATGCTTCTGCATCAGTCAATGATTTATAAATTTATTAATTTTGTTCACTTAATTAAGAGAGGAATGTAGCAAACTAGTTCGTGTGTTTTTTCAAGAAGTATGAACAGTTAATGGAATAAACGGATAAGCGAGATCCACACTGCTCTATTAAACAATATTATTATTTCTGATTATTTCTTTGCTCTATACCCCTCATCTGTTAGCGTGAATTGGTCATTCAATATACTTCCCATATTGCAGCTTTTAATTGATTGAAATGGTCTTTAAGGGTACGACAGGTTTATTGCACTAATAATTGATTATGTGGAATCAGGGTATAAGTTGGCATATACGGTGGTTTGAGTGGAATTGGTATTAGTGACACAAGATGTGAGTTTAGTGGAATAAGTATCAGTGGGCATTGTGCAATGGTATTAGTGGGTATATACAACTAATAGTTTAGTAGAATGGTATTAGTGAATATATAAAACTTATAGTTTAGTGGAATGGTATCAGTGGGTATATAAAACTTATAGTTTAGTGGAACGGTATCAGTGGGTATATAAAACTTATAGTTTAGTGGAATTGTAACAGTTGGTATGTACAACTTATAGTTTAGTGGAACTGTAACAGTTGGTATATACAACTTATAGTTTAGTGGAATGGTATCAGTGGGTATTATAATTTAGTGGAATGGTAGTGGGTACAAACAATATTGTTTAGTGGAATGGTCAGAGGGTATACTATACAACAGTTTAGTGGAATGGTATAATTGGGTATACACAATAATAGTCTAGTGGAATGGTATCAAAGGGTATATAAAACTTATAGTTTAGTGGAATGGTATCAGTGGGTATATACAATATAGTTTATGGGAATGGTATCAGTTTGTACATGGGGTTTAGTGAAATGGGTCTCAGTGGGCTCATTTGGGTTTGGTGGAATGGGTATCAGCGAAATACAAGATAGTTTAGTAGCTGTGTACAACATGGTTCATTGGAATGGTATCAGGGGGTAAAATGAGGGCTCAGTAATGGTATTAGTGGGCTGTCACACGTGCCCTTCAGGGAATAACGCTACCCCACAAAGGTTTCTTCCTTCAAGTTGTACCCAACAGAGCAGCTCAGGAAAAAAACCACAAATCTCATAACTAAGGTTAAGTGTTTACTTGAGGATTTCGTGAAATGATTGGGTATACAGTGAGTTAAAACCTCAAAGGGTGTGGTTAAATCACAAAATACAGATGTTAAAGCATATTCACCACACAGGGCAAGAAATTGAGATCATATTCACCCAAAAGGGTTATTCGTAACTCCAATACCCGTGATCTAAAAACTACTATCATTGCAACATCGACCCATCATTGATTGATGCATAAGCTTAGTACAGTGCGAAAAAGATTAACTGTGCATTAATTAATTATTGCTACTCGATCATTAAGGCACTGATTGGCAATTCATTAATTAACAAGGCTAGTCACAATGGATTACCTTGATAATAAAACAAAATAACCGGTAACCCGTAAACTCTGCCGCCATTATTGAACCAGTCTTTCTTCTTTCACACTTTAGCGCGTGTTTTGATCTGAACAATTGGAAGGAAACTGAATATATGCAGTGTCTCCGATGCAGATTGCTTTAAAATGTATCTTGACAATGGATCAGAAGCTTTGGGCAATTGGAGGCTTTTTAGGGCACTAGATGGCAGCAGACTTACCAGATAATTTTTTCTTGGATAATAGTGTTCACGTGCTCAGAACTTTGTAAACAACGACAAATTATCAGGTAAGTCTACTGCCACCTAGCGTTCCAAAGTCTCTCACTGGTTGATATCCCCCCGTTAAAGCTTATCATTTTACAGAGCTTATGGATTCTAACACAACCTTCAGTGTTGAAGAGAGGAAGTGTACATCACTTCAAAGTTTGTCTCTGGCCCCTTTCACCAAAACTATTCCCAAGAAAACTTGGTTGACCTTTTCACACTTGAAATGCTAACCCTGGGAAACTCCTGGGGAATAGCCATTTCCCGGGAAATGGTTACCCCTACTTGGGAGTGGGGGTTAATCAAGACGACCCCAGGGTTAGCATGCCGAGTGTTCACTCTTCCCAGGAAAATTGCTCGAATGTGAAACGAACATGGGGTGGTGGTGGGGTTAAAACTCAACAGGAATTTCCTGGGGACATTATTTCCCGGGAACTGGCTCTGTAATGTGAAAAGGGTTTCTGTCCTCTAGACCAATCCATTTGAGGTCAATTTCATACTTTCTGTATCGGTATTCTCATCATTACAGGGGACGCTTCTTTGCTCTTATACGGGTTAGGCGTAGACTATCCTCGTCACCCTGGCTTTTTGTATATTGTGTGAACATCATTGGTCATAGATGACTGTGGTAAAAAAAAAAAAAAAAGGGAAGAATACTGGCCGTATCTGGGTGCCAGTAATGGTGAAAAACACTGCTACGGGACAGCCCAAATGGATTTGTCTATAAAGTATAGACACAATATTGCGATATCGGATTCATCCCTTTTCATGCGACGGTGAACAATCAAAACAGTTCGGTGTTCATTACTTATGACAGCAAAGCACGGGTTACCGTAATACAATAATAATTAATTAAGATCAATTCATTAAATTTTTTTAAATCAACACATAAACCAATAACAAAACATTACTTCTATCAATAAAGCAGCTACAATAGATTTTTTTTGATCACCTGTTTTTTACTGTGACCTTTTCTTTGAATTTAAGATCCAGACAATGCTTGTAAAGATAGCTATTGAAACAATGCCCAACAACAACAACCATTGTCTTTGCATGCATAACATACATGTATGTACAAGGTTTCAAAACTCGTGTCTGGTCGAACAAAAAGCTGGATTCATATTAGGCCTATTTGTTTTGTTTTACAAGATCAGCTTCACCCCAACTGAGTTTTTTACTAGCACCCTTCCTTGATGTAATAAAATCCAACACGCCACAACTCAACACCAAAACTGTTGGACTCTAAGTATGGAGGTATATGCCTCAACCCTTGTACACTCAGTTTACTTCAATCCATCAGAATCAAACCAAAAATACAGTCAGATTTTAAAGGGTTGGTGTGGTTGGGGTTAAAGATGTATTGAGCACACTTATGTCTTAGAAGAGGAATATGTAACGTCTGTAAAATACTGGCATGAAATATATCTTTGAAAGCTATACCAGACGTTACAGATATCACTTTGCTATATTCCAAAAAACTGAAACGGCATTTACAAGAGTACAAATAATTGATACAAATAATATAATTTTAGTCTGTTATGGTATACATGAATAAATATATACAACAAAGACGTATTGAATTCAGACTTTTGTTTTTGTAATATTCTAAATAAACAAGGTTTGTCTCTTGACTATTTACAATATTGCGTAATTTTGGCCCATGTCTAAAAAAAAACCAATTACATTGTAAAGCATGTTGTTCGATTGTGTCACAATGTTAACGAATCAACTAAAATGTTTTTAAAATCTCACAAAATGGAGTTTATGAAGAGTCCTCATCCCAAGATGGGTTTCATAAAGGATTTGGTTTTATTTTGTTTATAAGTTGAGTAAAGTGTAAAAGTGGACTTCGACAATTTTGCCTATTGGTATTGCTAAATTCAAATATATGGTTTGTGTATTTACATTCTTTCTGTGCAAAAAAAATATATATATCAATGCAATTAAATAAATCCTAAAACGCTTAACTTTAATTTTGTCGAGATAAACTATTTAGATATTTTATACAAGTGTTTAGATTAACTACATAAGGTACTCCAGTGAAGCTTGGTGTGTATTTCATATGAGTTTTAATTTGACTGATTTCAAATAGATGGTTGTCTTTTTTTGGCATTTATGAAAATTGCATGGCAATGAGGTGATGAGGACTTCAAAAATAGATTTTATTCGCAAATTCAACAAAGATTTGAATGGTAAAACATGTTTTGTAAAGCATGTTCGGTTTTATAAAGCTCTGAAGGTTTGTTGATAATCAGTTTGCTTCAAATAACATTTTTAAAGACATACCATAACCTATAAAATTACTGACTGAGCACACATCTCCTTAAATAAGTCTAAACGCAACATCACCTTTAAAGCATTAATACCACACACATATATTTTATATTTGCGCACCAGTATACAATCACGTTTTGATATTTCATCCAAATGACCTGTGAAAATACCAATGAGACAATGTTGCACTGCACTGTTTGAAAACTTTCTGTTGACTTCAACATTATCAACAATTTGAAAAACCGCGACTTGTCCACTCAGTGCTATCAGACCCTTATTTCCAATTTTATATTTCTGATATTCAAAAGGGCCTTAAATCTACAAATCTATAAATAAGAAGAACACACAATAAAAAACAAACAAAAAAACAACAACAGCGTAGTTAAGTATTCTTCTCTCAAAACTCATGTTTACCTTTGCCAAACAAATACTTTGGGATAATATATCACCAATAAATTTATAGTATATTCTGTATATTTGTATCTATTCTATTTGCTTTACAACCAGATGAAGGGCAGCAGGTCTAAGAATCCCATTAATTTCTTTGCTTTTGTTGCTCCAAGCACATCTGGAAGTATTGTTTTGTATTGTAGTGTTTGTATTGTTGTGATAGCTGAATAAATAATAATAATAAAAACAATAACACAGTTCGTCAGGCCTTCTGAAGTATAAATCAACTGCAGGGAATTCATACCAATGTTATTAAGGACCTTATGGTACTGAGTGGATGCACTATTCTCAGTTACAGACAGCTCAACATTACTAATACTTTCTAACCCTCTTGCTGTAAATCTTTACCCCTAATGGAGTTCTTTGCATTAATCCTAAAAAGATTGTGCATTGTTGGTTTTGAAATTGAAGCATGAGCCGTGTCCGAACTGACGGCTGCTGCAGTGGCTACGGCTTGTGGCCGCAAGATTTGACCTCTTCAGATATGCAACTTTGTAGTTTTGAAAAAACAGAGCAACTGGCCAAGCCCAATAAACTTTGTGCTGTGTTGTTAAGTTTTCTATGGCACTTTTGTTTTAAAGAAAACAAAAGAGGAAATCAGCTCATCAGCAGAAAAGTTGCATGTTCCCTATGTCTACTCAACCAAAATGGGTCAAAGTCAAGGTCCTGTCCTGAATTGACATTTTAGAGCGTTTTCCATCTTAACCAAATTTCTGTTTCGCATTATTTTTCCTGACAGTTAAAACAATTGCTAATACAATAGTTAAATCAACAATATTAGCCATGTCTCGGTTAAGTGATGATAATACAGAAATGAATGGTCACTGAAGGGTCAAGGTGCTCAGATGGGGGATGTGTTTGGCCACACATCAAAGGGTGAAGTTTAGCGGATCAGTGTATAGATAGTTCATGATACACGCTATCTACACTTGGCAACTTGGGTTTGGGCTTTGGGTGTTGCAAAGCACTCTAACATTTCTATACAGCCAAGTGGCTCATCGACTAATCATGCAAGGAATTTGATAAAACTCCCACATGCCGCATGCGGTATTTATGCATAACGCATTGTTGTGCCTTCAAAAAATGACTATCATAGTTCGTTAAGATGGTCGACTTTATACTATGTGACGTCAAGTGGGAACTATCATTTGATAGTGTTGTGTTCTATCAAGCACTGTGGCTTTGCCCGTACTCTATCGAGTGTAAAACCAGAGAACATCGCTTCAAAACCCCTTTCCAGTTCAGAACTCCATACGGTGTACCTTCTGTCATACCATCAGGTAAACTAAAATGGCATCCTGATGTCAAATCACAAAACAACTTCATATATCACCCCCAAAACATCTATCATCTTAAACAACTCTACTTAAATATATATTATATTATTAAAGAAAAATAAACAGTTAAAAGAGAAAAAATCTCTGCCCTTATATAATTCTACTTACGGTCAGATGATAATACATAATTATTTTAAAATGTCAAACCTGTGCATTAGAAACCATCCGTGTCATCCGTTTGTGATGGGGAGACCTTGACTTTTCTTATTCCACTCGTAAACATTGCTGGCTTGTGCGATTGCTACACAAAAACCAAAATAAAAGGTCAACATAATTCATTAGAATTACAAACAAGAGAGTGAGTTCCAATCCTTTTTTTTCTGGCAAGAAACACAAGGAAGGAAACTGGTCACATGGGCCCAATTTCATAAAGCTGCTTACGCACAAAAAGTAGCCGAGCACAAAACGATTTAGCTTACCAGAAAAAGATTACCAGCAAAAAATCTACTGACTAGTTTCCTGCTTACTTTTGCTTGCTTAGCAGAAAGTCTTTAAGCAACTTTGTGTTTTGCTTAAGCAGCTCCATGAAATTGGGCCCTGTAGCCTGGGGCCAATTTCATCGAGCTGTTTAGCAGAAAATGCTTCTGAGCAAATTTCTCTGCCAAGCAAAAAATGAGTGAGGCACCAGTCGCAACAGTGTAAACATAATGGAATGTTGGCTGGTAACCTGTTTCTGCTAAGTAAGATTTGTCTGTGCTGAGCAAGTTTCTGTGCTTACAGGCTTTACGAAATTGGGCCCTGGGCTTATACCACACGGTAATTATAAAAAATGCTTACTGCTATATCAACCTTTAATACAAATCGTCAAGAGAAACATGGGAGAAAATTGTCCCCAAACTTCCTCTTTTTTCTTGATTGCCCAAACCATGATAAGCCCATTGATTGTGTACTAAAATCTGCCGATGAAAGATAAACTGCGCATCAGTACTTTCTCAGATACATCACCACCACACGTATTTAATGAAGTTTTCACAGGTTGGTTGTTTGTTGAAAACTAGAGACTACAGGTATAAATGTTCACTTTTCCAAACAAATAATGCTTCATCGTCTTTAATAGATTGTGGTTAAAAGATAGTACAGCACAAACAAGAGCAGCAGAGTAAGAGAAGTACAGCTGACAGTAAAAGAAGAGACATCGTTAGCCCTTAAAGCGGGACTGTCGTCATGATCATAGCAGGCCTGTGGGCTGTACATGGAACTATAAACTCTACCCCAGTTTCTGCAAACGCATGCGTTGGCCGTCACATCACAAAGTGCGCCATCATTGTTATACTGTGATGTGATGGCCAGCGCACGCGTGCAGTGACTGGGTTTTTAGAGTTCATAATTCCAAGAGCAGCCACAGGCCTTCTATGATCATGACGACAGTCCCCTTTAAATAATGTTGCATGCAGAAAACATTTTACATAAAACCATTATCATTTTATTTCAAAAATTGGTGACGGTCTTACGTTTTGACCCTAGCAGAGTCTTTCTCAAAGGCTATGAGAAAGTGCTAGGGGCGAAGCCATTTTGGTTATTAAGCAGTTTGCCCAACAGATACCTCTTTTTCCTGTTACTTTCGTTTCGGTAGTAGTTTCAAACATCCTTCAAGAAGCAGAGTTATTCTTTTGAATTCTTTTTTTGCCAACTAGGGCTATACCAAAATCAGATAATCCCTAGTATTTACTTCTACCATTTACTCTTTACCTATTATGGTCATGTTTTCTGCATGCTGTATGCATTCTGCTTTATGCACTTCCCTTCACAAAAATATAACTCATATAATGATGTGTGCATTATCTGTGCACTATCTGCTTTTAGGCAATTCATGCACCCTGCCATTTGCATAGCTATATGGCAAATTTCAGCTTTCCCATTGACTGATCTGGATAAATTTGCCATCCAGGCATGTTAGATAGCATCAACACTTTTTCGTCACACCTGACATAGAGGGCGTGCACAGCCGACACAGACAACGATTGAGCTCTGCAGCATTCTCTCCCATGGCCTATTTTTATGCACAAAAGTTGTCAATACATGCAGCTCCACTTCATCAAGATTTATATTGATATCATTTACAAAACTGCCTAAAATTAAGGCAGTAAATTAAGGCAGATCACATGCAGGGGATCCATACGATGCTGTGCATGGTCATGCATGTAAAATACAATGGGGGATCCCTACATGGGATCGCTTAACTTTTGGCCGGTACTAAATCATAGGCCTTTATGAAGGACTTTCTGACACATGCAGGCATGAAAACCAGTCAGCTCAAACCACAACTGAGAATTATTTACCCTTGTAAAGTGACTGCAAATGCCTACATACTGGATACAGATCATTTGCTTACAGTGGGCACTGGATGGTTACCATGCCTTTTCCTTTGCTTATGGTAGCGGCACTATGAAATGGAAATCAGATCACACACAAAGCACAAAAACGGCCGTTAAGCAGCTCTTCACTGGATAAGCACAACATTCTGCATAAACGTTTTCCTGCTCGCCCAGTCAAGGAGTGTGTGTGATATGGTATTTTGGCTGGTAACCTTATTCCTGTCAGCAAAACTTGAATTTGGTCACTTGTTTGCTCAATTTCACATAAGTAAATTAGCAAGACAAAGAACGAGTAAATAAAAAAATCAAATGGGTCAGCTGGTGTCTCTTTATGAAAAGAGACGACCTCCATCCATGGTCCATCCCACAATAACTCATCCACTCCAAGGTTTCAAAGAAAGAAAAAGTTACAACACACTCCACATTTTTTGCAACTTTAAGTAGAAAGCTTTTCAAATACTTCCTACTTTGGTACAGTAGAAAAATCCATTGAAACATGATTGGGTTTTTTTACTAAAAGAATTTGTGACCCATACCAATAAAGTGAGGGACCACTCGAAATTATCAGCACTTTCAAGATTGAACCATACACTTTTGACAGCATCCTTAAAATTATTCTATTTTTTTTTTTTTTTTTTTTTTTAAACATCTTTTACAAAGTTTTCCTCTATGAGATCAATTATAAATCAAATCATGTCCTGAATCTAAGACATACTTTTGGAATCAGACTAAAAAAAACTCATCAAATTCTTCACTCTGAAAGGCCTCCCGAACATTCAGAGTGGATATCACACTTCTGACGCATAGGTTTCCTGAAAATGATAATTGTGAATGGCTTCCTAAACAGCAAACTAGCACCAACAACAAATAAGCAAAGAAGCACAGAACTAACTTGTGGACAAATACAAATTCACTGACCCCGATTGGGCTATCCCTGCCACATCCATTTGTTACCCACTCTGCAAAACCCCAAACTTCTCAGCATTTACCATAACAGCCATAAAAAAACATCAAAAGTTTACCCCTGGGACCAGTTTGAGATTTTCATGTCACCATAATTAGAGTGTTTTCTCTAGATTCTGATTATGGAAAAGGACATTTCTGAAAGTTATTTGAAAAATTGTTCAGTTTCACAATAAATTCCAAAATCTCACTTTTGAGCCAAAATTTAGGGTTTTGATAGAACCAGTCACATTTATTGATTGAGTTTATGCAAAAAAGAAGAAAAGCTCCAGCTTGGCCCATGGTTTTCAAAATAAAGGGAGTGATTTGGCAGATGATAAAACTATTCGCAGGTATTCCAACATTTTGATCCCATTTATGTGCAGGAAACATAAATGTGCACTAAAGAGTTTTCCACTTTTTTTAAGGGTGTCGAAGATGTGATACATTTATTTGATATATTTGGGGGGTGCAAACCTCATGATCAAGGGAAAACTTGGTCATCACTTTCCCCAAACCCCACCTGCACCTGTTTCCCTTTGTGGATGTGCCAGAGATAAGACAAAGCTGAGGTCGTAGCCATGTCTGAATTGGTCATGTTTAGCGATACGCTACATGGGCAGATAAGAAGTCGGGCTGACTAGTAACCATATAAGCCATAGCCGTAGCCATAAACAATCATTTCAGACATGGCTAATGTGTGCCTTAGCTCCAGCCTCCATGCTAAATGCATTCAATGCAATCTCTGCTTCATACATAATTTGTAGTTTTTTTTCCAATGAATTTCTCAAGCAACAATTAAAAAGCAAGTTTAAGTGTGATTTGCAGCAAACGTTCTTACTTTTATTTTTTGCTTGGTGTAAGTGTCACATAAAAAAACCACGCAACTAAATACTATGGCAAGTGAAATTGCTGGTGATGTATATGCTGAATGAAGGCGTGAACAAAGACAGTAGTGAAGTGTAAAAATGTGCACCACCAGAAATTTTTCCACGTACACCGACACAGCAAAGTTTTTCGTTAAAAATTTCCAGAATTTTGGCAGATTTGGTTTTTTGGTGTTTTTTTTTGGTTTGTTTGATCAGAGATTGACCACTCACTCACCCAGCTATTTCATGTCATACAGAAGATCATCTCCGATGTCCAATGGTGAAATAACCGTGTACAGTGGGGCTTTGTCAGCATTCATGAGGCATTTAGGATGGAGCTGGGGTTAGGAATGGCATTTGGATAGATAAACATCAATTTAAAAGAATTATAGTCCACGCAAATGCGAGCCCCCCTCTACTTGATTATAAACAGGGGACCCTTTGGGGTTTTTTTATGCTTTGTTTTTGTTTCACCAGCTTATGTTCACATACCATGTCAGTTTAAAAGCCTTGTGTAGCAAGGCCATCGGGATTCGTCAACATTCAAAGATAAGTTTGCTTCACATTTTTCAAACAGATGCTGTAAATGAAATATATGATTTGGGAGGAAGAGGTAAAATTGGAGATTTCTTACCGAGTCCACAGTTGAGACACCACCCATGCTACTGTCCTTCACTCGTCTAATCTTCTGTTTGAGGGCGTTGTTAACCTGTAAAAGACACAAACAATCGATGGCATCTAGCAATGACTACATCACAAGAACTCCTTGTCACTGTCACCTGAATATGTAAGGGAATACTGTGCCCAGTGGCGTAACTAAGGAGGGGCATGGGGGCACGTGCCCCCCAACTAAAGTCCATCCCCCGCCCCCGCCCCCCCCCCAAGATTAAAATTACCAAAATATCAGTTATATTTTATGAGCTTTTATGTAATAATTCCAATGTTTTTAAAACTATTTTTTTATTATTTACACACAGAATGTATTTTGTTTTACCCCAACACGTCGCAAGAGCGCTGAAAAGGGGCTTGTTTGGGAAATACAAATGGTAACTAAAGTTTTAATTGGCCAAAAGTGCCCCCCTAGGAAAAATGGTGCCCCCCCCCCTCCCCCTTGTGCCCCCCACAAATTTTACCCTAGTTACTGCGCTGGATATTCCCTAGATAACAGGCATAAATCCTAGAGGAAAGGGAATAGGATGCAGGGATAACACCCCAACTTTTTTAGTGGAAGAAGGCTCATGGAATCAAACGAGTCATGAACTGACTGTCTTTGAACGTTTTACTTGAAAGAAACTAAGGCATAGTCAACTTTTGCTATGTGTGTTTGAACATGCCTAAGCACATAAAGGAAGATGTTTCAGATTTGGTAATTTTTCAGATTTGGCAACTTTTTAGTTTGTCACGGTAGACTGCCAAACCAATCCAAAGCAAGATTCTATCAGCGATAAAAGAAGTAAAATCTGACATTTTTAGCAACTGTTTATTCGAGTCAACCATCCTCTCTTTTCTCTGAAGGACCCGAGCCCAATTTCATGGCGCTGCTTGTCATTGAATTCTGGGCTTACGGCCCATAAAATCATGGGCTTGAAAAGGTGCAGTAAGAGCAGAATTGTGGGATAAGTAGTGCCAAAAAATGGGTCCTGTTAACTTTAACATGAAACTTGAAGGCAACTAACTGAACTGCATACAAAATGGACTAACATGCAGAACAGATATCCCACTGTCCAAAAGAAAATTACAAGAATTGAAACGTGTATATTTCTTCTCCTCGGCAGATCAGCTCATTTGATACGCTCCTTATGAGCAATTCTAATTTCATAAAATAATGTTGATACATCTGCAGAGGATTTAAATCAACCAGGTCCCAATTTCAAGACTCTGCTTACCCCATAATTCTGAACTTTAGGGCCAGTGCCACATTTCTGGACTAGCTGTGTAAGTGAGGAATGCTTAGTAATATGAAGCACACAAACAAATATTCCTCACAATTTCAGTGAAATTAGCTTTCATTATGCACGAATTTTTCCGCTACTCCAAGAGCTGATATTTTGCTTATGGTGAGCACATCTGCATAATTGGGCATTGCAGTGAACACCAATAATTAGTCAAAAGTAACACATTCTTATTAAATATAGAACAAACAACCTGTACTAGTTTAAATGCTTGACAGGCAGTAATCATTTTCAATGCATGCATTAAATAATACAGTGCAAGGAAACAAAAGTGTAAATGCAAATTTTGAAGAAAAAAAAATTGACAAAAAGGCCATGTCACACAGGCCAATTTTTACAGGCAACCAACTGCACTACATGCACAAGGCACACTTCAGTAGCTCAAAAGACATTCTTCAAGCTGTTACTTACTATCCCCCCCAAAAAAAAAAAAAAAATAAATAAATAAATAAATAAATAAATAAAATAAAATAAAAAAAATGACAAAACTGAAATGTGAATGAATTTTCTTATTGGAGACTGCCTGGAACTGGAACTGGTTGCCTGTAAATTGCCTCGTATGACATGGCCTTAGAGATAATAAACAACTTGAAAAATAAACAACTGTCATATCCACTATGAAAAAAGCTATGGCAGATGGAATATTTACAAAATACTGGTCGTTTCTCGTTATCTTGATCCAAAAAGCTCCACCATTATATGACCCTTGGACAAATCGCTAGTGTAGACCCAAATTTCTGACCCTGCTTGTTAAAATCCCTGCACAAAATTTCACCAAGTTTCCACGATTTAGATTGCTGCGTCATCTTTTGTAAGTGGCACGATGCATGTGTTGCATACGTTACCCACGTGGGCCATCGTTGATAGACAGTCACTATGGTAAGCGGGGCTTAATGGATCTGTTTATTCATCAAAGATTAAATGATTCAAAAGTGCCTTTACCGTGTCCGTGGGAAGATGATAACGAGAATGGGAGAGGGACAGCTAGGGTCGACTTGGCCTAAATTCCAACATAACACGACAATACATGGGGAATCTAACCCCCAAATTGGTTGCAACCAAGATTTATCATGGATGATGACGTCAGGTGAATCCAGCCACCACTGTTTCCTGACATTGCTGGGGAGGCACTAACGCCTGGAGTGTATTCATTGTTTACGCATTATGCACTACACAGTACAGATAGACAAGAGTCTATCTGCTTGCTCTCTGGAGCACATTTTCATAGTGATGATGTCCTGTTGGTACGTCACACGCATGCATATCTGCTGCACTTCCAACGTTTTCGGAACCCCTGGTTCCAAAGCTGGCATACGTTGATGTGATATTTTACCGAAACACACCCATTCCTTCTTTCAAAGACATTTCTTATGAAAGAAAAAGATATTTGTGATATGACCTTGAGTCTTTGCAAGACACACGTGAAAGGCAAGCCAAGAAATCATGTTTTTCTTACATAAATCATCAAAGACAAAATTTTTTTTAGCGCATTTCCTATGGGCTTCTGGCAAAAGATGGAGCCAGTTTGTGTGAAGTTGGCGTAAATTACGGAGGAGTTTATGGATACACTCAACACATTATGCTTAGACACACTATAGACTTATCCGAGCAGCTTGTTCATGGGCGTTAACACCACCGCAGCTACGGCCGCCGCACAAGCGCGTGGACGCACACGCACTCTGAATCCTTCATACTGACTGGTACAGCTATTCGCGAGTGAAGTGGTGACGTAATCGAGGTGACCTCAGGGCATTTACGACTGTACTGTGGGATCCAAGACCACACTCGATCTCGCATATGTGACCCATCGCCCCATCAGCGCTCAGAAAGATGGCTGCGACGCATTATGCTATGGTAGTCTTTTTTGCTGATTCGTTTTGACAATACAACAGGGCAATTCCTTGGAAGTATTCAAGCTAGTCAGCGAAACAAGAACTACAAAGTAGAGGTACAATTATCAAGCAACAAAAACTCTGGTTTGGTACGATAATGCAGCGCGATGCATGCGAGCTGGGCAGTCGCCCGGTTTCTATGCGAGGTCGCGTGATCCATTGTTAAGGAAGTGCCTGTGACCTCAGCAGGAAGTGACGTATCACTTCGCTCGCGAATAGACCTTTCCCATGAAATATGTAAATTGGACATCGCGCGTGCGCACTTACATTTTGGTTGGCAAAATTTTGGGAACAGCGCGCCCTTTTGCATGGGACTGATGGGCGCGTGACGCGTACGCGCTTTGTGCGTCTGCTTTGTGCACATTTCAATGGCGTTTGCCAACCAACAGGGTCTGTACGCATGCGTGAATGCAATTAGCATATTTTATGGAAAAGGTCCATTGTCTCATCGGGCACACATGTGGCGGCCATAGCTGTGGTGGTGTAAAACACCATAAACGAGCGCAGCTCGAATTAGTGTATACAGACACATGACCTTTCTGCCCGGTAAGATCTTAATATTTTGAATGTACATACCTCAGTGCTCATGAAGCAATGGAATAGGGCCATGAAGAGTCCCTACAAAAACAGAATTTGAAAAGGTTTTAAATTAAATACAACTGAAGTTTCAATAACACTATGAATCCTACATTTAGCAACAACAATAACTATCTGAAAAGAATAGCCCATAATTATGGTCATGACCAGAAATGACAGGCTCACAAAGGATTCTGGGTGAAATCCGAGTCCAAACAACATCGGCAAACCATCATGGCGCGCTGATTTTGAAAACCTGGCTTAGTTACATGTAATCTACAGTGCGGCGTCCATCTTGGCAACCTGACCAAGTGAACGGTACTCGTACTCAGAATTCCAAGATGCACTGCGATTATGATATTTTCAAGATGGCGCTTGTGCATATGGGCTATTCAGAATGTTAATGATCCATCTAAAAAATAGTGTAAACATCTACCACTGCCCTGTTAGGGGTCCAAATGGCAAGTCTGTACCCTCGTGTTCTTGTGTCCTTCAAAATCAACCTTATTATCAGGGCCACATTTCATGGCGCTGCTTACCAAAGAGTTCTGCACGTACGGCGCCCGGTAACATGCCTATTTCTAGGGGCCGCAGCAGGGCATATTCCTCGGTAAGGAGTGCCATGAAATTTTGCCCCTGGACGATTTTGAAGGATTGATGGAGGTGATTATTACTTACAGAACGCATTTGGGGGTTCTGCACAACTCATAATCGGTTGCTTCAGAATTTTTTTTAAAGAAATTGAAAAGCTCTACAGACATTTCTGAATTCAATTAAGTATAACTTAAATTATACGAATACTGCATTTAGCAACGCTGTTAAATACCTGAAAAGAATTCAATGCGGTAAATGCATATTGAAAGACAACATGGGCAGTCTGAAAGTAGCCGAATACCCAGGTGACTCCCATAATTGGTAGCAGAAGCAAAGAACTACGCAATCCTGCCCTGAGAATAAAAACAATAAAATAGTAATTATAGCCACAAAAACAGACGACTTGTCATGCCGAATACATGTTAAGTTGAATACAGTTAGCAATTTGTTTCCTGGTATTTCGTTTCAACACATAACAACACATCATATCATACCACCTATCTTTTTTTTGTTGTGAACAAAACAAAATTTCTCGGTGTACGGTGTCGATATCCACAAATGCAAAGTTTCTAAAATGATTAAGTGAGTGTGTTTAAAACCATGCAGGCGATATTTGGAGGGTTTTACAGCCACAACTGTGGGTACTGTATAAACTCATCACAGCCCCGAGTTTTGCCACCAAACAGTGACTTGCAAAAGCATTGGGCGGCATTCACTGCAGAAAAAACACAAAATTTAAAAGGCACTGTACAGTTCAGGCCTACCATCAATGACTTATAACTTCTGTTCCTCGGCGCCTTTGAGCACTAATTAATTGATTGATTGATTAATTGACTGTTTGATTGATTGATTGAGCAGAAAAGAAAAAATAAATAAATAAAAGTTACTGATCTGGATTCAAGGCTTACTTGACACTGCTAAAGGCTGGTTTTTCTTGTTGCAGCTTTGAAGCCGACATCACAATACGGGACACCATGATCAGCACGACAAGGTTTACCTTCAGAAGAAAACAACAATTTCATCGGTTCAGTACAATTCCTCTGACAATTTGTGTGAAGTTTACAAAATTAGTTTGGCATATTTGGAAGTGTCTGGTAAATTGAGATCATTAGGGATATATCTTCCAAAAAGTAGATGTTTGACAAAGACAAACATAAATTTTGTTTGGACAACATTTATGTGTGGTGTTTGATTATATTCCCGATTCATAGCTCGTCTGGTAAGGCCCTTTCCATTCTGAGGATCAATATTTAATACAAACATACAAACACTTCAATCTCCTTATGTATGTGTGCAACGATCAAATTAACGTGTCGCTTTAGCGTGTCAAGGCCGCAAGGGCTGCAGCGTAGAACTCAAGTTCTGATGGCTGAGTCATCAGAGTGCGGGTTCGAATCCTGGTCATGACACTTGTGTTCTTGGGCAAGACGCTTAACTATAATTGCTTCTCATCACCCAGGAGTTAATGGGTAACTGCAAGGGTAGAGACTGTTGATGTGAATGGACTAGCGACCTGTGCGCCAAATGGCTGCCAGTGCCGCATATTCCAAAAAGTAGTTGAGATGGTTTGTGAATGACTGGGGTTGCAATAGTTTAAGACGCTTTGATACAATGTTTAAAAGCACCTAATAAATGTCCACTGTATGAACATTAACGACTCTGATACGAAAGCAACTCTTTTGGTTGGCGTTGCTGCATACTCCAAAGGAGTTGAGATGGCTTCAAGAATGCTTAAGGCCCAATGAACAGGGGCAGTAATAGTTTGAGGCTCTTTGATACAATGTTTAAAAGCACCTAACAAATGCCTACTGAATGAACATTAATGACTCTGATAGGAAACCAACTCTTTTGGTTTGCGTTGCTGCATACTCCAAAGGAGTTGAGATGGCTTCAATAACGCTTAAGGCCCAATGAACAGGGGCAGTAATAGTTTGAGGCTCTTTGATACAATGTTTAAAAGCGCCTAACAAATGCCTACTGAATGAACATTAATGACTCTGATAGGAAACCAACTCTTTTGGTTGGCGTTGCTGCATACTCCAAAGGAGTTGAGATGGCTTCAAAAATCCTTAAGGCCCAATGAATAGGGGCAGTAATAGTTTGAGGCGCTTTGATACAATGTTTAAAGGCACCCACTAAATGCCTATTATTATTATTATAATTTGTAGAGCAGATATCTTACCACTAGACCACTGAGCTTGCCCAGTAGATAGAGGCAGTTCGAATCCTACCTTTTAGCAGCGGGTACAGCAATGATTTTAGTGGATGTTCAATTTACAGTAATTGTTTAACAACTGCTTAAAAACCGGGCCCAATGTTATAAGCTGTTCAACATAAAATAATGCTTAGCAAATCTTTATGCTGAACAAAAATCAGCGGGCAACCAGTCACACACACTATGTAATGTGTAATAGGTGACCTATTTCTGCTAAGCAAGATTTTAACTATTTAGTACTTTGTGAATAACCTACTGTAACGATATCAACTATCAAAAAGAATTTGCTTTGAGAGACGTTTTTCATTAGGCCTATTGTTTGGATGGCGATGTATGATTGATAAAAGAGCAATAAAACAGATTTTTTTGTGATTTAAAGCTTTATGAAATTAGGCCCAGATGGCAGCAGAAATATTGGGTGATTTTTTTCCATTGCTCATGTAGTTCTAAGCATGCACATATTTCTGACAGCAAAGGATTACTGTAAGTTTGTAGCCACCTAGTGTCCCCAGAACATCTCCCATAGGGCAAGTTTAAATGCCGAACACTAACCGCGATTGTTGGGATGATGGGGCCCATGAAGACCCAGATACTGTCTTTAGGATTCAACCAGCAACTAAAAGACACAAACAAAAGATATATCTTATTTAAGACAGTAGGGAGGGTGCACCATGCCACATATTGAGAACCAAATAAAACTATCAGCATAATCTGTACTGACGCTGATAATAGTTCTTATTCATCTAATTTTTCCATTGATATGTCGTCGTGACGACAAGTTCCATGTAAAAGGGGCGTAAGAAAATGATATATTCTTATTTCAAGAAAACTTAGTGGGAAAGTTTGATCAATTTTTTTGCCATTCAAAACTTATTATAGGAAGGTTAAATTCTGCATGGGAATGGGAAAACATGTCTTTGGGTGAATTCTAGCAACAAAAATGTAACAATAATGCAATATATTTTTCATGTCAGGGGCCATTTTATTGCTTACGTCCTTTTAATACTGGGACGAACCACTTTATGTGCCTGGTAAAAGGGCGTGAGGCCTCAAGCCCTGTTACTGGGCACACAACGATTAGGTCATATTGCAGTGACAAAACAAAGGTCAAGAAGCAACAGTGATATTAAAGTTCTTCAAAGGCTGTTTTCACAACTTTGACGATTGAGAAAATAGCACCCAATGGAAACCAAATTCAAAATATGACTCTACCATGAACATCCCTTCGACAGTCATAAATGTACTCACGATCCATAGGTCCCATAGTCAGAAATGAAGATTGCTGTTCCAATAATTACAACAACAAAAGGGATTCCTAAAAGGAAGAGAAAAACAGAGAAAAATATTGTCAATAACTTCCCCAGGCTGTGCGCACTCACCCAATTAGCCTTTTTGAGATATGGCGGACACATTACAAGTGCACTATTTGGTATGGGTAAATTTGTCTGTATGCACCCAAACCAAACAGTGCACTCCTATTTATAGTGTCCACCATAAAAAGGTGATATGAAGCTTTTGACATGGAGCATCTTTTGTGGGAGATTAGTTGTAACAAAGACAAGATACAACATCTTTTTGACTGACGCAGCGATATGTCAACCAGCTTGTGCAAAATAACTATACACAATTCAATTCAATTCAATTCATTTATTTATTTTCCATTTAAATAAAATATAAAAATGGAAAAATTACATGTCTTAAAAATTGATGAAAGGTACATTGTATTCATTTTTTTGAGAAACAATGAAACATATTTAAATTCCACATGCCAGAGTTTTTGATTTCTTAAAAGTTTAACAGCAGTTTTACCATTTTATTGAGCTCTCAACTATAAACATTTTTTGCAAACTGTAAACACAGTTCATCACGAAAACCTGTGTTTGCCTGTGTTTGTCCATCACCGTACACTGACTGCACACCATACACTGACTGCACACCGTACACCAACTGTGGACGAAATAGATGCAACCGTCCTGCGCCAACACATTAGCATACCCGTACGCATGACAGGCATGTTTGAGAGAACGAACTAAATGGAAACTTTTTAACGTTGAGACCTGAATTATTATGGAGCTCTGAAAAATTTCTGCCCCAGAAATGAACCCTCATATCTAGGACTATGTATCTGTGTACAGCACACAGGAAGAGTCCTACATAGGACTACTACCAGGCTAGTAAACTTCGCGTTTTACTTGACCCCAGGAAGTTTTATCAGCCCAAATTTCAAACATGTACTGTAAAAACTTCATCTTTCTGATGTATTAATGGTAGTGATCACAACCAGTTTGAAATCATACTCACACACTCAAAAATGAATGAACACATTTTTAAAATTTATTATTCACATCTGAAAGCGAAGAAATATGAGCATTATAAACGAGTAGGTTACACAGTTTTTAGTAGCCCACAGGGCAAGTTGAGAAGTCGTGTTTACTAGCCCATAGCAGTTTTTACTAGACAATGTGCGCCAGGCTAGTGTTAACCAGTTAATGCTGGAAGATGTGTATACGCACAAATATTTTCCCACATACAAAGAGGGACAGACGGTACTGGAATTCATGCTCTAAATATCCCTTTTTCCAGGGGTTATTGTGTAATCCTCAATTCCAGACCTTTGTCCTTTTATTATATAAAGAGGATTACCCGAGATCGATAGGCTGTCACCATTGTTTATCATTGTGTTCGGCTCAGTGGGAGGCAAGTCTGAGTGAACCGAGATTCCAGCTAGATTCCGGCCATGGGGCCGATTATCAGCCATGGCTTAAACCGCCAAGGTTATGCAACTCACGTTGGATGCATCTCATATTTCCTCGAAAGAGAACACTAAATCCCGATGCTTTTTATGAGAACCTTTGGTGTCTTTGCTTTGTCAGGGTTTAATTGTGACACTGATATTCCCAAAACAAAATAAGGGTTTAAGGATGAACCCCGCAATTGTTCTGGAGTGCAGTGTCAAGGCCAACAAGAAAACACTGAAGAATGCCACACTCAATGTATGCAGTTAGTCTCAAGACACCTTTGTAAAGAATGTGTCGCAGCCATGTTGGGTACAGCCATGTACAAACTCAATGGCTGGCGGGTCGTCTGCTGAATGATTTCCAGCTCCTGTTTGTGCACGCAGCATTAGAAAAAGGTCTTGGGTGATGTCACGTGAAACCTCTCTATAGGATTTGAACCAGCAATCTCCAAATGTATGTTCCCGTTGCTCTACAAATTGAGCTATCTAAGTTGTACGACCTTGACTGACACCCCCTGATCAAAGATGTTGACAAAAAGGGCTGGATACATAGGGCTAGATAGCTCAGTTGGTAGAACACCAGCACCTAAATCTGGAGGTCGCAGCTACTCTAGTCAATTTGTCTTTGTTATCCCCCAATTAATTTCTATCCCCACGGTACTGGCTTTGTGTTTATGAAAATCTGGGTTTTAGAGTGAGATTCAGCTTTGTCAGTCTCAAACACGCATCTTGTGTCAAGATTTATTTGTGATACAACTGACATAACATGCATTTATCAGCAATGTGAATCAATACTAAATGATTCTTTAAATAGCAAATAGTAACTCCATCTGGGTCACCAAATAGGAACATACCCCATCCGATGGCAAAGTAGACCCACATGCGTGATTTCTCGCTCTCGAAAACAGAGATGACCTGGCGATAGAGGTGGATTCCCTCCACCAGCATCCAGCTGAACATGGACATGAAGAAGAAGTGAAGAGCGATGGTGATGACTTTGCACGCAACCTGCAATAATGAAAAAAACAACAACATATTTACATGTTCCTGTAAACACTAAAGGCCGGGTCTGAATCGAGGGACCTCGGCTACGGCTATGGCCAATGGCAACAGCAATAATGTTGAAGAATAGTGCAACAACTGGGCCAATCCACCAGTAGAGGGCGCCAGCACGGCTCTATGGTGGAGCCCGATCGCAGGCGCCCCTGCAGGATGATTGGGCAACCCATTGATGAATGACGCCTCATATTCCTTCTCCTTGTATCGATGGTTGTTAAAGCCAGACATGTTTCATAAAAGAGACATCAAAAAGCGGAGATATTGCGTGTTTCGTCATCACTGTTGCAAGATTTAAAGAGCAAGGGCATTTTTGATATAGCAATCCGGCTATAGCCACTGCTCTCGGACAAGGCCTATGGTTCTAACCTGCTAGTTTCTATCTTGAGTATCATAAATAAACACTAACACCTTATTCTCGTATGTTCCATTCTAGAAAATTTTAAGCCTCAAAGAAGCATTTTGTTTATGCATAATTTTATCTAAAATCATCCTTTAAAGGTAATTCTCATGACAGAAGTTGACATCTTTAGCAAGACTGCAAGTCTTTGATGAATCTATGTAAAACTTGTACTTTGTAATTTCTATGGAGTGTCGTGGCCGAGCGGTTAAGATCACCGGACTTAAGTTCTGGTGTTGTTGGCAGCAGAGTGTGGGTTCGAATCCCGGTTGCTGCACTTGTGTCCTTGAGCAAGACACTTTACCATAATTGCTTTGTCCTTCGGATGGGACATTAAGCCGTAGGTTCCGTGTAATAGGATAGGTAGTGCACGTAAAAGAACCCAGAACACTTATCATGGAAGAGTAGGGGTTTACCCCGGTGTTTCTGGTTCACATAGCAAGCACCCTTGTCTACAGGTTTCCTCAGACTTGAGAGCTACAGTGATTAAGTTCACTTTTGAGGCATCCTTGGTTTCATTACCAGAAATATATAATAATAATAGTATTAATGACTAATTCCTAAATGAAAAACTAGTGCAATCCTTCTCAATAATGGGCTTTCGACAATCATTGGAGCCAATCTTGGAAAAGTTGGGCATGATTCATGGTGGAACTACAAAACACCAACCGGATTGACTTGTAAAAAGACTGAATTCAATCATTTTGTTTGCATTGTGCTCATCAGTTCATACATATGGCACTCATGCTGTACCAAAATGTGATTTGTTTAAACTTATTTCAATCAAACATCATTTTCAAAATATCAGCATTGTGTCTCCAGGTTTCCTATTCTGGACCAATCTTAAACCAGATCTCAAGAAGTCTCCGACACATAAATCCTTTTACCGACAAACTTAAACATCACCTATTGATAGATCTAAATTGTATTTTCACTTGCACATGGTTCTTACAAATATTGTTTTATTGTCATCATCTCACATAAATTAATCTGGTCTCATTGATTACTTCATCCGTGTCATGTCCAAGTCTTGAAATGTCTGTCATAGGGAAAAGCATAAAAGCACTATGCTTCACCTTTTTCTCTACGTATTGACTATTACAGTGTAATGTTGTATAGAGAGCACTACTTACTAGATTATCAGTAGCTGAAACACCAAGCACAAAGATGGTCAAAGCAATAAGGGTCACACTCATTAGATGGATGTGGATAATGATGCGCTCTGATGACAAAGATGACCTGTGCCGGATAGATTCAAACGAAAAGTACATCCATGTATTAGCTTCAGTCTATTTTCTCCCAGTTTTCGATAAAACTGAATAGAAAACACCAACCTGTAAACATTTCACCAACTTTGGTGGATACTCATTACTCAACTCCATGGTCTGTACTTCTACAAAAGAAATGACTAATAAGATTTGTCCAAGTTGGCTTCTCCTTTTTCCACAGATGTTCCCTGTATAAGTCTGTTTCAATCACTCTTCTTCTTCCTACCTTTGATTCTGACTTTGTTGTTTGCACCCTCCTTGTGGTTAAACTAGCCCTTCCCTCTACCCCTTCCCTTGTCTCCCTCGTCATTGTTCATCGCTTGCCTCTTCTGACTGCGTTCTGCTCAAAGATTATAGAGCACCGTTGGCGCAAGATGGGGAACTGGGCCTTTATCTACTGTTGGAAAGTAAAATATGCATGGGCGCCATTTCAGCAAGTGAATGCCTGTGTTTCCCATTGACAGCAATTGTCCATGTCTACACTGGTCCGCACGTATCAGTGTTGTATCAATAGAGTCACTTGAGGAAATGGCGCCCAGCGAAATTTCACATTTTAGCCAGAGTTCCCCATCTTGCGCCTACGGCGCTCTATAATCTTTGTTTCTGCTCCCCTCTTTTCACTTCTTTCTACTTAACTGCTTCTGTTACACCAGTGTACTTGTATGTATGTGTGCTGTGTTGTCATTATAACCTTGGAGAAAGACGCCACTAGGATCGAAACGTGAGGCATTCAACACAAACTTTTGGAAACATATGCAAATTTTTGTAAAAACTGAAGGAAAAAACGGTTTATTTTTTTTTGTCTGGGTTTTTTAAGCGCATTTGAATTTGTTGTTTACTTCAATCGAAATAAGCATCGGTGATTTTTTTTTTTTTTTTTTTTTTTTTATGGCAAGTTGACAATCACAAGGCCCTAAAACAGGCTACTCAAGGTGGTTGTAAGAAGGGGGAAGGGAAAACAAAGAAGAGGAAACCAAGAAGTAGAAAGATGACCACTGATATTGCATTTGAATTGGGACAGGTTAGAAGAGGCAGGGAAGCAGGATACAGGAAGTGAAATCCAAAGTAAGACCTGTGGTACACGGGAAGAAGCTTGATGACTATCACTGAGTTTTTAGCTTTGGGGACAGCTAAAATATAAAGATCTGAACAGGCAGAGGATTGTGTCAAGCGGCCAAAGGTACTGTTAGTTGGAACAACCAATGATACATTGTAATACCTGTAAAAGAGGCTCAATGAGGCTACAGAGTGACGGAGAGATAGGGGTTCCTGGGATGATGCCAAGTAAATGTCCAACTAAATTAGCAATGTGTCGCTGAATACCATGAAGTGGTGACAAATGACAAGCTGGGGCACAAGCCAAAATATGGCAGCAGTATGACAGTTACCAGTCCTACACTTTGGCTTTGGAAACTATTTGATAACACTAGTTAAAGAACAAGTACAGGTTTGGTGATCAACAAAGAAAAGAAACATTGGTTTCAATCCAAAATCTCACTCATTATGAAGTCCATATCGGTCCATATGCTAGTCAAGGAAAACAATTCAAGGAAAACAGTAATTCAAGACCTGTGCAAACTATAATTGGCACTCAAATGGTTGTTTTTAATACTCACTTGAGGTATAACAGGAGGCCGAGAGCCACAGCCAATGCAGCAATTGACACAAAACAACCGACTTTAGAAATGGTCTCAAGTGTGCCTGAATCCAGCTGAGGGTTCAAAGAAGAATACCCAATTAAATCAAATCAAATCAAATCAAATCAGATCAGATCAGATCAGATCAGATCAGATCAGATCAGATCAGATCAGATCAGATCAGATCAGATCAGATCAGATCAGATCAGATCAGATCAGATCAGATCAGATCAGATCAAATCAAACCATTCCAAACCAAACCAAACCAAACCAAACCAAACCAAACCTAACCAAACCAAACCAAACCAAACCAAACCAAACCAAACCAAACCAAACCAAACCAAATCAAATCAAATCAAATCAAATCAAATCAAATCAAATCAAATCAAATCAAATCAAATCAAATCAAATCAAATCAAACCCACACTAGATTGGATCCATTAAGCTCTGCACCTTAAATTGACTACAATAATACTTGATTCTTATTTAGCGCACATATCCCAGTAACTAATAATTCCGCCTGTATAATTGTCACAAAGTAGGGTCTCATCTCTCCAACAGATAATCTGTAAAATTATATTTCAAAGTTTGGTTGGCTTCTGTATCCCAAAATTATTATGTTTTGTGCTTATACCGGTCTGCTTTACAAAGCCTGTTGAAACAGCTGATAACCACACTTTGGTTGAGGGTGAAAAAGTCATGTCTGCCACATAAGATGCTCAGTGCAAAATCGCCACACCATGTGTATACATCTTTTATATTTATAATGAGATACAACATATGTGCAGTTTTAAATATGCAAACCCATCGGCAAAAAGAATGGAAATATTCCGGGGGGCACAAGTGGGTGCACTTCTGGCCAATTAAAACTGTAGTTTGAATCTGCTTTTTTCTTAAACAAGCTCCTCTTCAGCCCTCTTGTTATGCTGTTTACTATTTTTTATAAAACAATCTAACGTGAAGAAAAACACAAACACATTGTCCGCATGTAAATAGAAAACAAATCTAAAACATTTAATTTTTACTACATAAAAGCTTATGAAATGTACAAAAAAATTCTGGTAGTCGTTAATCTCAAAGGTCCAGATTTCAAATGGGGGGGGGCAGGAATGGACAGCCCACGCCCCCCTCAAAGTTACGACACTGTGCACAATATTAAGGCTTATTAAGGCAGTATTAAGGCTAAGAATACAACATATTTGCAGAGATACAACATTTCTGCACTGAAAAGTAAAAAAAAAAATAAATAAAAAAATACTCACGTCTTTCTCGTCACCGAGCCACATCAGAATGGCAAAGTTAGTCATGTGGTTACAACTGCATTGAGTAGAATGATCTTTAGAATTCTCTGTTGTACATCCTGCAGCGCTCCAGGTCCCTTCAGTCAAACTACCCACCCCGTCAGACAAACACAAGAGTGACACATGTTAGGAGTCATTCAGAATCACGGGCCCAATTTCATAGATCCAACTTTTTGTACTTCAGCAGCTCTATGAAATTGGCCCCTGTTGGTAAGTCAATACGTCACACACGTGCTGGTACAAACAGTTTTGGCTACTTCCACCTCCAAAGCTGGCTTTGTGCGTAATTTTACAAGTTCAATTCACGAAGACATTTATTTCATACTCTTTGTGAAGGTACATCGATAATTAAAGACAAGAAGAAGAAAAAAATTAGTACATAGGAAAGTAAAAAACTCTATATAAAAGCGAATAAACGTAAAAGCAAACAATAGGAGCGTAGAGAAAAATGATTAAACAAGTATGGACTATAAGAGAGACAGGAGAACATGAGGCTGTTAAGCTAAGCCGTGGCTTGTAGAAAACAACCCGTATGTACAGACAAGAAACAGACACTGACAGACGAAACAAAAATGAGACTAATAATCACTCATTTCATCATTCAAAGGCATTGTTTTTGCAACGAGAATTGATCATCCTGACAAGATCTTGAGAGTCTGCAAAACCTTGCTGGAAGGCAAGTCCCAAAACTATTTCTTGCTTGCATAACTTATCACAGAAACCCTTTCTCAATGCATTTCCTATGGGTTTCTGGTTAAGTGAGTGTGGCTCACAGTGGAACTACGAACAGGATAACCAGTGTTTCAAAAAAAAACATTTTGAAGTGACCCATCCACCCACCCCAAATTTTAATTTTATACATAGCCTTTGACAAAGACTCTGCTAGGGTCTAAACGTGAGGCCATTAACAATTTGTTGCATCTATACAACAGGTCCTTTTGGTTGGTAAGCAGTTAATTGTATTTTTAAATTTTTATAAATAGTGACTGACTTTTCAAAATATCCTACATACTGAATGACAAAGTAATTCCTCAAATGAAGCATATTTATTTTAGACCTCGTCCTCTGCTCTCCCAGCTCAGGTCATTTCAATGGCAGGCTTCCAGCTACATTTTTTTTAAGGAGCTACGACCGTATAATCGGAAATGCAACTTTGCCAGTTGACAAAACAGGAGAAAATTACCAAGCATACAAAACTATTTTTACAATGTACCGTTGGACAAGGTCGACTGTCAAGACAAGATTGACCAATGACATTTAAAGACCCCAAATCATTTTTTTGCTTGTTTTGATTGCCGTAATCCAAAAAAGCCTGATATGTTCATGCATAAAATCTCTGACAAAATACCCAGAATAATAATTAGTTTTCATATAGTGCTTTCTCTATGGGCGTCCTAAAGCACTTATTATTATTATTTTTTTATACAAGTTTTTTGAACTATGAGACCCATTTATGTAGCACCTTATAAGGATTTACAAGGTGATACGGCGCATTCAGCAGCCGAGGCCAGAAACACCGGGTCAAACTCCCTTCTCTTAACGACAAGTGTAACTGGGTTCTTTTGCGTACTTTACACAACACATTGGACATACGGCTTTGAGGCCCATCTGAAGTAAGAAGCAATAATGGTTAAGTGTCTTGCTTAAGGACACAAGTGTCAAGACCGGGACTCAAACCCACACTCTGCTGATCAGAAACACCAATGCTTGATTCCAGTGGGCTTGACCGCTGGGCAACGACACAATGTTTTTCCCCCACCCCCTTTTTTTTTCACTGACGTCCCAGCTGGACGTCCCCGCTCTGCGTCAAAACACACGCTACGCACTGGTCCAGCTAGTTGAGTTAATTTTAGAATGGGTGATCATGCACACTGCACATATCAGCAATTGCCAATGACAATGACAGCGGCATAACAAAGAAAGCCAAAAGAGCCAATGACTTAAAAAAAAACTTAAAAAAAAACATAATTTTAATTCATTATGTGTCAAGATATTGTCCTTAAACATATCTACGTGTATGTGTGTTCTCAAACGGTCTCTCCGATGAAAGGCCTCAAGTCCCCCCATCCCCCCCCCCCCCCGCCCCACAACACAGCATGTCTGCTATTTGTTTACACTACGCACACAAAAATGCAATGCACACCGATACCCTACCCAAAGAATTTTCCCACAAAATCCACAGATATTCCAGAGTTTTTCCACTCACATCTCAATCAATTCTGAACAGATGAAATGGATACCCTTTTCCCATGAAAATTTCACGAGGTTTGATTCAGAATCAAACACATACACAAACAAAGTTTGGCAAATTATACAACTATTATTATTATTATTATTATTAATATTTTACAGACTTACCCAGAATGTGCCCAGAAGTTACACCTTGCTGTTTCCTCCGGTTTGGGCTGCGCTCAGAAATAAACAGTTTATTATGATTTTGCAGCAAGATGACGAGTTTTACTAAATAAATGGTTGATTACCTTGTAACAAAATGACTACAGTTTATTGTAAAAATGTAGGTCATTTTCCTACTTCCTACTTCATACTGGCTTATTGTCACACATGTATATGTATCACCCCTACTAGTTATAGAGGGCACCAGGTTTTTTTGTTCACTTAGGAGAAAATGTGTAATGTGTTCACGTGAATCGGCCAATCCTTGGCCGCAAGCCATGGCCGATAATCGACCATGGTATGCTTGAATCTTGGATTTACCTCCCTTGAAGCCGACTAATCTCTCCTAATCCTTGTTTGTAAAACAAAAGGACCAAGGTCTAGTTATATCTATACATCCCAGTGAAATGTATCATGGTGTTTAGCCAGTTAATGCCAGATGACATGTGTACATGCAAAACGTTTATGAACCAGCAAATGTATGACTGATTAACACATGCTACACTTCGTTTCCCCCATTCATGCTCAAATTCTCCGCTTTCCAAGGGATTATTGCATACACCCCAATTCCAGACCTTCGTCCTTTTGTTTTACAAACAAGTATTACAAGAGATTGATAGGCTCCAAGGGAGGTAAGTCCAAGATTCCATCATACCATGGTCGATTATCGGCCGTGGTTTATGGCCAAGGATTGGCCGATGAACATTTTCTTGAAAGAGAACAAAAAATCCTGATGCATTTTGTGAAAACGTTTGTTGTCTTCACTTGGTTTAGTCAAGGTTTCATTGTGACAAAAATATTTTCAAAACCAAGTTGTTCCAAAAGTTTAGAAAAATTAATCACAATTCTCGGGTGAGCAAAGAAAAATTGACTAGAACGGGATTAGCTTTGAAGGCTCTGGCACTCCCTTACAAATTGCACTTCATTTCGAGACAAATACATACAATAAGAAAATGCTTCCTGTTTTAAAGAAAAGTGATAGAAAAGACTGTGTGGCTGTACTCTGCAAGTCCACATAATGCCTCAAGACCCTTCAAGGACCTTATGAATTGATGTCATCTTGCCACCAAATTAGAGGTAGACCAATGATGGAACAATGGAAATGCAAAAAACTGTACACGTGTTGCAAAGGATGGACAAATGAGCGACCTTCTTTTGACCTCTTTGTAACATACCATGACTGATGTGTGACAGAGGGAGTCCCCCTCCCTTATACAGAAGAATAGAACAATCCCCTATCCCAGGAAAATCCTCTTAAGAATTACTGAAATTTCCAGAACACAATGAAGACACAATGGGAGGGGATACATCATGCCACATACAGACCTGTACAGACCTTATCCATTCGCCACCGTCTTTGAGGTCAACGTAGCATCGAACAGGGCGTTGTATCTGTTTTTACCTCATGTCTGTATCTGTTTTTACCGGCGCGTCGTGGCCGAGTGGTCTAGTGCACCGGATTCAAGCTCTTGTGTTTCTGATCACCAGAGTGTGGGTTCGATTCCCGGCCGTGACACTTGTGGCCTTAAGCAAGACACTTAATCATTATTGTTTCGTCCTTCGGATGGGACGTAAAGCCGTTGGTCCCGTGTGTTGTGTAATGCACGTAAAAGAACCCAGTGCCATCGCTAAGAGAAGGGGTTTGCCCCGGTGTTTCTGGCAGTGGCTGCTGAATGCGCCTCAGCACCTTGTAAACCCTTAAAAGGTGCTAAATAAAGGGGTCTCATAATTCAAAAACTTCAAAAACCCGTCTTAAAAAAATGACAATAATAAGCGCCTTGAGTACCTAATTGCTGGTAGATGCGTGGGCTATATAAGACTCCGGTATTATTATTATGTCGAGGGCCCCCTTTCAAGTACTAATTAGGGAATAACAGTGCGAGGACCCGGTCTTCACTGCTTGGTAATGACCGGGGTGGTGGCTGGCCGCTGTTAACGACCAAGCCGGAGGCGCGGTCGTTAACAGTGGCCAGCCACCACCCAAGGTACTTTCTTGTTTTGTTAGCCGGTCTTTATATCGCCGTTAATACACCCCCACGTGATCACGTTTTGACCAATCAGAATCCACAAACTGTCCTAGGTATTTATTAAATACTCATAATAACGTCATATGCATAAGATCTACTGAGTACCAAATCCATTCGATGCTAGATATGGCATGGTATAAAGCTCTTCCATTGTGTCTCCATTGTGTTCTGGGAATCTCAGGAATTCTTTGGCGGATTTTCGCTAGGGGGTTTTTTTTCTGTACAAGAGGGGAAGAGTGTATTAGAGTATGGGAATATTTTTTTGGGGGGGGGGGGCCTCCTTCTTAGCTGCAACATATCAGGCATGGTATAGTTATGCCATAAAGGTATCTTTTGTTCTGAGGCCATACTTGGTATATAATGCTTGCTCACCTTTGAATTAGTCTTTGAATGCCCCATTTGTGCTAGCTTAAATAATAATAATCTGTAGAAATTCCACTGTTGTTGTTTGGTTTAAAAAAAATCTGTTCTTAACTTGAAATTGCTTTGAGTGCCAACGTTTTCTCTAGCAATCCCTTAAACATGGTACTTTATCAAGCGTATGGGGACTCTTTGGCTAAGAAGGGGTTGGGGCCAGAGAATCTTTACACAGATAAAAGTACCAAATAAAAAATTTAAAAAAGTATTTTTCTTTCTTGCTTTGCCCGAATTTTCCTGTATGTTTGTCGGAATGAGACACTTCCCCCTGACCCCCCTCTGACCCCCAAGCTTGTTCACCTACACTTGAGATGTAATGCTGACTCACCTTTGAATGCGGCAGTGCAAATAAAAGAGGTACAGACTGAGGTTCACCATCTGCGACCACCTGAATCATCATAATACTGCTAGCAAGTCGTTTGCTTCCCTTTGTTTTGTCCTGGACATCACTGTTGTCCAACAACTGCTCCATGCTGTCATACTTTATCACCAATACAACCACACTGCTGTTCTCTGCAAAGAATACGGACACAAAGATAACTCTGAGAAACAAATCAGCTTACAAGGGAGTGTCTGTATGCTTAAAGGGAATTTTATGGATACTTTTGAGGGAATTTCTTTATACTTACATAGGGAATTTATTGATACAGTACTTGTAAGGGAATTTCTTTATACTTTATAAGAGAATTCATGGATTCTTATCAGGGAATTTCTGAATACTGGTAAGGGAATTTATGGATACTTGTAAGAGAATTTCTGAATACTTATAAGGGAATTGGTGGATACTTATCAGGGAATTCTTTGTACTTATAAGGGAATTCTGAATAGTTATCAGGGAATTTAAGGATACTTGTAAGGGAATTTCTGAATACTTATAAGGGAATTTCTGGGTACTTATCAGGGAATTCTTTGTACTTATAATGGAATTTCTGAATAGCTATCAGGGAATTTATGGATAATTGCAAGGGAATTTCTGAATACTTATGAATTTCTGGGTACTTATCAGGGAATTCTTTGTACTTATAAGGGAATGTCTGGATACTTTCTGTTTTTTTTGTTGTTGCCTGACAAACCTTTTATGGCATCCACGTTGTCAAAGTTGTCTTTATCTATAGTGACTGTAGTCGCTGCTTGAGAGGGGTCTTCTTTGTTTTCAAATGATTTTACATAACCACTAGTTTTAACCATTTCTGATGTCCTTACTGCTACGATTCCATCTGAAGAAAATAGACGATAACAAGGTCAGTTACCTGAATCCTATAATTCAACCTTTTGTTAACACCCTAACTCCCCACAGTAATTTACTAGGATCCTTCCCCAACACCATATGGGTAACTCAACACCCAAACTGTGGTACTCTGATTATGGTGGTATGCCCGAACCCATGTAAAGCATGGTCAGTTTACTCATGCAGTCCCCAGTCCAACAAAATCCAACAAAACCTGCTGTTAGAGTTTGATGGAATAGGCACTGCAAGGGTTAAACTGCACACACACACAACGCCGATTACGAAAGAAATCTTCTGGGTGCCATTACTTGTCACTTTTCTTTTGGTGAACAGAACAAGGAAATCTTATCAGGCCGACTCAGTGCTGTAAGGTTCTAAATTGCAATTTTACATCTATAATAATCCCAAAGGTGTTAAATGTAAAATGCGTACAAATCTGAACAAAAATCAAATAAAATCCACAAATAAATGTTTTTCTAAGAAAATGAATGTTCCTTTATGCCAAAACAGTTACTTTGAAGACCACTTATGATCACAGAAGACCATTTATGAGGAGCTCCAAAATATGCAAAAGCAATTGTATGAAGTCCATACAAACTGTACTAAGGGACCTATAGCTGACGGTATGAGTGTCCAAACTGTGTTTTAATATGTCACAAATTGCAGTGATCTTGTCCAACTGAAATTGCAAACCCAACTCACAATCTAAATCTCTTGAGAGTGAAGCTGAAAATATATGTGACCATCAACAGCGTACATATTGTACAATTTGTGTTTACGTTATAATTTTTGACAGACCAATATTTTGGGCCAGCATATTCAAGATTGTCCCTATGAAAAGCTCAGGGGGATACTGGGTCCCCCAGTATCCCCCTAGTGCACCATCCTACTGCACCACAGTGATGTAGCTAAAAGGAGGTGGGGGTACAGGGGGGTGTTACAAGGGGGGGCACATGCCCCCAATTGATGTCTGTGCACCCCCCCCCCCTCCCCCTCATTTGAAATCTGGACTTTTGGGACTGAAAATTACCAGAGTAAAATGTTACATTCTGCAAGCTTTTATGTAGTAATAGACCTTACGCGTCTGACGTCATGAGTCCCATAAAGATATGTACAACAGCGCCCTCAATGGGGTCAAAACGGCCGTAAGTTTACTGTAGGAAAACTGCTGTGCATACCCTCTATTTCAATGGTTTTTGTAAACTGTTTTTTCTATTTACACGCAGACAGTGTATTTTTTTTTACCTCCATGTCAGATTATCTTATAAAAAATAGTAAACGGCATAACAAGAGCGCTGAAACGGGGCGTTTTTTAATTAGCCAGAAGTGTCCCCCTAGAAAAAAATGGTGCACCCCCTTGTGCCCCCTAAAATGTTACCCTTGTTTCGCCGCTGCTGCACCATCCCACACACTCTTATCTTTCAGGTAATTAGGCTCCTTAACTGATCTTTCCCCTTACCAGAGAGATGCAAATACAAGGGGTTATACCTAGCACTTACTTAGGTTGTCTTGAGAGATGATTATGTCCGAAGCATTTTCTTTTTTATTCAATATTTTGCCGACTTGGATTGCCACACCTTCAATTGAATTCACAATCCCCATTGCTCCTGCCACAGTGTCCTACAGCAAAAGGGGAGAAGAAAGAAAACTTGCACAACTTTTGGCGGTCAGAGGGAACTGGGCAATACAATGTGACTACTGTAGCTATACATGTAGAGGCATTGTAATTTTTGGCTAGACTGGACATTATTTCAAAATGAGAGAAAGCACATGCAGTACAGGCTTGCCCGGTCAATTTAAGCAAAAGTTAATTAAAATTTCATTAGAAATGCGTTCAAATTCACAAATGTGTCTCTAATTCCCTAACAAGGGTTTCTTCTTAGCTACTATTGCGTTCAAATTTTGTTTTAGCGCACACATGATTTCATTCTACTCATTCAGACTCATTTTAAGCGTTCTATTTTATTTATAGGTATTCAAGACCATTTTTTAGTTGAAATTCTACTACCTATTTACAATTGATGAAATTGATTTGTTGACCAGCCTCTAAGTGCTGGCTTTTAGGAAACTGTGAATGATCTTTGCAACCTAATAAAAATTTGAACGATCTTATTTGACTAGTGAATGTCAAACTGTTGAAATTGAATTACTCCTTTTTGACTGTTGAATGCTGATGCAGCGAAGCATTCATTTGCAAAAAAAAAAAATCGCATGAGCCAGGTGTTAAATTGAATGAGTTATTGTTGAAATAGGCCGGGAAAACCTATGTTTAGACAATTCCACGGATACATTCCATTACATAACAGAAATGAGCTGAAGATTGTTTTTAGTGTCAGCACGAAGGGAGAAGAAAGAGGCATAGTGCTTAAATTGTGTTTTCCCCTTTTGGATGAAAAGAAGACATTAAACCATTGACAGGTCATGAGACAAATACAAATACTGGATAACAGCAGGGACCTGAAATATTATACAAATAATGAATGTTTATGAGTGCAATGGCGAGAATATTTTCATGAGTTGAAAGATGGAATGTTCCATTCAACAAGGTGAAGCCGAGTTGAATGGAACATTCCATCCTTCAACGAATGAAAATATTCTCTCCATTGCACAAATGCAAAACATTCATTATTTGTTTTACATAACATCCAAGTAGATCTTTGTCATTTGATTGGAGGATAAAACTATATATAAAGACCAATAATAAGACTGCATTCTGGTGAATGGTTGTGTCCTGTCAAATGAGGGCTTTTTGTTCTGCTTTGTTTTGCACACAATGGTTAAGCGTGCAATAGTGCAAAAAGGATAGTATGAAAATGCTCGCTGAATAGTACCAAAAAGCACGCTCAATGACGTAGTGGTCCAATAGTGTGAATAACAAATGCTGCATGACCTACAATCCACCAATCAAATGACAAGAATCTACTTGGGTGTTATATAATACACGATGAAGGTTATATCACAATATCCAACAGGTTTTTTTTTTTAGGTTTTCTTGTTAATTATTTCGTTATTAATTTTCTGTTAACTGCCTTGGAGCATGTTTTTTCATTTTTTCGGCACTATATAAATTCTGTATTATTATGATTGTTATTATGTAGATCCCCTATTTTTTCCTAACTGCGCGATCAAACCCTACAATCAGTAGTTCCCCCAACCCCAACCACTTACTCTCATCAGTTTCACTATTTGTTTCTGGCATGGTTGGGCAACTACTTCCACCCAATCAGCTTGAAAAATTAAGGTACAAATTAGTTATTTTATTGAATATTTCTTTCGGAACAGCCCTTGGGTATTTGTTTTCAGAAACAGCACCTTGTCTCCTATGGCATATTGGACGAGAAGCAAAATGCAATTTTGTCCTACATATACCAACCTTAGTTGCTTTTCCCAAACTGTGTTTTCCAGTTTGTGTTATCCTTTAAAAACAGATTTCCTGAAGCAGACTTTGTTACTGGATTCCAATTTCGTATTACTTTTTAGTTTTTTTGGCGGTGGGGGCAGAACTTATGCATAGCAGCAGCCGTATAAATCTGATGAACCCCAATAGTTTGCAAGTACACTGTGGCATATTTTGGCAACCCTGACAGGGGAACATGTTTAAGCTTTGGTCAATGGATAAGTTCTTGCGAGTTCGGTCCAGCTGTAGTCACAGCTGTTCCGACCAAACCGTAACCAAGTTGTTGGCTCGGTAAGGCAAATTTTCCGCGTAGCTCTCATTAAAAAAATGCTGGTCTGCAAATTTTTGTTTCTGGTTACGGTTGCCAAAACACCCCCCCCCCCCCCCCCCCGGTTACCTTTTGGATCTCATGCCAAGTTTCCTTTCTGTCGACATCAAGCACAAGGCTACCTACTTCCAAAAAGGCCTGCAGTGGAAATTAAAGTACAATGAATAAACCTCAATCTAAATCTCAATATAATCATTCATAGGTGGGATTTGAAACTTAGCATGGTGGAGAATACAATCTAGTAAGGTTTGCGATAACAACATGTACATGAGTACAGGATATGAAACTTTGCATGGGGGAGTATACAATCTAGCATGGTTTGCGATTCAACACCGTGTACATGAGTAGGATTTGAAACTTTTTATGGTGGAGACTACAATCAAGTAAGGTTTGCGGAAATAACGTGTACATAAAATCATAAAAGTTGGGGTGGTTCTGAAAAGAACCGTATTTTGTAGTTAACGATATGTCGAGTTGTCACACCACCGGTCTTTACTTAACCACCTCATCTCACAAGAGAGATTTCATGTACATGGTGTTGCCGTAAACCTTTCTAGATTATTAATTCATGGCTCACATTTGACAAAATCAGAGGAACACTATTATGGTAATTGAATTGTTATTTTAATTTGGTTTAGGTATGTACTGCTGAAACAATGTTTCACGACAATTGATGACCAAATTGGTCAAATTTGGCCACGGCTTCATTTTCAGTTCATGGCCCAACTACACGGCACTGCCTACAGCGGAATAACGTGATAATTATGACACCTGGCAAAAACATGTGATTCTCTGTGCCTTAAAAGGGGACTCTCGTCACGATCATACCAGGCCTGTTGCTGTACATGGAATTATGAGCTCCAACCCAGTTACTGCACATGGCCGCAACATGACAGTATAATGATGGCGCTGATTGGGATGTGAGGGCCAGCGTGTGTGTGCTTGCCGTAAATGGGTTAGAGTTCATAATTACATGTACAGCCACAGACCTGCTATATGATGCATGTCAAGAGTCCCACTTTAAGCACTAAGTAACATTTGTGTTTAGGAGTTAATAACTCATCAGAACAGTTGCAGGATTTCAAACAATTTGACAATTCTGTACGAATGAAGACGCCAGCTTTATTTTGGTACAATTTTTTTTTTAAAAAGGCAGCCTCTGCAACAGCAGTTTGAAGAGTAGTTCAACTTAAAACGTGATTTTCTCCAAACACAGAATTTTTGCTTTGGAGCACAATACGACGGTTCGTGGTGAGACGGACGAGGAGGAAGAGGTCTCCATACAGCAATCTAGTGTAGTGGAGACCCCTTGTATTATACAAGTTGAAAAACGGACATTGTAAAAAACTTCCTAGCATAAGTTGACGCAACATTTTACTTTCAGCATCAAGGCAACTACAGTTGTACTTTTTTCAATATATAACCCACAAATAAAAACTTTTTTTTTAATTTTAAGATATTCAGAATCAGAGCAGTGAACATTAACTTACTATAAAGAGCGTCTCATCCACGTCATTGTTTTCTGATACAAACGAATTTTCATTTTGGGAGACGACAGCCATGAAGTTCCATGTCCCTTCCAGGATCTTCCTTTGGAGCACGCCATTTTGGGTGGTGTTGGCCACAGTGGTGACATTGCGTATGACCTCCAAACCAGACTTGATGACTTCCTGGGTTACGTTAACTTTGGCAGTCGATGTATGATCCAAGGTAAGATTGGCGGGCAAAATCAGATCGGTCAGAGTTTCTTTCACCTGTCATCAAGATTAAACCCACTTCACAAATCATGATCAGTCCTGTGCATAGTATACAAATATCGACTGCTTCGAGTGGCGTAGTAAAACTAGTCACTCGAGGTGATCCCCGGAGCAGCCTATCTTCCCGAGGCAGAGCCGAGGGAAGATAGGCGGCTCCGGGGATCACCGAGAGTGACTAGTTTTACTACGCCACGAGATAAAGCAGTTAATATTTGTTTTATAACACCTCAATTTCATCCATTTTGTGGTAATATTCGTTAAACAACTGTGCGTATATCAGTCTTCAAACACCTGTATAAAATCTGACAGGAAATCTTGACAACAAGAAAGAGGGGGTACCACACTGCCTTCGTTCTCATATCGTATTTCAAATGCACATATTATTTGATCGTTTCACCGGGTTCGAGGTTGTCGTTGGATAGTACCATTTAATAGTTCTTTTGGTCGGTGTGCAGTGTGATAGTAAAAATACACAACACCACGTGACGCACGTTCGGCCAATCAACAGATAGAATCAAAAGAAGAGGTGTTATAATTCTTAATAGACCCCGGAGACTGCAGAGTGAGTCATTATCTACATGCAGTTGTGCAACCATTTTATGGACTTGTTCAGCCATTTTTTCAAGCTGTGTTTTTTACATGTGTATGGCAAAATGATACCACAGCCAAATTTGCCATATGGATAAATAGTAACTTTGAACAAATAAAAAAGTTTCTATCAATGTGCGTCGTCACATGATATCGTCATCCATGTGGCTATGTCATGTCCACAGTAGGACACGTTTGCTCAAGCTCAGCGGCTTCTGGGTTCTAATTCTATCGTCCTGTGCAAAAATGCATTTGAAGGATGCGTGCCGTACTGCCTTGTCCACATGCCATGTCAAAGTTTATAATTCATAGATAATAAATCCGCTGAAACTAAACCTGTTGCGACCCACTTTTCTTTTCTTTTTATCAATTTATTTCACTAAAAATCATGCTCTCTTGGAACACCCACAAAAAAAACAAGACTGGGGGCTTATGATGTATTACACGACATCACTGGTGGAATGAGAAATATTAAGAATTGCTTTTGCTACCACAACACAGTACATGCCTGTATGGCAGCAATGAAATTCAAACGTTTTGGTGACGTGAGTTTTACGTCTAAAATTTGTTTCTGGTTAGGGTGACCATCTGCTTACAGATTGATCATTACAGCTATAGTGCAGCTAAAGTCACTAAAAAAACTTAATCACCCTAAATGATGCCCCCTCTAGTTTGACAAGTTTAAGGCATGACATACACTAAGGGGTATGGCTATGTCCGAATTGGCAGCTGCGGCTGTTGCTAAGGGTGTAGCTAAGGGCAGCCTATGCTCCAACGCTTGTTGACAGGGTGATCCAGCCGTAGCCATAGCCATAGCAGTAGCCGTAGCCAGCACTCCAAACACGGCCATACAAAAGTCTTCATAAATTAGCACAGCAAAGATATTAATATTGCTACTGGTAAAGGGTACTAAAAGGAAATAAACCCACTTCTTCATCCAGTGATGCGGTAACTTCGTCAATCTTGTGTACGATTGGCTTAATGGCATCATATGCAGGGCTGGTTGTGTCTACTGAGGTTGTTGAGTCTGCTCCAACTGTTGTAGTTTCTTTAGCTGTTAGGGTTGAAGGTATTGTATCAGCTTTAGTGGTTTGTTTTGTAGTGCCTTTGGAATCTGTCTGGACTTGTGTTACTGTAGTAGAGGCACCTGCGGCTATCGTGGTGTCAGCGTTGTTTGGAGTGCTCGCCATTTTAGAGGTCCCAGCTGGAGTGGTGTCAGCTGCTGTTGCAGTAGTCTGCCCTTGGGTCCCTGCTGTGGTGGCCTGTTTTGTGGTGGCCTGTATTGAGGTGGCCTGTTTTAAGGTGGTCTGTGCTTGGGTGGTCTGCGCTGCGGTTGTCTGTTGTGTCGTGATGGATGCTGTTGTTGTTGTCATCTCAGCTGTGGTTGTTTGGGCTGCAGAATTAGGAGAATTAGTAGATGATATTTGCCCCGTTGGTTGGGCAGTAGTTTGAACCAAGGTGGTTTGTTTAGCCGTAGTACTTTGAATAGTACTTGGCTCAGGTGTGGTGGTTGGCATTGTCGTTGTTGTGATTATTTCTGTTGTAGTTACGTCTGGATTGCCATTAATGAAGAAACCTCGGTTAATATAGTTGCAATGGACATGACATTATAAACTTTAATAAGTAGCAGAATGCTGAATGCTTACGTATCACGTGTATGGTACGGTATGTAAGAATTATGAAGTGACTTCATTTGGTACATGAGATGCCGGTGTTAAAGAAAAAAACTCTGTTTAAATTTGACTTTCTTTATAAATCCAGGGGTCGATTTCACAAAGAGCTAAGATTGATCTTAACTGCGAATCACTCTTAGTTGCTAAGCAAAGTGTGATGTCACAATACAAATTACTATGGTAATACCGACAACTCATCTTCAGATGAATCTTAGGGCTTTGTGAAATCGACCCCAGGTCAAGTTTTGAAGATCCTCCAACTAACTCTAAAAAGCTGTTTGGAAGAGATTGTTCAATATACGTAACAATTGCATAGGGGAAAAAGAATACTATTTGGTTTTGTTTTTTACCCTCATGCCGATGTGTGATAAGCTCTGTATACCCAGTGCTTCCCGAGTCATGCCAAAGAAAATATGGCCCAGTAAAGTGACTTGCCGAAAAAAAACAGCAGCAGGATTCAAACACTATGTTTTTTCAGTTTTTTTGAGCTGGTAATGTGTTTCTACTCAGCAAGATTTTTCTGTGCCTTGAAAAAAGAATACAATAGAAAAACAGACTGAAAACAGAACATCAATCAACTCCGGACGATGACTACAGCACACTAGTCGAAACGTTGAGAATAACCAGCGGCTCTTTTAGAGCCAACACCTCTGAGATTTTTACAAGATGCACTTGAAAAAAATTACCACAAAGACAAAAACTACATGCAACATTAGTATGCATAAGTAATGGCATATTTTGTACGAGCAAACTGGAAAAAATGAGATTCTGGAGAAAAGGTAGTTAATCATTCTGGAGAAAACATGCGTATTGTTAATGTTTTTGGAGAGAAACATGCATATAGTTAATCATTCTTGACAAAACATACATTTAGCTCTTAATTCTTGAGAGAACATAATTGAATGAACAGATAAGAGAACTTAGAATGAAACTAGAAAAGACTAAAGTTTGTTTTCAAACGTACTAATAAGGGAGTGACATTGAGATAAATTTTGGGAGATTGTTCCATTTGACTGCGTTAAGCTTTTGGTTAGTGGAATGTGGAAATTTACTTGCTTCTGCTATGCTGAAAAAAAAGAGATTTTGAGTTGGTGGGAGAAGTTTATTCACAGCATTAAAACGTTTATTACAACTATCATCATTATTACTGAGTGGTTTATTGATCTATATCGTTTAGGCAGCCATGAAGCTGAACAGCAACAACTTTATATAATTTTAACAAAACCAAAACATTAAAACTACACTTATAAAAACATGTTACACGGGGCAAACAAAAGGGATAAAACTTTAAAATGGACATGTGTAGTGAAATACAATCAACCAACAAATGTAGTCATAACGTTTGGGCGGGCACGATAACACAATTTTTCTTAAAAGTCCATCTAAAATAAAAACAGGCAAACAGTATGCAAAAATCACAAAAGTAAAGAACGATATTCAACAAACCAAACTCTAGGGCAGGCACGAAATAGTGTTATTAAAAGGCCATAAAAATAACAAATCAAAACAGTTCTCAAAAAACGTTTGCATCAACTCAGAAGAAGAAAATGGAAATTATATACTAATGTACATGGATTTAGTTTGTTGGATCTCTCATCTGCTTACAAGAATTACCAACAAATTAGCTAGAATTTTTCTCTTGTTATGGCAAGCCGTGGTTGTGATACAGGAGTTGCGCTAAGAGCTGTGTAAGCAGAAAATGTCTGCTTACGGGCTTGATTAAACTGTCCGTAAATTAAATTTCACGATGGAGTGCTAGCCAAAAGTCCATAGGTTTAGAAGAAACATCCTACTTCCTACAGGGGGATTTATAATACAGAGCGCCACCTAGAGTTAGCCCCCAGAAAGGTCATTTTACTCAGTATGTCATGGGAAGCTCAAGATCATTTGCATCGTTCATACCAAGTCCACGTTAATTGAACAAATCACGCCAATTTGCAGATGTTGTTCACTTTGGAAAAACTATGCTTATTTTGTCAGAGGTGTTCTCAGGGCTTTGAAATTCTTTTCGCAGCACAAAGCTCAAAATTTCAACAAGGATAAAAAACCCACCACATTGACTGCCTCCTTTGAAAAAGATCTACCTGTGTCTAACTCTTGGTGGCGCTCTATACATTGTGTTTCTTGTCTTCTGGTATCTTACCTTCATAGGTGCAGAAATTGTCAGTTACCAGACACACCCCGTTGCTGTCTGCTGTACAGTGATCATCTGTACCACACCCTGAATTATGTCAATGGAAACCAAATATGAAAGAGGCATACCTGTACGTGATGATCTCATATGTGACCAGAGGTGAATTTCACAAAACTAGTCCAAACTTATGACTGGTCCTGTAAGTTAGGACTAGTCACGTGCCCTACCTGGAGATAAGACTAGTCCTAGCGCTTTGTGAAATCCCCACCTGCTCGCCCAAATTTGAGAGAATGTTTCGCGTTTTCTAAAACTACCATTTCCTGAATAAAACCCAGGTTGGGGTTACTATTTTCCAAAAAGTAATTTACAATGGAAAGATATAGAAACAAAATCAGCCATGTCTCGGTGTATAGAGTGCAGTGTTGTGGCAAACAAGCCTAAAGCACCACTCAAGGTCTGTGGGTTCACATAGCCTTGCTGGCCATGAGACTCTGAGACCTTAACCAGTTAGCCAGTTTCCCTTGCCTGGAAATGGAAGCCATGTAAAAATGCCATTATGCAATTTCGGACCAACGAAGCAAAGGTCGCCCAGTTATTCCACTGCGGAGCATGCACAGACCACACACACGCCATCTAACGCTTCGTTTCAGCCACACAAGAACAAAAAAGGGCTTGAATATATTGGCATGTTCTGGCTATTGAGAGGTGGTTTTTGTGTAATCCCCATCTACAGACCTTTGTCCTTTTGTTCCAAGAAAAGGATTACGAGGCATTGAGAGGCTTCCACATATGTTCATTGTATTTCAGCTCAATGGAGGTAAGTCAGAGTGAGCCGGCAATAGAGCCTTGGTTCTGTGTTTAGTACCACTCCTATGCCATAGGTAACTGCTGATGTTTTGCAATTCACAGTGAGTGAAAATTCTCGATCGAGAAACAAAACAGACGATCCAATAAAGAGAATCTTTGTTCTCTTGACACTGTCAAGTCAGGGTCTCTTTGTGCCAGCGGTACCCTCAAAGAAAAAAGATTCCGGCAATTACGCCAAAAGAATCCTGCCAGGGGGCTGATACAAAAACAAAAAAAAGAATCCCGGTGGCAACTGGTTAAGCAATACAATTAACCATAATTTGCTTCTCTTTATCACCAGATCCAGGTGTATAAATAGGGACCTGTAAGGGCCGAGATGGTATTACGTTTGATTAACCCCTTAGACAGTTTGGTTGAAGTCTTATTATTATAAAACCTGTCTGGTAATGAAACCAAGGGACCCTCAAAGGTGACTTCACTGTAACCCGTAGGCCTGAAGATACCCATGTAGAGAAGATGAAGAAGAAATGTCAGTTTTAGATGTGGGAGGAAAATGCCAAATAGGGAAAACCCACGCATTCAGGTAGGGACTGAAAAACCCAATCCATGTGCGTGGCTCCAGCCCGGGATTCAAACTAGGGGCCACACAGGTGAAAGGCGGGGAAAGAAACCATTGAGCCAACCCGATGACAGGAATATAAAAAATGTAAAGCGCTTTGATCTAGTTACTAGGATGCACACTTTGTAGGAGCCCTATATATTATTATTTAAATCCTCAAGAGGCCTTACAGTGTGTCGTTGTGGCCGAGCGGTTAAGCGCATCGGACTCAAGTTCTGGTGGTTAAGTCATTGGGGTGTGGGTTCGAATCCTGGTCATGACACTTGTGTCCTTGAGCAAGACACTTAACTATAATAGCTTCTCTTCATCCAGGGGTAAATGGGTACCTGGGGAGCTGAGACAGGAATGGAATAAATGGCCCAGTGACCAGGGGTAATAATGTTGGAGTGCCATGAGCGTCACTGAGTGCTATATAAGAAGCCACTATTATTATTATTAAAGTGGCCACAAGTGTCTTTTCACAAAATTGTTCATACTGGCCACAAACAGCCAAACGTTTTGACCCACTTCCACTCAACCAAAAAGGTTAAAGTAAAGGTCATGCCCTGTCATGACATTTTCAAATGTCTCCAATGCTAACATGGTATCTACATTTCTAAAACAAAAACAAAGTTCTGTTTCATATTACTTATTTGAACTGCAATAATTGAGTTTAAAATTAACAAAATTAGCCATGTTTGGGCATGGTGACGATTAAATGTATACAACTAGTGAATGTTTGAGAGTGCAATGGTGAGAATATTTTCATGAATTGAAAGATGGAATGCTTTCTACTCAAGAGTACTGGACCCAAGCTCTGGTGTTTCTGATCAGCAGAGTGTGGGTTCGAGTCCCACTTCACACGTGTGTCCTTAAGCAAGACACTTAACCATGACTGCTGGGTCCTTCGGATGGGACGTAAAGCTGTTGGTCCCGTGTGTTGTGTAATGCACGTAAAAGAACCCAGTACACTTATCGTGAAGAGAAGGGGTTTGCCCCGGTGTTCCTGGCATTGTCTGGCAGCAATATGCACCACCCCACCTTGTATCCCTTTCAAAATGTTCAATTATGGTCGCTTCGTCTCATAAAATCATTTGTAACAATCTCCACCAGAATTGATAATTCGGCGCCAGGAGTGTCATTGTGACAGACATGGTGCATTATAAATGTACACTATTATTAATGAGGCTAGACCACGGAACATTCCATCTTTCAAAAAATGAAAATACTCTCTCCATTGCACGAATGCAAAACATTCATTATTTGCTTTTTATAACATCCAAATAGATCTTTGTCATTTGATTGGAGGATAAAACTATAAGAACAAACAAACTGTACATGATTGTATTCTTGCATCCACTACGAGGACGTTTTGCACTGGTGCGTATAACACATGGTGTGGTCTAACATGCAAATAGTAAAAAAAAAGGATGGGATGAAAATGAGGGTAAATAGTACCAAATGTACAGTAAATAGTACCAAAATGTACAGTTGGGGTTAGGGTTAGGCCATGATGTAGGCTATGTAATGAGGGCATTTTGTACTGGTTTCGTATCACACATGGTGTGGTCTAGCATGCAATAATAAAAAAGGATGGGAAGAAAATGCTGGTAAATAAAACCAAAATGCATCTTTGTGACCTACGACGTTTATGTAATGGTTTTTTTAAAGACTACCGCGTGAGTGACAATCCTCCAATCAAATGACAAAGCTCTACTTGGGTTTTATATCAAAACAAATGATCTTTAAAGGCAATAGACCGTTCCGGCTTTGACAACAAGCCCCGCCCACACACCTTAGTTTGTGTGCGTTTACGCTGCACGTGTGACCGAGTTTGACCGAGGTCACATGACCAAAAGGCGTGATCCAATTGGTCAATGCGCATTGTTTGATTGACAGGCCGGAACAGTCTATAGGACTATGCAGAAAGGAATGGTTTCAGTACATACATGGACATCCAATGAGCTGCACTCGGAGTCCAACGTAGTATGGATCACACGGCTTTTTAACTATGATCTTAATCGCATTGGCTTTCACTGGCTTAGGGAAATAATTGGTCATCTTGGTGTCTAACCTGGCTCCTGCATTAAAAAGCTGTCAATAAAATACAGGAAAATCATAATATGCAGTAATGAGCAAGTAGGTTTTTTTTTTACAGTTAATGCGGACAAGAAAAATTAATCTTCTTTCTTCATCTCATGCTTCTTCTGACTGCATTTTGCGCCATTCTTTTCACTCCTTTTCCATTGCAGCGCTTCTTTTACACTTCCATACTTGTATGCTTTCCGTGTTGGTCATTTAGTCTTTCAGAAAGGCCATTAAAATTGTTTGCAATAAGGGTTTGAAAATGTTAAAACTAATTTCCTTCAAAAATGGCCCTTGTTTTGAAAACCTATCCCCCCCTATCGTACAATGACTTGAATAAACTTCATGGTGTAAATTACAAGGAGTTTTACCCTCTTTTGAAAGTATTATTATTTGTTTAAAGCACGCAGGATGCGGCGAACATAATGGTAATTGTCAAAGGCCAGTATCCGCTTTTCGTGTGATCCATTATACATAAAATAACAAAACAAGTGAAATGTTAAGTTCAATCGGTGAAAAAAGTGAAAAACCCCATCACAGTTTTCAAACATCGGATTTTGGACTCACAATATCAACATTAATTCTTTCACTCATTTACCAAAAACCATAACACTTCAGGCAAAAATGTTTCGAGAGAAGTTTTCCACCATGACCATCTTTATACCATGTCTGTTATGTGTAAATCTGTGAACATATATTTTTTCAATCTTACAGATGATATGCACATTCTTCAAAGGACAGCGGATGTCCTTTAAAATGAAAAGGCTAAACTTCTTTTCATTGTGTGCTTTTGTTCTGAAAACAAAGTGAGTAAAACTTGTTTTTGTTGTTGTTTGAGTTCATAAGGAGTGTTTATCCATCAATTAAATAATGACTGCCTGGCGGTCTTCGTGTCGTAAGGTCAGGAAAAAAGAAGGCCCTAGTCTGGCCCCTTTATAATACTAATTATAACTTCACTGCAGGAACACTTCCACTCGACTCAAAATACACACAAGACGTCAGGGTGGCAGCGTGGTCAGGCTATGCCCAGGCAACAGACACTCCCGACCTTATGTCACAAGTTTGCTTATGTTTATGCAAATTAGAGGGGGGGGGGGGTCGGTACTTGAAAAACTTCAAAGTTAATTGTAAAATATTTGTAAGAAACATTTTTACGAAAAAAAGGTTTTCTTAATTTGTAATGAATGAAACTCCATTTCACTTGTCCTTCAATGTCAAAAAGTGGCTCTTCTAAATATACACAATTACAAAATCACATATAGACCTGTCAACTTTATAACTGGAGTCTTCATTAGAATCAACATTACAACAACTGAATTTTGGAAAGAAGTGGTTTCTACAAAATTTGAATGTCACAAATTTTTTCCAAATGGGAGCATTTTCCTATGCTTGGTTATCTTCACAAATTCTCAAATGGAAAAGAAAGTCCTAAAAGGGAGAGAAAGCCTGAGAAGGCAAAAATGTGTTCTTAAATTTATTTCCAATGTTAAATGGGTATAGTTTTAAGAATGTCTTGTTGTTGATCAAGTGATAACAAAGGAATGTCCACATATGAGGTGATTTGCAAGGTCTTCAAATGCTATTTTGACAGTATTTCAGACGGATATATTTCTGTGGAGAATTGGCACTGGTATGAGTTTCATAATCAGTAAGCTTGATTGAAGGCCAGATTGAAACTTATCAATTTTGTTCTTGATAAATACCGTTATTAAAGGAGTACTCAATCTTTGCATAAGCTTATTAAATTTTGATTTTACCTTATTTCCTGCAATGGATGCTGAGCTAGCATCAGAGGCTTCATACTCAATCTGGAACTTATCAACCCGGCGTTCAGCATTTAAACCCACCCCCTGGGTGATGAGTCCAGACACCATCATATCTTGTGGTAAGTGAATCTACGCACACACACACACACACAAAAAATAGATAGGTATAGACTTAAAATGAGTTTTAATAATCGCTATCTTATGAAGACCGAAGACAATAGGAACAAAAGGTCTCCACAGGGGAATTCTAAAGAGAGGGACGTTCCACAAGGAACGTTGTGTGCTGTGCAACGTCTGTGGGAGGATGTTAAGTACAGGCACAATGGAAAGGACAAAAGAAGTCTCCACGGGAATGCAAAAATGGGAATGTGTGACGCTTTCTGTGTGTTAAACAAGAAATTAAAGGTAAAACTCTGGGGCCTAACATTGTTGAATTGAGGAGAAGAATCGCATAACAATTTGCAAGGTAAACCATAACAGGGCCATATTCCATAGAGCTGCTTAAGCAGCAAATATTGCTTAACAACATTCTGCTCAGCAGAGATGAGCAACATACCAGTCACAGATGGTACATGAAACATTTTATTTTGGCTGGTAAACTCATTCTTGTATTAAGCATAATTTTGTTATGCTTAGCCACTTTTTGTGTTTAAGGAGCTCTATGAAATTAGGCCCTGGAAAACCAGTCACTTTCACATCATCTTAATGTGTGATCTGAACAGGTTTACGGTAACATCATGTACATAAATCTCTCTAGTGAGTTGTGGTGGTTCTGAACAACTTGAAGTCACCACCATTATGCTCCGATTGCCTTCCGGAGCGATTGCCTTCCGGAGCGATTGCCTTCCGGAGATACTCCTGAAGACGATCAGAGCATTCTGATAAAAACATCAAGTTTCTCCTGAAGACTGTCAGAGCACTGATTTTCTTAAGACAAAACCTTTTTCCTGAAGACAATCACAGCATACTGATCGAAACATCAAGTTTCTGCTGAAGACGATCAGAAAATACTGATCAAAATAGCCACTTATAACACCATGTACATGAAATCTCTCTTATGAGTTATGGTGGTTCTGAAAAGAACTGTATGTATAACAACTTGATGTATCGATCAGTGTGCTACAACCACCAGTTGTTTTTAGAACCACCACAACTCATAAGAAAGACTTCCATGTACATGATGTTACCGCAAACTTTACCAAACTGTATTTCCACCATGCAAAGTTTCAAATCCTACTTAATGTATAATCCGTAAGTGCTTCAAAATTTATCTTTTCCGTATTTTTTTCAGGCAAAAATACAAATGATGAACAAGAGTTAACTTTATGTAGGAGTTGAAACTTTGCATGGTGGAGAATACAATAGGGTAACACCGTGGAAATAACGTTTCTATGAATTGTTGTGGCTCTGAAAAAACAGGTGGTGTAACAAACCAATGTTTCGATCAGTATGCTTTTTTCTTCAGAAGAAAACTGGACTCATGGTGTTTCCATGATGTTACCGCAAACCTTACTTAACAGCAAACTTGGTGAAAGTGCACTTGTCACAAAGAAATGTTTTTACTTCGATAGAAATTGTGCTCGACCACAAATGAGTGAATTTTGGATTCCTGCCTCCTTATGTAACCTCTTGGAGTCAAGAATAGAGTCTTTTGTAAAACTGAACACATGTGATCACCAATGATCACACAAACTCAGTGAAATGGATTTGTAACGATTGGTGGTAGAAACAATCTAGAAACTTAAGATTTGTGGCAGATTATCTTTCTAATGAGTTGTGGTGGTTCTGAAAAAAACTGGTGGTTTAACAACTCAAGATATCGGTCAATACGCTCCGAAGGTCTTCAAGAGAACGAAGGAAGCCAAACAAAAAGTGAGCATTTATTAATGATTGACCTTTATCCACATGTCATCATCGTCCAGTTCAGGGGCCCAACCAGCTTCCACACTGCTGTTTAACTGCCAGTTATCTAGTTCAGCATTCTTGGGTTCGAATCCAACCGCAAAGTAGGAGGAAGCCGTGTAATTTATGGCTGTCAAGTTTTCCTGACAGTACAAATCCACACTTTCCGCTAGGAAGAAAATTAAGAGGAAAGAATTTAAATACGAAAACAAACTTCAACAACCAGTATGAGTGATTTGCGATACAGTTTAACCCGGGAGAGGCTATTTTCCCCAAAAAGTCAACTAACAAAAATTATTTGCAACTCAGCAGCGCACGGGCAGTTTAGAACCTTTAATCAGCTTTTATATACACCATTGTGACACACATTCACCAGCCTCACAAAAAAATACCATTAAATGCTGAAAACACTGAGGAAAAAAAAACCTTGCCACTTTGCAAACCAGAAATACATCTAACCAATCGGGAGAGTGTGGCAGGTGCTAGGTGAGGATCAAAACTTCTTGACCTTTCCCTCATGATACATTGCAAAAACGGCCTCTCCTGAGAAAACTGTAGAGGGCGCTCTGTAATGCAAATCGCCCGTTTTGAAACCAACTGATTTTTAAGCAACAGTTGAAGACAAAGCACAGAATTGTTAACCATTCAAAAGCTCACTCATTCAAAAGTTCATACTAGAGCCAATCCCACAGAAAAATATTTCCGCCTGAAATGCTGTGAAGTCTATAAAATAACATTTGAGGGCCCCAACAAGCAGCATTGCTTATTTTGTTTGCAGCAATCAAAATAAGCCCAATATGAGCCTTTTTTCACCTAAACAGAACCACCCAATTTAATGGAATCTTCACAGGCTGGTTTGATGGTGTGTTTTTGAAATCCATTCAGATGGGGTTTAATTTCAAAAATCAGTGATGTACTTTCCCTTTTAACCATTTTAAGCAGTAATTCACAACCTTGGTTGTTTCGAAACTTTCACAGATTTTTCATTTTGTGCATACATGCTCAGTCCTCACAAAACCACTCCTTATAAGCCTTTTTCAAGGCCATGGCTCCGTCCGCTTGTTTAAAGTGGATGTTTTCTAAATAACTTACGGAGCCTAAGCCCAAGACCAAGCCTAAGCCGTGATTTCGAAAAGGGCCACATCTGCTTACTGCTCCGAATGTTCCAAATGAAGTCTAAGAAAACCCAATTTCAGCTGCAGTGTTAGGCAGAACAATTTTGAGTAAGAAGTTGTTACAGTAAGCAAATAAAACAACAGGGTATAAGTTGCAACAATGTGAAATACATGGTACTGTGGCAGGTTTAATCGGTTTAGGATGAGCGAGATATGTCTGTGCCAAGCATTTTTTGTACTAACCAGGACCCACTGGACCACTATCATGCTGTTGCCATATTAAGTCTTGCTCCCCGTGTGAAACAGCATGACAGAATACTGATTCTCATTCTACAGGAAAAGGTGCCAGATGATTTTGCCCTTCCAGCCTCAGTTTGGTTTTCAAAGATTTGATTGGGAGGAAAAACATGCGGACAGCATGATGATAAAGGTCTATCTCATAGAGCTGCTTTAAGCACAACACAATTATGCTCACCAGCATGAGGTTACCAGCCAAAGTACCACGTCACATGTACCATATGTGACTGGTGTCCTGCTCATTTTTGCTTAGCCGAAAACTGTTAAGCAATATTTTCTGCTTAACCAGTGGCCGCCGGGATTCTTCCATGGTTTCCCATCCAGCCTGAAGGGATTATTTTCTCCGAATTGCTGGAATCATTTTATTTTTGAGAGTACCATTGGCACAAAGAAAAATTGACTTGACAAAGCAAGAGAAAAAATTCACTTTAAAGTACCTAGATTTTTGTTTTCTCTATCGAAAAAATGTCACGGCCATGGATTGGCACTAAATCCGGAACCAAGGCTGGATCCCCGGTTCACTCTGACTTACCTCCATTGAGCCGAAATTCAATGAATAAACAATGGTGGAAGCCACTCGATGTCTTGTATTCCTCTTCTTGGAACAAAAGGACAATACGTCTGGAATCGGGGATTATACAATAACCCCCACACAATAGCAACAAAATTGCCGAAATATTCAAGACCATGTTTTCTCTTTGTGTTGGTGAAACAAAGTGTTAGATGGCGTGTGCATGCTCTGTGCATGCTCAGTAGTGGAATGTCCAGGCAACCTTGGTTTCCATATTCCGATTTTACACAATGGCTTGGTTAAACATCACTCATTTGCTGGTTCGGACAACATTTTCTCGTATACACGACATCCGGCCCCAACTGGTAAAGCAACTGTATGAAATTGGGCCCAGGTTCGTGGAATTAGCCAACACCATGTGAATGAGCTCCTATGCTATACTACCTACCCAAGCCAGCATCAACCTTGCCTAAGTCGTCATCAGACTTTGTGATATTCTCGGTCTTGACTTGGCAAACTGAATTTACACAGTCGTACACGATGTCACACAGGCAGTCTTTCTCACGCCGATCTTCAATCTCCAAAGCTGAAAGGAGTAGTAAGAAATATGGGTCACACAATCTCATCAAAAGAGTGTACACCAGCAGTTTATGTTAAAACAAATAAAAAAACACCTGATGGTCTAGCGGTTAACATGGGCTGCTCTAGCACCCTATTCAACTAGCCACCCCAGCTTATAAGCGTGCGGTCACGTATCATGATAGCCACCATGGCTTATAAACCCAGACAGTCACGTATCATGATATCACAATCCTCCTCGCTTATAGAGTGGATGATCTGTCATGATTCAATGATGGTATCATGGGAGGTTTATAATCGAGGCGGTCTTGATTGGCGGCTTTCTTATAACCCAAGTTGGCAAGGTGAATCGGTTGGCTCTAGAATGGGGGGGGGGGGGTCACGGGTTCAGAAAGAGCTAAGATCCTTCTTAAAATTGACTAGCTTACAAGTTAATCTCAATCCTGTTGGTAAGTCATCATGTAAACAGGCGTACGCATTCGCTGCATGCGCAAAGTTTTTGCTACTTCCACCTCCAATAGTGGCAAATGTATGGTGATATGTCCCCAAATCACAAAAACGTTCACTGGCGTTTCTTTGTACAGAAACTTAGTGACGCTCACGGTGCTCCAACGTTATTACCCTTGGTCACTGGGCCAGTTATTTCATTCCTTAAACCATCTCAGCTCCCTTGGAAGTATCAGCTCCCTGGGGAGTATACAGCCAGTGCTGCCAAGTATGTAGTGTACCAAGCTAAATCAATCACATGAACCATGTCTACCCTCACAGGTGCCCATTTACCCCTGGGTGACGAGAAGCAATTGTAGTTAAGCGTCTTGCTCAAGGACACAAGTGTCATGACCAGGATTTGAACCCACACCCTGATGACTTAGCCACCGGAACTTGAGACTGATGCGCTAAACCGCTCGGCCACGGCAAAAGGTGCTTGAGTCTTTGCAATTCATGTGAATGGCAAACCTCAAGTACAGTTTGTCCTTACATGATCCTCCAGAAATACTGGCTCAATGCTTTCTTATTGGCTTCTGGTAAGCATTGGAGCCACTTTGTGTGAAGTGGACGTGGCATACAGTGGAATTTCATCACACATGCATACAGTCAGGTTTGCTTTGTTAAATGTGACGTCATGATACAAATAACCATGGAAATAACGAATAATGATTCCACAGTGAATTTAAGTGCTTTCTGAAAACTTGGGCCTGGGCCATCCAAGAGCAATACAGTAGTGTACCAAGGAAATCCCAAAAGGCTCAGTAAACATGAGTATCAGGTAGCTGTCGTTTGAGATTGTTAAACTTGACAAATTGAAAACCTCCTGGGTAAAGACACCTACTGTCGTCCAAGTTGCTGTCTGCCATTATGTTGACTGTGACTTGATACCACTCAGGCCACTTAGGGTCTCCATCCACCGTGCAGCTGTTGGTCGGCTCTGCAACGAACATCTGAGACGGGAATTCCATGGCTACCTTCCTCAAGGTACTCCAAGATCCCACATAGGCAGACTATCAAGGAAAAAAAAACACCTGAATATTAAAGGGGCTGTGTCGTCATGATTATAGCAGTAAATGGAATAACCCAGTTACTACGCGCCGGTGGTCGCATCAAAGACTGCATTGTAATTTGACCTCAAGCGCGCGTGTGCAGTATCTGGGTGAAAGTTTATCTTTCCACGCACAGCCACAGGCCTGTTTGATTCATGACGACACAGCCCCTTTAAGCGAGGAGAAGCCGCATAATTTGGCTCAGGACGACATTGGTGATATCTTCATCATTTTTACGAAGTGTCAAATGTGTCAAAATTCAAAAGATTTCACAGATCGTTTTTTGTTTGTTTTAAATTCTTAACGTACTCAATACAAAGTTTAGGATCTAATACATAATAGTTTTTTAGTTACACTAACAAGCATAACCGACAAATCATTTACACTGTATTTTCCATTTTTTGTTTGTACAAAGTGACAAATAAAAATTTTGCCACTTTATCCATTGAAATACATAGCATAAGCACAGTGCTAAAATAGGCGTGGTTTAACTTTTGCGTTTTTATGAAGTAAGGAAACAGTTCATTTACCTTTTTTATGAAGTGACAAACCCATATACGCAATGGTTTGCACACAGTGCTCTGCGGGCAAGTCTGTTTTTTGTTTTTTTTTTACGAAGTGACAATTGTGTTTAGGAATTAATAACTCATCACTCACTCACTTGAAAAAGGTTTCTGAAAAGTTTAGAATGTAAAATCATTTATGTAATATAATTTTAGTTTTGCCCTACACCGATGCATGATTAGTGTACTCAGTGATTTTTGAGTCCTGCCACAAAAAAAATACTGAAAAAATCTCCAGTGTCTTTGCTCAAGGATAGCATTGTCATGCCTAGGGTTTAACCCACACTCTAGCAACACCAGAACCAGAGTCTTTTGTTACTCTTTGTTCCATTCAGCAGAATGAAATGTTAGGGAACATTTGGGGGACACATGTATTACCTTAATGACTGCAGGTAAGGTAGCGTTTCCCTCAGTTATAAAGGTGTCAAGCCATTCTACGGAGTAGGCGGAGTTGTCAATCGTTATAGAGGTGTTACGAACTGCGACCCAGCCGGCCACCTGATCAAAATCCAAAATAAAAACATCTTTCAAAAAACACATAGCAAAGGACTGATCATCATGTGAAAATAAAGTTGATAAGTTATTAATCTATGAGCTAAATTATCATCAGGAACCAATCCTCCAGAGAAAACTGTAAAAGTCCAGGAAAAAGCATTTAACCAGTTGAAACGGGATGGCGTGAATACACGCAAATGTTTCCCCTGCCTGGAAACGGAGATCGTCTTGTAACACCATTATATAGTTTTGGACCTCCGGAGCAAAGGTTGCAGACCACGCACATGCTGTCTAATGCTTCGATTCACCCACACCAGGACAAAAAAAGGTAGCACATTTACTTGTATTTTGTGGCCATTGAGAGGCGGTTTTTGTGTAATCCCCGATTATAGACCTTTGTCCTTTTTTTCCAAGAAGGGGATTACGAGGAATGGACAGGCTTCCACCATTGTTCATTCATTGTATTTCGGCTCAATGGAGGCAAGTCAGAGTGAGCCGGCAATTGAGCCATGGTTCCGAGTTTAGTGCCACTCCCATGCCGTAGGTAATAGCCGATGTTTTGCAATTCACGCTGCGTGAATTTGACATTTTCTCGGTTGAGCACCAAAACGGACGATCCAACAAAGAGAATCTTTGTTCTCCTGCCATTGTCAAGCCAGGTTTTTTTTGTGCCAGTGGTACCCTCAAAGAAAGATTATGGTAAAAGGCTTGCTAACCTTCCGGCATTTACTGTAAGCAAATGAATTACTTAAAAATGCAAATCTATGGTGAACGTGCAAGCTGGCCTGCCACCTTATTTTCTTGCTGACGGGTGACATATGCTTGGGCTCAAGCAAAGAGGGCCCAATTTCATGGCTCTGCTTACTGCGTCATTCTGCGCTTACGAAGACCATTTGCCGCTTACGAGGTTAGCGCCGAATTTCTGCGCGAGCTGTGTAAGCACGAAATCCTTAGTTACGTGAACTACGTACGCGAACAAGCAAAAATTCCTTGCTAACCCGTGAAATACGCTTAAGTAAGCACGGAATATTCTGCTTCCACAAGCGCCGATTTTTTGCTTACGGTAAGCAGAGCCATGAAATTGGGCCCAGTTCTGCTAAAGTAAGCAAAATAATTTGCTTACCGTTAACGGCTCTATAAAATTGTGCCCTGTGCTGCTGCTTACTGCAGCATTTGGCACTTACTGTTCTCTGCTTACAGGTTTAGCAAAACGTTTCTGCTCTAGCTGTGTGATTAGCCTTTTTGAGATATGGTGAACACTGCAGGAGTGGACTGTTTGGTTTGAGTGTATTTACCCAAACCCAATAGTGTCACAGTGTTGTGTCAACCATATCTCAAAATGGCTAATTGAAGAAGGCTCAGCAACAAGAAGTACGCAGACGCACAAGCTAACCCTTGCAAATCTGTGCCCGTTCTCATAAGGACAGAGTTTTCTGCTACCATAAGCAGCAATTTTTCACTTGCATGATCTAATAGACCTTTATCATGCTGCCACCATCTTGGTCGTGTTCCCTGTATCCAATAACAGTAATAGATGCTGATTTTCATGGTAGAAAAGGGAACCAGACTATTTGCCCTTCCAGCTTCGGTTTGGTTACATTGGTTTGAATGGGAGAAAATCAAGATGGCTGCACCATGATAAAGGTCTAATTGGTTCCGGGATCTGCCTGTCTTTGTCTACTTACAATGGTGTCATCCCCACAGGAGTCTAGGTGCTCACAGCAACGTTGGCTGAGTGGATCAGGAGTCGGCGCTGCGGTTGCTGCAATGGAACTGCTCCCATTGCAGAACCATGTTATGATCTCACACACAACATTGGGTTCACATTCTACCTTGGAGGAGCAGCTTTGCCCTGATGAGAAAAAAAAACAAAAAACAAAAAAAACGATTACTCAATTGACGGTCAAGCCATGAAATAACTCACACTAAAAATTTACACCTGCAGATTGCATGTTGTTTTTCATATAAGTAGACATTTGTAATTCTACATTACATGAACAGAATACACTAATCTTTGAAGTTTATGGGTCAACATTTTTTGGCCGACTTGACCCAATGCCCATAAATTTTTAAATAGCTACTTGTATCGATTCAAGAAAGTTATAAGCTTTCATTTTACACATTGCATACAAATAATTGCCAATGATAAGTGGTAGTTAATTAAAACTAAAAAAAAAAATTATTGTTGGGCTCCCGACATTATCTGACATCCATCTGCCAAAACAATTTTGCAAGTTATGTATTTTGTGAATTGTCCTTGACCTATACGAAAGTTTGTATCAAAATTTGTTCAGAGTTTCAGAGTTGGGCCACGCAGCTCTAAGTCTAACCATCCCAAACTTTTTCTCTTTCTTTTTTTTTTATATTATTTTTCTGTTGGACTGTGGACTGCAAGAGTGATTTTATGTTGAGATCAGACATACCACGGTAATCAGAGTCCAACAGCTTGGGTGTAAGGATGAGAAAGGATCCTTGTACATCACTCAGAGGGTGTTAGGGTAAACAATTATCAAAAATAAGGTTTACCCATGGTTTGACTTACCCTGTGTGTTCCATACCAACATGCCCAGCAAGCCGACCTGTAGTTTGGTCAAAAGAAGTGAATACGGAGCATTTAGTTCAACAACGGTTGTGCAAATCTATAACAATAGGGGGGCGGAGGGGGGAGGGGAAGTGACCTTCCTACAACCCAAAATTTGCCAAATAATCACCAAATAGTCCTAATGTTTGAAAGGTGACTAAGGTCCTAATCAAAACCTTTGAATAATTTGGAGTATTTTTATGCGACAATACAATATTTGACCATGGAGGTATTTGACCGCTAGCACATACATAGCGCGGCATTGGGCTAAACAGTCAGCAGTCAGAATGTTAGTTTTAGGTAGTTGTGCAGTGCATGAATTGTAACCATCGAGGGTGATTATGGCAGCTAGTTGGGCTGCAGTGCAAACACATCAATCACTCAGTGCGTGCAAATTATACAGGGACTGTGCTAGTGTGGTTAATCAAGCAGGGGGCATGCAGTGGGAGCAAGAACTGGTTTTACCCCCCCCCCCCCCCACGTCCCAGAAAGACAAAAACAAACAAAAACAAACGAACATATTAAAACCGTGGATCTCTCCCCTTCTCACAGTAAACAGGAATAAAAATTGAAACCTGAAAATAGGTGTCGATCGAAAACAGGTGATGGCACTATACTTGAATTGCTAGCAGTAACACCCAGTGATTCATTCAAAAAAGAGTTACCGGTACCTAGACCCAGTAACTGGGGCGCTGTACTCCTTTTTTGAGATTTTTGACATTATCTGTCGTACTAGCTAGTACGACAGATGTCAAAAATCTCAAAAAAGGAGTACAGCGCCCCAGTTACTGGGTCTAGGACGTGACCAAAAGGCTATTGATTATTGCAGCTTCAGCTCAGGCCCTCAGAAAGAGGGCTTGTCTTGCCCTTAGAGTCGGTCAATTTCTACCTGTAAACATCCTTAATTTCTCCCTCTTAATTTCTTAGACTGAGTTTTATTAACAATAACACTACCTGCCCATTCACTCAGTACAACAGCTACAGTAGGCAGGGCAGGAACGGCAGGCAAAAATGCCGTATACCGACACGACACTTTATCTCCGTCTACGGAGGCTCGATTACACTCCATGGATATAAAGTGACAGCCGGATACGGCATTTTAGCCATACTAACAACTTGAAATCCATTTAACACGATCTACTTTTAAACTTCAATGTTTAAATTACCTTGATCGTGAAGTTAAATCACCCGGCATTTTTACGGCCCGTGGTGTTCGGTGCGCAAAAACAACGACTTTGCCAAGTATACCGGCAGAGGTCGCCCTTCAAAATGAAAAGTGGTCGTTTGCCAAAATGATACCAAACTCGGTGGGGGTCATTGAATGCTTGTTTTTTTAAAATATGGATATACATTGTTCAATGTCATTTTCTTTCCTAAGAGAATAATTTTTGAAAAAATAAATCTCTAGTTTGTCATTTTCCAGTCTCAAAGAGGGCGAGGTACAAGCTATCGATTAAAACGGGAATTTGATTTTAGTCTTGTTATGTGATCGTGTGCTCCAGAAATTATAATTGTGCCCCATTTTGTCATAATATCAACAATGCAACAATTGATTTAAAATACAGCGACCAAGATCTATCAAGTGAGGTTGTAAAAAAACAGATGGATCTTTTTGCTGCAAAAGTGAGTGCACTCATGCCCAGCCGACCACAAGCTGTAAAAAGTAGTCCGTCATTAATTTCTCTTGTACCATGGATGCTGAAACACCCATATCACTGAATCGATGTGAAATTGACTTCTGGCGCAACATCGGTGTAGCCAGGACGCGGGGGGGGGGGGGTGCGAAGGCAATGGGAAGGGGGGTTGCGAAGGCAATGGGAAGGGGGGGGGTCATGCTTTCCCAGTAGTATAGTATTTGGCTTGTATGACCAGGTCGTGTGGTTGCGGGCGCTCGCCACAAGGGCTTTTGATTTATTGACTTATTTTCACTAGATTGCGCTCTGGTGCATTTTGACTTCACCAGTCAAAATTTTCATTTTACATTTTACATTTTAACATTTTTAACAAATTTAACATTTTACAACTAGTAGCTCATTTATGCTTAGCAAAGACAATCATTTTACATGTGAGTAGTATTTTCTGCTTAACAGCTTTTTTGAAATTGGTTCCTGTCTCTTCGATCCATCCAGACAAAAGCAAGAAATCGCGCTAAGAAACAACCTGTTCCGACTGCTATGTCGGAACAGCTGAATTATAACAGCAAGAAAATACTAACTTATTTTGAGCATACTAATGAACCAATAGTTGTATATTGAGCCTCTTTATTTAGTGACAAAGAATGATGATCAGGTTTAGAGTTACGGCTCCTTACTGAATCAGTTGCCATGGCAGTCTGTGCCTTTTTGAAACGGCTGAATGGACATGCAACACCTGACAACAATTGCCCTTTTGCAGAGCATTTTCACCCATTCGTGGTAGAGGTCTTTTTCAAAGTATGCCTATTGCATTATGGCCATTATGCATGCCCATCTTTGATGTGCACTTTGCCTTTTATATTATGAAAAACGAACTTGTCTTTTTTAAACTCGGTAGGTTTTGCTTTTATTTTGGTTTGCTTTGTTTGGGGCTAGTTACTCATCAGATAAAAAATATCTAAAACTTTGAAGCCATTTTTTGTAATTTAATACTACACCGATTATGTCTGCTGAGCTAAGATTCACCTTTTGAATTGTTAAACATTTCCCGCCCTTGACAGTTATTGTATTAATAAATTGTAAAAAATTAAGTTTAAGGCATATCGCTGGAAAATATTGAGAGTATTGAACAGATATTGAACAAGTTGCGGAATATTTTGCGTTTAAAAAAAAAGACAGGCAAAAAAAAAAAAAAGATTTTGAGTTCATTATCACTTCAGTCATCAAACATCTTGTTGACATGAAAACAAAAACTTTTATTTAGGGCATTTCCAAAGTGAGTAATTGACCAGCCACTATTGGACGACACTGTGTGACAAAACGTCCAATCTGCTCCGCGGCTACCAGAAAAGCGATAGAAAACAGATTAATCTAAAACGTTTAAGCTGCTTTTCTGACTCCAGAAAAACCCCAAAACGGCAAATGTCAACTTTTCAACCGTAAATAAGTGAGTTTCTGCTTTTCTCGAAATTGAAAAGTGGAACAGTAGAAAATGGATGCTATACGAAAAAGTTGTATCTACTTTTTAGGAGGAAGAAAAACAGAATAGTTGAAAAATGCACCTTTTCCCCCTTTTCATAAAAATTTAGATAGCTGAAAAGCAGATGTCCACTTTTTAACCTCTATAGCAATGACCAAAAGGGCGTTTAATAAAAAGCGATACACAATTTTTTTTTTAATAAATGAAAATCCACAAATACATGTCAATGTTTTTCTTAGAAAATAAATCAATGTTTCTTTTCGGCAAACATTACTTTGAGACCACTCTTGATCAGTAAACTCCAAAAAAATTTATGCAGAGCCAGTTGTTGTTTTTTTAATCCATACAAACTGCACTAACGACCTTATAGTCCCGAGTCGACAAATTGTGAGTTTCCTTGACGAGTAAGAAATCCGTAAATGGACATCGCGAATGAGAGAGTTAACGCGCAAGAAGCATGCAGGCTTGTAGAGGCCAAACCCCAAACAACATCGCAGTTAGCAAAATATTGCCATGGGTGACGGCGAGCGCTTACAGTTACCATGGCAATAAGTTGCTTCATGACGCCGCTCGTCGTAGGCAGCAACAAGCAAATGATGATTAGTCATTGTATATGCCCCGTTACATATTAACACAGTGTGACGCACAATTATGATTAACACTTGCAGTTGCAAGATGTCGGTTCGCAATAATGTGCAAATAATTGCAATGGAGATGTGTGGACAAACCGTAGGTCTCATTAACCTCAGTTGCAATTTACTTATTAGGCCTGGCATCACAATGGCACATTGCTCCAAACAGCTGAAATACCACGGGTGTTAATTCGGTTGGGGATTTTTTTGTTGTTTGCATGCCGTCACTAGAATGGTTTGCCAAGACTGTCAGACCCCCCCCCCCCCAAAAAAAAAAAAAATAAATAAATAAATAAATAAATAAACAAATAAATAAATAAACAAATAAATAAATAAACAAATAAATAAATAAATAAATAAAAAATTATGTTCGCTACCAGGGAATAGAAACTTTCAAGAGCAGAGTATTTATGCAGTAACAACGTCTGGCCATTTTGGCACGCAAGAGAATACGACTGCGCAAACTCGTCAACTACCCTGTTTTTTAACCTTATCTTTTATAGTATTTTTATTATTAAAAAAAATTATGTCAATGAAAACTCAGTCAAATTTGAAAAGGCAGTGAAACCCACTTTGCCGATCCGTTTTTGCATGAGAAATCAATATTAATTGCCGTTTAGTTTCACTTAGCAACGAACACTATTTTATAATACAAACTGTTTAACTCTGAGTGGTCATTAGTCATCCCTTTGTCTGTATTGTTTAATAATTCCCATAATTGTCTACCCCTTTTTCTACAAATGGATCTTTTTTATGTTCGCGCTTGGGTCAGTTTGGGTCGAAAGCCAAGTCCACCCCTACTATTTATAATAAAGATATATACCAGTACATATATAAATTAAGGGTGAGCAAAGAAAATTTGGCTGATGCTGGACTCGGACCCGCAACCTCCCTAATACCGTACGAGCGCTCTTCCAACTGAGCTAACGAGGCAGCCCTGTGTTGGTGGGCAGTCCCATGCATTGCCAAACCTCTTTGCTCGGTTGGGACCAGTCAGAAGCCAAACCACACTTTGCCGATGAGCCAGGGATCGGGCCCTCGAGCATGTGATACAACCTGGTAAACGACAATAGCGGGGATGAGCACAACAAACGGACGCAGGTTTTTTTTTAAGTGTAGTATAAATAGTCCCGGTTATCGTCTCATTTCTCACCCACGCAGTTATGATTTAAGAAATTCCTCTTCTTCATTTTGGAGCAAATTGGTGCCGTCTTCAAATGTTAATTACAGATGCCCTAAAATTAATTAGATTTTTACTTTCGTAAACACGTACTTTGTATGGCCATAATTGCAAAATGGAGAACTGAAAATGTGCACACGAAATTCAAATGCTGTTTCGTGCATTTTAAGACAGTCGGGCCATGCAATAAAAACAATAAAATATCACTAAAACTGAATTGGTATTTCTCAGCTCTGTCGTATACATTATATTCAATTGACCCAATTGGAGGTACCAATATATACAAACTGTTTATAAGTTGGGAAACTATAACTAGTAAACTAGTAAAATTTGCGGGTACAACCATGTAAAAATCTCTTTTGGGAGAAGTGGTGGCTCTGAAAAGAGCCGGTGTGATCTCGACGTTTCGAACAGTGTACTCTCTTTCTCCTGAAGACAAGCAGAGTATACTGTTCGAAACGTCGAGGCCACACGGGCTCTTTTCAGAGCCACCACTACTCCCAAAAGAGATTTTTACATGGTTGTACCCGCAAATTTTACTAGTTTACTAGAGTTTCCTATCCTTCACACCATTCAAAGCTTCAAACATCACTTGTTTACAAGTGAAATCTTCTGCGGAAAAAAACTTACTCGAACGTGTCAACGAGTCAAAAATATAACGGCTACGGTGCATACAACAGCTAAGATGTAAGATTACACGGCATTTTCATTACAGATGCTAGGTCCAATTTTTGGCCGATTTGACCCGGAATTTAGATTTAAATTTTAAATAGTTGTTTTCATAGATACGAGTCTATGTTACAAGTTTTCATTTAAGGTATTGCACGAAAACCTTGTCAATGACAAGTGGTAAGCCTAGTTAATTCAAATCCTTAAAAAAAAATTATTAACGGGATCCCGACATTATCTCACGTCCATCAGGCATGTACAACCATTTTGCACGTTACATTGTATTTTTGTGGTATATGCGAAAGTTTGTGTATGTTTTACGGTTTGGAAACAGCATCATCTGTCAACATTCGTTCAGAGAAAAAAATTATAAATCAAAACATTCTTTCGGCGAAAATCGGGCCATCAACTTCTAAAAGCGAACCGCAGACAACAATTTTCTTGAACTCCCTCATCACCTAGCATAGAAAGTTACATTTTGAAGAGCACAAAATTGTTTGAGCTTTTAAAAAGATTACTTCGGTGCACCAAAATTGGTATTGTAGACCGTGTGTAATTCTCGCTTGGTTTCTAACATTTCCTAAAAATCTTGTTAAAACGGTACTGGACCAATTTACATTCAAACACGGGCGAAACATGCATATTAGTATAATAATAAGTATCTGCTATCACCACTTCTCAGTTGCCTTCTAGAACAAAAAGCCATCAATGTAATGTGTTGAATTACAATACCGTATTCAATGCCTATGCGGTGCTTCGTGTAAACTTAAAGTTGTATGATGGTTTTTCTTCTTAGGTTAACCTCGTTAACTAAAGAAAGCGTGCCATACAGCAGCCGACAGCTTTCGAAGACATACCAATCTTCTTTTTTATTTTAGGCCTACAAAATGATAACGCCAGTACAGCAATACCAGCCGTAACAGCACTCTTACTTTAACCATCAAATTAATAACCGTAAGCATATTATAATTGAAACCCAAAGCAAATTAACACAATGGAATCTTGTACAAATTAACACATGACTGCTAAATAACCAGCCCATTATCATCTCAACCAATGTGACTTCGTATTGTGAAGGGGTCGCCTGTCAAGACCATTATGTCAATATAAGGAAGACAAACACTGCGACGATTGGGACCGTAAAACAACCTTGTTCTGATGTTGACTTCCACGTAGTAAGAAGTGTGCTTATTTAGTGGGGGTTTTTTGTGTGTGTGTGATTGGTGTCGATGTCAGACTTACTTATGTGACGTTTGAGATTGTTTGAAATTGAATGGGGAGAGGGGATTGAGAAGAAAGTTATATCTTGATGTGCTTTGAGGGATTCGTGTTATGTTGGCATTTGGTTTTATGATCCAGCTGCCTCCTCTGCAGAAAACACTTTATACGGTCCCTTTGGGTAACGAAGTTCACCTCTTTCTTTGTTGTTGTGTGGCCAATTTAATAGTAAACAAGAGGGTGGGGACTTGATCACCCTAACCCCTTCCCTTGGGGTGCGCAACTGCAACATCCCCCACTTTGTTCCACTCTACCCCAAATCTCACAACACCAAAGCAACTACCACACCAAATCCCCTCACAAACACACCCAATTATACATGTCATCTCACCTCTTTACTTATTCCCTATTGCCTTCTAACCCTTTGTACGTCGTTGTTTCATATTGTACAGAATATTACAGCCTGATTAGCAAATCAGAATGCAAGACATATTCATAACACAAGCAACCCAAGGGCACATCGGTCCAAACATCGGTCTGTTTCGTGTGGCTACGCGAGAACAATCAAATTCAGCTCACTCCATAAAGGGGGAAAATATCGATTATTTTTCTGGTGGCAAACCACCAGCAACAGGTTTGGCAGTCCGACCGTTTTTTAGACTCGTGCACGTTTAAATGGCAACCAAGCATCGGTCTCATTAAATCAACAGCCGTGTTAGTAAATGACCTCTCCTCGAGAAATTGAAATATCGAAATTGAAAGGGAAGTTTTGACAAATAAAAAAAAAATTAATGTGCAAGTTCGCCCTTAAAACAAGACTGAATGCAACGATTATAGAGCGCCGAATGCGCAAGATGGGGAACTGGACCTCCATAGTTGGAATGCGAAATACGCATGGGCGCCATTTCAAGAAGTGGATGTTTTGTTTCTCATTGACAGACACTGTCATAGTCTGCACTGATCTGCACTGACCTGTTGTATCAAAAGAGTTACTTGCTGAAATGGCGTCCAGTGGGATTTCACTTTTCAGCCTGAGTTCCCCCACCCTAATCTTGAGCCTTTCGCGCTCTATAAAATTTGGCTGGAAGCCACTCTTGGCAAAGGACCACAAGACAAATAACACATAAAAACTCAGGGAAGCTGAAAATATGGAGGGAAATGTGCGCCATAGGCAAGGAGTTCCAAAGGGATGCAGTACATAAAGAAAGGTTCTTTGTTTTACTAGCAAGAGAAGAAGCAGAAAGCCTGCACGGTGTCACTCTTGTTATGCACCGTTATGTCCGAAATGGACCATGTCTGAACCATTGTATCCGACAAATCACTATGTCCGACCCATTGTGTCCGACTAACCGTTATTTCCGACCCATTGTGTCCAACGAACCATTTAGCCGACACACTGTGTCCGACTAACCACTATGTCCGACCCATTGTGTCCAACGAACCATTTAGCCGACACACTGAGTCCGACTAACCACTATGTCCGACCCATTGTGTCCAACAAACCATTATGTCTGACCCACTGTGTCCGACAAATCATTATATCCGACCCACTGTGTCTGACGAACCATTACGTCCAACCCATAGTGTCCGTGGGACACAATGGGTGGGACATAATGGTGAGTTGGACACAATGGGTCGGACATAACGGTTTGTCGGACACAGAGGGTCGGATAATGGCGCATAACACACGCTCAAATACCCTGATAAAAGGAACCAGGTTGGATGGATCGGTGGACCATTTTCCATGGAAATATCTGTAGAACAGAGGTTGGGTACAGACCTACGGTGAGAAAGAGGTTGTAATGAAGAGCCCAATTTTTCACAAACACTACGTTTCAAAGGCTAAACGACAACACCAATGTATTTTATGGCAGGCACTAGCTCCGACCCAAGTGTGGCATCAATGCGTACTCCGTTAGGGACGTAGATGTCGGATTATAATAATGGCCTCTTTCGAAACAACGGCTTCAGCTTGGGGTCTGGCTCGAGGCTCCGTTTGCCTGTTTGAATCCCCAATTTCGAAAACGGAGCTTAAGCCTAAACCCAGAATAGCATCAGGTAACTTATGTAAGAACTGCCGAGCTCCAGTGGCGTAACAGGGGGTGGGACCTATAGACCTTTATCAGGGATCACTTAAAAGGGGATGTAACTTTTCATTTTAGATATCAAGAAATAAACCTCAAGAATAAACCGACTGGCTAGTTTTTTAATTCAATTTTGGGGTGAACAGTGAAACATTTTGACTTCGTTCACCCCAAAGTTAAGATAAATGCGTGTGATATCAATTTCCGGCCAGCCGCTATATTGCCGAGGACAAGCGCTCGTTGTTTAGGTGAATACAATAAAAGCACAATGGTTATGAACTCATTGTTAAGATTACTCGCCTGAATGACGTTCAGCGGTAAATCAACGAGTGACAAACATTCTAGACGAAATGCGGTGGCAGACAATTGCTATGCTTTGTGCGTTGGCGTACGAGCCGGGGCGGTTGCCCACCCCCACAACCCCACCACCCACCAACCACCACCCCCACCCCACCCCACCCCCCCCCCCCCCCAAAAAAAAAAAAAGAAAAAAAGAAAAAGAAATATAACAATAATAATAATAAATATAAATATAATAAAAATTAAAAATAAGTAAAAAAAAAAAAAAAAAAAAAAAAACATAAAACAAAAATGTTAAAATCGGGCAAAACAGCTGGTAAAATTCGGGCAAAGAAGCAGAAGAAAAAATTGAAAGAGTTGGTTTTTTTTAGTTTCGGGACAATCGACCCCTCTGCCCCTTATTAACCAGAGTCCCCATATGCCTATGGCTTTTTGCTAGGGTCATACTTTTTATTGATAATCAGCGTGATAAGCCTATGTAGATAACACACGATTCAACTCAAAACTTGTATTCACCAATTACGAGTTTTATTAACGTGTGAGATTGCAGAATCCTTCGTTACAATAGAAGGTATATTACTACCGATGTCACAGCAAAAATAACGGAACAAATTTGCTGTTTCAATACTTACCAGTTAGAAATTGTAAATTTGCAAAAACCAGGGTAGAACAAATGGGTTAATAAACTGTTCATATTTTCTAATCAGTAACTGCTGTACAAATTTACACACAAAAGCTTTCATCGCTGATTTGATATTACACACACATTGCGGAATGGTACAAAGAAGACGCACACATTGCACTAAATTGCATAACAGACATAGTGTCAATGAAAGAACCGTGGTTCAATGTTGTCGTATATAACGTAATCACTTTGACGTCCTGTAAATTTTCAACAGCAACTTTTCATCTGTTCGTCTTAAGTGGTGATATTTCGCACAACAACAAATTGTTGCAGGGAGTGTAATAACCAACAAAAAGTGAGTACCTGCGAAATGTAATATTGCTCTATTTGGCCTTCAGTGTGCATAGTTTGCAAGAAATTTGATTCTGGAAAAGATAGAAATTCTGCATGCAAAACTTACCAGCAGTAACAAGTGAGATGTGCGACCGAACTCTGCCGTCATTATCTCAAGAGCAAGTTAGTCCTTAGTTCAAACGGATTCCTCTTCAAACCAAACTCTCAAGAAACAACCCTGCTTTAACTTCTTATGTCTGTCTTCACCTTCAAGATGAATTTGATGACAGTTTAAAGATTCTGGAAATGTTAAACTGAATTTACTTCACATATGAACGACCAATTCTCCGTCCTTCGCATATTTACCGGGCCGCAGATATGGCTGGAGAGAGAAAACGTCGCAGTCAGCGCTGAAAATATTTTCAGCAGCGGGGCGCGGTGTGAGGCAGGCAGTAGCTACGTCACCACTTGTTGCAGCGTTAATTCCTAAGGTGGA